>JAINUG010000087.1:2837500-3071328 GCA_029706075.1 Aldrovandia affinis
GAGGGCAACAGGAGAATGTTTCTGAATTTTGCTCCTTCTATCCTGACAAGTGCCCCAGACTCTGCTGATGAGAAACACCCCCATAACAGAATGCTGCCACCACCATGCCACATGCACCTTCCACTTCTTAATCACGGCCTTGACTGTGCTCCAAGGGATATTTAAGGCCTTTGAAATCTTTCTATACTCATTTCCTGTTAAGTGCCTTTCCACAACTTTACCCTGGAGTTATTTTGAAAGCTCCTTGTTGCTCATGGTCGACTTTACTGACTCTGAAATGTACTACCCAGCAGTTGAATGGCTGATTTTATTCCAAAGTGATCAGAATCACTACAGTTGAACACAGGTGGAGGCCAATAAGCCAATTCATGAATATTTGAATGGTCAGGCACATTTTTCAAATCCCAGTGTCATTCCTCATACCCCGGGGTGAGTGTACTCTGTGTACTCTCTGTTCTGGGTACCCATTTTTCTCTCTCTCCCTGGAGTATGTGGTTATCATCTACAAAGGGCTTGTGTAAAGCAATTGAAATGCCTGTGACTCATTCATTTGTTTGGGGGCCATATACCCCTGCTGTTCCAAGATGACAGATACACTAGTAGAGAGGAAGGTGGCTGAAAGGGAAAATAGAAGACAGGAACCGTGGCTAACTCGTCATGTCTCCGTAATGTCCATCACATCAGCTCGTTCTCTGCCTCGCCACCTCATACCCCCCTCTCCCTGAACTTAGAAATGCTGGAGGGGGCATGAGTCACGTGTGTATACATCTTTGTCAAAGTTTTGTCAAATTGTGCTGTTTATTGTAATAACTTGTTGCAATAACCCAAACATGACTCATTTCAGACAGCAGAAGTATTATGAAACTTCTGTGTTTGAATAACGTGGCCTTTATTATGGACTGAAACACAGAGTCAATGCAAAACCCACACACACCCAAAGCCAGATTCGATCCACCCATCTCCACAGTTATTAAAAACGTAACAACAAAATGAACAGTCTACAGAACCTTTCCAAATTTAACTTTGCATTTTGCAATTGGTTGGATGTTTTTCCCCCTGCTGATACAAAACAACAGACAGCTGGTTTGTAATGCGCTGAGCAGAGAACTGAGAGAAGTTTCCATTTAACTCCAGTTCTTTGGTTATTCCTGGAGTTTAAGAAACTCTAGATCCAAATCTTGCCGAAGCATCAGCCGCCTCATGTACATGTCATTTTTTGGTGTGACAACAGTGATCTTCCACTGCGATTCGCTGCTCCAGCCTGACTGGAACTCTCCTCAGTGGGAGCTTTACAAAGGACTATCCCCCACATGATCATGTGTCTTGTCAGGAAAGGCCTTTAGTAACACTTCCTTCATCCGTAACGGTCATAAGCATCATGGATCGGTAGCAGCTGCTGTGAATAGGGCACAGTGCAGTATTACACGAAAAGGAGTTTGACTTGCAATGACCTTTTTTCTTTAAAGTGAGACACATATGAAGAACATACAGAAATCCGAGGCACTCTGTATAGAATAAACTATAAAACACATGAGTGGCAGGGCCAGTGTAAAATGGTACACAATGTGTCAGTGTGCGTCGCTTACATTATGCGGGCTGCGTGCAGGTTTTGGGTACAGACCTGTCAGTATCCCTGCCTCTGGAGGGCGACGCTCTTGGTTTTCATGGCGTGGGACACACAGAAAGTCGGGCAAAGCGGAGGAAAGGGGTAATTAGCTGATAGCTGAAGGGGTTGCTGGAGGCAGGGGGCAGGTCCGGCCCCCCCTCGTCTGACAGCGTCTATCCAGCTTCTTTGTCACCATGAGGCATCAAGACCTTGTGCAAATGTCATCCCTCGCTCTGGCTTACAGGAGCGTCCCCTTCCCCCACACAGTGACCTTTTAACGGCGCCAAACCGGTCCCTGCTCTCCAGCGGCCTTTCTTGGCAGATGGCGTATTTGTCAGCGCCCTCTGTTCTCTGCAGATAGCAACAAAAGACACGAGAGAAATATATCAACGCAGAATTATGCATGTCTTGACTGAGGGCTTTGACCGACAGCCCAGTGTCGGGGGATCAAATAATGCAGGAGATTTGAATCTCGAGTTTGAATCTCGAGAAATCCTTTCTCGCTCTTTCTCTCCCACTGCCTGTTTCTATCAAAGGCACAGCTTTGAAAGGATTCTTGCTAATTGAGTAGACCGTGGCAGGGGCTGTTTTTTATTTATTTTTACAAATAAAACTTGATTATCACAAGGAGCTGATAAAGTTGTCTCCCTTTAAAAGGGCGCCTTGTGAAAGAGGCGGCGGAGTTGTGATCATTGTGTACTTCGTAGCTGCGCCACTTTGATCGCACGTTTTCTAAAAACCAGAGGAGATGGCTGGATTGGATTGAGGTGGAGAAGTCCACAGAGACCTAAAGGATGATGCAAGTTCGTCTGGTCTGACCAATCACTCACGCAAGCCTCAGAGCACAGACAGGAGAGGAAGAGAGAAGAGGAAGAGAGAGAAGGAGCAGAAATAGGAGAAGGGGCAGAGAGCAAGACAAAGGGGAACTGAATTTTGAAATGAACTTCATTGATCAAACGTTCACACACAAACCATTCATTCAGCAACAAGAAGGCAGAGAAACTGCTATTTGGTATCATGTAAAAACTGGGAGAGGTTTAAAAAAACTAAATGATTAATTTATGCTGGCATATTAAGGTATTATTAAGGCACTCTTCAGCCCCTGTATTTATTTCACCCTTAAAAACCAGAGAGAGAAAGAAAATGTCATTCTTACTGAAAACCAAGAAAGCAGATGACCCGGGTCTGCTCTCTTTCACAGAACAGGAGAGGCAGAGAGTAAAGCTGGGGGTATACTTAAAAAACTTAAAATAGAATTTAGCGCGTTCGCACAGGCAAGATGGCGGGTTTGCAACCAAAATGAAGCACCACATTTGGCTTCGTTTGCCGCAGTGTGTGTAGGCTTGCTAGGCAAACTTGCTGAATTTATTTGGATGAGCTATTTGTAGCTTGCTAGCTAGCTAGCTAACATAGTCATATTTAACCATCATTTAAGTACAACAAATTATCATAGTTTATTAAGGTTTTCTGCTTTGTAAGGTAACTAGCTGGTTAGGTTAGTATGTTAAGGCTAAGGCTAAAAGGCAGATTGAAATAAAAATTTCCCAAGATGCAAAAAGTAATCCTAAGCAATTTTTTCAATATTGTAGAAAAATTAAAGCTAATGATGAGGTTAAAAGGTTAAATGTACTGTATAGCCAATGTACAGAATGTTTTGGAGGACTTTGAGATAAGGGACATAGAAGGCCTACTACAAAAACTTAAGACAAATAAGGCAGCAGGTCCCGATGGCATATATCCTAGAGCACTCAAAGAACTTGGGGAAATGATATGTAAACCATTGACAGATTTTTTATACAATTCCTTAACACTGGAGAAATACCAGATTTACATTTACATTTACATTTTGTCAGGGGTGTTGTAGGTGTGGAACCAAGTGCAGGCGAGAGAGGCCCAGAATGCAGAGATGCGTTTAAGATCATTTATTAAACTTAAACGCTGGCAGGAACGAAACAAACAGTGTCTGAGAAGACACGTAACAATACTAACAAAACAAAACAAAATAACAAACGAGCAGGAACAAACAAAACTAGCTAAACAGTAAATCCAAAACGTATTTCAGGGCACGGAATAAACTAAACTCAGGGAGACAAAAGAAACAAATAAGAACAAACTTTTCAAGGCAGCGAGAACACAAAACAAAAGCAGGTAAGATGAGGCTAATGCCTCATTCACTCACCCACTCATGGGTGAGTTTAAACTCTCCAATTAGCCTAACGTGCATGTCTTTGGACTGTGGGAGAAAACCGGAGTACCCGGAGGAAACCCACGCTGACATGGGGAGAACATGCAAACTCCACACAGAAAGGCCTCGGCCAGGATGCGAAACCCGGACCGTCTTGCTGTGTGGCAACATTGCTATCCACTGCACCACCATGCTGCCCAAATTGGAATCATTTGTGAAAAATGTAGTAGTATTTTAATTACTTTTTCAGCTCCACACCAATTCTTTGATACCCTTTTCTCTTTTCCAATCCTAACAGTATTTCCTGCCATCTTTGCCCCATTTACCTGCTATTCTGCCTCTGTTCTTCCTAGTACTTGCACTCCTTTTTTCCATAGAAATGTTTTTCCCTTGCTGCATGCCCGTTTGTGATATGACTGGATATGTGGAAATGGAACTATCTTGATTAACAATACATCACGTCCCTCCACACAACGGACTCTCTCACTATAGCCCTGTTGCCTGAGGCTGCCAGGCATGGTCGTGCTGAGGTTATGGTTATTGCACTTATGAAAATAAAGAAAAAGACATATTGGTCACAAATGATTGGTTGGTTCGCTGCCGCAGTGTATTTTACAACTAGCCCAAAAAAACTATACTTGTAATTTTTGTTTTTTCACCAGCGACTTAATTTTCAAAATAACCAAATTTGTCAGGAAAAAACGTGAACCTGGCAACCCTGCTTTGACAACCAACTTAATAACTGTATGTGGAAGTACCATTTGTGGAATTAATGTGTGTGAAATTACTGAATCCAGAATAACTATATTTATTACTGTATGTGTAATCAATATATCTGAAATTACTGCATGTGCAATATTATTTCTATAAAATTACTATATCTGGAATTACTGTGAAATGTATTTATTTGGGATTCCTATATCTGGAATTACTGTATGTGGTACTACTTTTTGTGAGTAACTACAGATTCTGGCTGTGGCTCTTAGGTACAGATGAATAGACCCGTTGTCCAGATCTGATAAGTCTGTGTTCTTCTCTCAGTCAGCTCCTGGGGCGGGACTTCACAGAGACTCACTACGCTGCGGACAGGAAGCCTGTGACACTCACTCCTAATTACACTGTAAGTGTAACCCTCTCCCAAACCTTACTCCCAAGAATCTCCCCTCTCCTCTCTTCCTCTCTCTCTCTCCTCTCTTCCTCTCTTCCTCTCTCAATGCCTCTCTCTCTCTCTCTCTCTCTCTCTCTCTCTCTCTCTCTCTCTCTCTCTCTCTCTCTCTCTCTCTCTCTCTCTCTCTCTTATCTCCTCCCTTGTCTCTTTCTCCCTCTCACCCTCTCCTACTCTCTATCTCTCTCTCTTTCCCTTTCTCCCTGTCTCTCTCCCCCCTCTGGCTAGAGATTCCTGGGCCCATCACATGATGTTTCAGAGACATATCTCTGAAAGGAGAAAAACACTCTCACATGCTGTGCCTCATGACTGTGTGTTCATAACACACACACACGCGCACACACACACACACACATACACTTACTCACACACAGACACCCACTTACTCACACATGCACACACACACACATACACACACACTCACACATACACACACAAACTCTTACTCACACATAAACACACACACAGACACACACACTTACATACACACACACACACACACACACACACACACACACACACACAGGCACTCACACATACACACACACACACACACACACACATGCAAATTCACACACAAATAAGTACACTAATAGACACACACATTGACTAAGAAACACATTGACTAAGAAAACACATACATACATTGTACACACCCACTCACATGCCCATATACACAAATAACTGGACTAATGCACATGCACACATACTCACATGTACACATAAACTCAAACAGAAAAAGAATGTTACACTCAAGGGGATGATTCCATAGATCAATATTCGTCAGGACTGGTACAGCACCCTCCCTTAGGGCACATTCTTTATGTCAGCACAGTCTAAAGTTTTCTTTGTTCATATGGAACATACTGCTCTTGTTTAAAGTGGCCCGTGGCCATTGAAATGTCTTCTTTGGCCAGGATCACACCACATTTTTTTATCTGAGAAAAAGCTTGAGGTGCGTTGCTGGGGAGAACTACAGGAGGAAGCCGAGAGGGTAGAGAGGGTGGCACGTGCTTTTCGTTGCTAGGTGATACAACTGACAAGCTTGATAAAAACAATCAGTTCTGTCAGTAATGTTACTAGCGAAAATGGACAGCAAAAGGGGAAAAGACTATAGCACACGCAAAAAGCTGTGAAGGCATACCCATGACAAAACCATGGGGAAATATATTATGTTACTTGTTAATGTTATGTTAAATAGTAGGCCAGTAATGTTAGCTAGCTTGTTTGTCAGAGAGGTGATATTGTTATTAGCTATCTAGTCACCACACTTCTAGCTGGCTACATGCGATAGCTATCCTAGCTAAAAAGAGGACCACAATGGAAATAAGCCGGAAGGCTTTTTTGTGTTTTTATCCTCGTTAGAGTGGTTTTAATGGATGTATTGCAGCCCAAATGGGGTGAAGCTATATATGTATTTTAACATTCTTTCAAATAAATTCAATCAATCAAAACAATAGCTAGCAAAAAAGCTCTAGTCCCTCTAAGCTTTATTATTTTTGTGTAGGCCATGATAATGTGATTAACTTAGGTTGTACATCTGTGGTAGCGTTAATTTAGAAACAGCTAAAGTAAATATCAGTCTCTCCTACATGTTTAAGTTTTGACAGTTTTTCCTGGGCCCGCCAATTCTTTGATTCGATTGGTCGGCCGATCCAAAAGTGACATTGATGATTGGCACCGCCAAGTAAAAGTTGAACTGTTTTCAACTCAAAGCTCCCTGAGCGCTCCGCCTGAAAAATGTGAGGCACGTCGCAAGGCTAGAGGAGCACGCCTAGCAGGGCACTAGTGCCATCGGAAACAACAGAACACTTTTTGTGTGATCCCAGCATTACGCATCTCCTATGATCCTGCAACAGTCTCCTTGATCCTGCTCTGGCAGGGAGTGTTAAACTCCTGTTTAATTTACATTTAGGAGGATATTACAATCCGCAGTACAGAATTTAGTTTTGTTTTACTATGTAATCATTCTCTGTGTGTGAGGAGACTGGGCTGAAATATTCCAGGCTTTTTAATGGTATGCAATGGTAATTTTTCTCCACCGCTCCAGCTCTGGGTCAATTCTGCATTTTTCGACTTTCTGTAAGACGTCAGGAAATGAGATGGGAATTTGGCAGATTAAGGTTTTTCAACTGTTAAGATCATAGATTGCATCGATGCTCGCAATTTCTTGTTTAGGGTTATAACTTGGATTTCGTCAAGGGCATTTGAAAGGGGACAGACCCAGAAAATGATTTCCAGTTGGCTCAAACTCTCATTGCACGCGTTGGGGGTGGGGAGGGGGGGGGAACTAAAACAAATGTGATATTCAGTAAGATGGTTTTGTTCTGTTTACCCATAAAGCGCCTGTAAATGGTTGTGCTGAAAAACTCAGACATGTTTGTCTGCATAATTCATGGCCATATAAATAGCTTTCACACATTTTATTAATTTTTTGTTTTAACGGTGTGGGGGGGGGATAGCAAGAAACAACTCCAAATAAGTGGCAGGCCACCCGCAGGATAATGCAGCATAAGTTAAGAGCCGCTTCAAGTTTGCCGGTAGAGATATGTCAGAGGAAGCAGCAGGCTTCGCAGCCATGCCACGACTTTGTGGTTGCAGGAGGTGTGATTGAAACCCAGAGCTCCACCGCTGTTTGAACATTTTTGGTAGGTCTGGTAAAGTTGACGTTTCGGGCTTGTGACCTTTGAGCGGTACGCTGTGGTAATGAGGTCAAGGAGCTTCTCCTAGCTGCCTCTGCAAGCTCTAGCAGCAGGCTCAATTTGGCTCAGGGGCCTAAGCATAGATATAAATACCTAGATGCCGCATTGGCTGTTGTACGTTGCAGCGATGCATCCGCACGGCCGCTATATTAGCGTGGGCGAGATCCGCATCTAAACGTATGTGTATTGAGAGATGCAGACTTCCCCTGATAAAATCTACTGTAACTCCCTTAATTCTCAACCAATTTCCATGGCTTGTTATAAATGTGAGAATTTCTGCAGGTTACTTGAGTTCCAAATTTCACAATTGTTGAGTTTTGAATAGATTTTCTACAGATCCTGCTGTGAACACAGTACGAAGAAACAAAGACATTTCTCACGTTTATAACAAGCCACGAAAATTGGTTGAGAATTAAGGGCGTTACAGTAGATTTTATCAGGGGAAGTCTGCATCTCTCAATACACATACGTTTGTTTAGACGCGGATCTTGCCCACGCCAATATAGCGGCCGTGCAGGCGCATCTGAACAGGGCGAGTGAGGCATCTCCGTATTTATATTCATGGGCCTGAGGGTAAAAAAAATATGCCAGTATGCTTTTTAGTCTATATCACCCACACCTGCACTGCTTTCCTTAGATTTACTGGGAGATCACTCGGTGATTTCCCAACACTCAAACAAAATCGATCAAGCAGGGAGCCCCCTTCAGGGGTTAAGTGATAGCACAGTTTAGTCTTTTTGATCGATCAGTAAATTAGCATATCTCAGGATGAACATTAAAATACACTGTCTGATCCTCTAAATTCTGTGATAACAAAAATATACATATTTTCATTCATTGACCTAATCTCTATTATCTTCTCTTAACAATGGGCTAATCCACTCAATGCAGTTAAAACTTTTTTTTTTTTCCTCCGGTCCTCAAAATGGAGGTTTGATTGAGGACCCAGTATGAGCTGCCCCCGCTGGGAGAGTTGACTAGATTGACTCTGCGAAGGCAGCTATTCATGTTATATTGATGCTGACTGCCATTCGTTTTATTTAATGTGCTCCTTCCTTACCAATCGCTTTATTAAGAATACTATTTTAAATCAAATTTCGATAGACTGATCAATTTAATTTCCCTTTACCCAGACAAAAATTACAAACGTCAATATCACAACAGGTTTTGCAGATTTTTGCAGATTTGCAGATTGTGTTGTATGGGACATTGCAGTCAGCATGCTAAAATACCAAAGGATGGCCCCCTAAATGGGGGGGGGGGGGCTACACAGCTGAGGCACTTGTGCTTAGTGCAGTGAGGCACCCTTCAATTGATATCGAATCCAGACCATGACAATACCAGGTAATATCGACTGTGGCCCATTTTTGCATTTGTAGGCATTTAGCAGACGCTCTTATCCGGAGCGACTTACACAGTTTACATTTCTTTACATACGATCCATTTATACAGCTGGATATTTTACTGAAGCAATTCAGGTTAAGCACCTAGCTCAAGGGTACAACGGCAGTGTCCCCACCTGGGAATTGAACCAGCAACCACTGAGTTACAATCCAGTACCCTAACCATTACACTACACTGCCGCCCATGTCCCATGGAGTGACTCAAAATGAGCAACACATCACACAGGGAGGGAGGGTTTCTGTCAGTACGGTGTTTGGCAGGGCAAATGGATGTCAGGAAGCACGCTTGCTAACAAGGATGGGGAGGCCTGATAGAGAGGCCTGGAACCTGAAAGGGGACATTTTTCATACTAACCCCCCACTGGAGGTGGGGAAACTGTTTTTACTTTTTTGTCACTACATATTGTTACGACCTGCTCCCACCTCACAATAAATATACCCAATATGTGGGATGAGGTGTGGAGTGTGGTGTGTAATTAGTGTGGATCCTGGCTCGGGTGAGTTAAACAAGAAAAATAACCTGTTCCCTTCATGGTGTGCATGCATCTGCAGGCTCCGTGCACTATTACATACAGCTTCCACCACCAAATACATAAAAACAGCACAGTAAAGCTTGCCCCTCTCAGACTAACTGACCCGGGCTCTGAGATCGGGTTACTGCCCGTACTAACAACAAACAAGCAACAAACACGAGAAAACCTCTGCTCGGCAGTTCATGGTATAATGAGCTTGTTTTCTTTGGCTCAATGTTTCCATTTCACAAAGCTTCAAATTGACAGGTATCGACACAAACAGACCGTATCCCAAAATACCTTCAATGAAAAAAAACTGAAATCGTGTTTATGCAACAAAAAAATTAAGCCACCCGCCAACAAAACCTCTCCACTGCTCTTCCTTGCCCCCTGTGGGAAGCCTTCGCAGCCCTTTTGACCCCTGGATGAGGATGACTGACCCGAGCTGAGCACTGATGCGCGTGCAGCGCGCCAAAACAAGGGGAAAAAACCCCTCATGAAAATGGATGTGAGAAAGATGAGTAAAAAATCACTCGGCGTAATCGATTCAAGTCCGCAGTTTGTACCATATAAATACATGCATCCATGTAAACACAAGATTCCATAATATAATACGCTTGTGAAAACAACACACATTATGTTATGTTATTATGTTATGTTACCATTTGAAATATCAGAGATATTTGGCTTTCAATGATAGCAGCATGACCGAGTGCTTGTTTAGCCTTAGAAGAGGCTGTGGTGATTTTCTGTGATTCGGATCAATAATCCAGCAGCACTGAAGCAGAGACTGTCGGGGAAGTAATATTGAGTGAAACATAAGGAAAATAAAGAGAACCGTAAACCTAATAATGCATTTGCTGTTGTGATAGTTACTAAGCAGCAGCTAGCTAGCTAACTATATTAAACAAATTGCAAGTAAAATAAATTGGCTAACTTAGTAGTCATAATGGACTTTGTTTAGGTTGCAGATATACAGTGAGTATGTATATAGAGTTTGCCATTTTTCACATTTTATTTTCTTACTTCGTGGAAATAAAATGGATTTAATTGAATTAAAAATCATTTGAAACACCTTAATTGTACACAGGTGGACGCCAGTCACATAATTATGTGACCTCTGAAGACCAGAGTTTATTTATTTATTTAGTGTCTTAGCAAAATGGGTGAATACTTATGCAATCAATTATTGTCTGTTTTTTATTTGTAATTAACTATGAAAAAGCTTTAGAGTTATTTTTTTAATTTGACATTATAGAGTATTTTTGTGTTGATCAGTTGATTTAATATGAAGAACAAGTCATTTTATTTGAAATAAATATATGTAGAATTATTAGCGTACTAAAACATTGGTTAAATATCTGGTTTTCCTTGAACTATCTTGGGAATGTAGAGCAGAAATTCCACTGGGGTGTAAACGAGAAAGTGCAAGAAAGATCTTATACTTCTTGTAAAGATGTATACAATGAGGAACAGAAGTTAACAGCAGTGGGATTGAGGCTTAATGAGTGTGAACAAAGGGTAGCAGTCTATTTCCAGGTATTGAATGCTGAATGGTTCTCATTGTGACAGTATTATGACAGTATTGACATCAATTACATTATCCGTACAGCGTCAGCATACCTCCCACTAGTGACAGAATAATAATAGCCATGGACATTTTAATAAGGCATCTACTTCGTTCATGTTTACTATACATCTATATTTATATAGTTTCATAAATAATATGTGGACAATGTTTGGCTGGCAGTGTAGTGTAATGGTTAGGGAGCTGGGCTTGTAACTCAGGTTGCAGGTTCAATTCCCAGGTGGGACACTGCAGTTGCAGCCTTGAGCAAGGTACTTAACCTGAATTGCTTCAGTAAAATATCCAGCTGTATAAATGGTTTGTATGTAAAGAAATGTAAACTGTGTAAGTCGCTCTGGATAAGAGCGTCTGCTAAATGCCTAAAATGTCAAATGTAAATGTAAATGTTTGCACCATTTTTTTTAAGAATCTGCCCCCCAGGGAGACGTGTTTGAAGAACCATGCTCCATGCATTTCTTATGTAAGACTCTCAGAGTGTTGATAAAATATCAAATCCATGGCTGATTACATCACAAAGAGCAATGTGCTCAAAGTCTGCCCCCTGCTTCTTACTGTCATAGTTACTGTTCTATTCAGCACATCGTGGATAACAGCTACCAATAAGGTTCAATTTGTTTAAATGCCCAATGATTAAAAAAACAAAACCATGGCCTGCATGTCAAGCATTTGGCCATATCATTAGTAAAGGAATCAGATCATCCAGTCAATATCTCTGCATGGAGTGTGAAAGGAAATCAATGACGTTCTGTTGAAGAAGTGTGTTTAATGAAAGAAAACATCTCTTCTTTTTCTGGGAACTGTATCGTTCAACTAATTGCCATTGGGAATTGCTGTCAGCTTAAACACACACACATATACACACACACACACACATACCTGCTGTCACTCACTCATAGATACACACACACAAACACACAGTTGGTTCACCATGTGCAGCTTAGTTGAATGATGCATGGGTTCACAGAGACACACACACACACACACACACACACACACACACACACACATACATACATACATGATTACACATGCAAACACACTCACACATAGTCGGCTAGCTGCAAGCAGATTGGCTGTAATATACATAGGAACACCCACACACACATGGTCACACACAAACACACACTCTCACACATACCCACCAGCTCACACACAATCTCACACACACGCACATGCTGGATCACGCAAATACACCCACACACACACGTGCATACATAGACACATACAAACACACACACACACACACATGCATACATAGACACATACAAACACAAACACACACACACACACAGTGACTGGCCATGAGCGGATGTAACATATTTAGTCCTCACCACTCCACTCCACTTCTCAAGGAAACATCTGGACGAGGAGACAGTGGCGGAAGACAAAGGGAGATCACTACTTCCTCTTTCAGTCTCACGGCCCAGGGCCATCTGTATTAGTGGGAACAGTCCTGATTGTAAACCACCGGTAAAGTGGTTTCCATATTGCTCAAACGAACATGAAAACATTGTAAATGAAACCTGAATCATCTATTCTCTTGAGTTCTGATGAGTTCTAACTCTGATGAGTTCTGGGTTGCATTCCCCAGAAGCGTAACTGATATTTGGTCAAGTGAATCCCCATCCAGGACCCAAGCATTATTAGATGAAAAACAAAAATCAATAAGAAGAAATGAAAAACAAAAATCAATAAGGAAATGAAATGCTGTAAACTATGTAAACAGTAAAATGGCTGCCGTTAAATGTGTGCAAGACCTAAAGAAGCAAATGGAGTGCAGCAGAAATTTAGCGCGTAATTCAGACAAGCTTGCTGTCACATGCTGCTCAAGTTCACAGCAGAACAATTCCCCTCGCTGTTATCCTTCACGTCTGTCCATGGAAAACCCCTCCTCAGAGCACAGTGGATGTACGGAGAACAGGATCGTTTAATAATAATAGTAATAATATGTTGGGCTCCCGAGTGACTCAGTCAGTAAAGGCACTGACTAGAAGCACAGGCTGAGCCCTATGGCTCTCCTGCAGTACTGTGTGTGGCCTGTAGGATGTAAAATGGTCACTAGCTCTCCTGCAGTACTGTGTGTGGCCAGTAGGATGTAAAGTGGCCACTGGCTTGCAGGACAGTGCATCGGAGGTGCACACATTCTTTAGCTGCAGTGCTCCTTGCTTTAGTATTGGCAAAGTGGTAACTCAAGGGGCACGACTGGTGATTCCAAATTGTGGAGAAAATTGGAAAAAATGAAGAAGAAAATCAAAAATGATAATCCGTGCCTTTGAATCATACCTCTCACAGTCGGTCCTTATACTGTATGAGTGTTATTGTACTGTGTTGCCATTGTTTCTCGTTTTTTGTTTTGTTTTTACCAATCACATTTGCAGAGAAGAGCTTACAAAGAGCAAATCTGCCTTCATTTCTTCATTAACATGGTGTAAGGTAACCTTTAGCGAACAGAATATGAGCATTGTAAGAACATTTTGGGTGATAAGGAAGCGTTATTGGAGGGCTTGAGGAATACACAACTTTTAGTATTCCAATTCTCCAATTAGTACCATGACATTTTTTCAATGTCTTTGTAACATTACGAGAACATTATGTGTTGGCTGGGGAGAGCTTAGTGAGCAGTGGATACTATCTCCAGCCCTGACACCAACTGACATGTCATTTCTCACAGAACAGTAACATTGTTAGTTAACACTCTAACACAATCTTTAAAATTGTAATACATTTACTGTGTGTTACTTGAACTCTCTCACAGCACATAACAGTGTATCGACATCGATTGTGTGTTATTTTACACCACACTTTCACAGCATTTAACATTGCACAGATATACATTGTGTGTTATTTGGGCCTCCGCTGTTGGTGTTGCAGAGTACAGGATTTGGTTCTGTAGAACAGTGCCCCCTGGAGGATGAATAAGATACATTCAGGGATGTCTGGGAGGGCAAAAGTTTACAGTGTCACACGTGCCAGAGTCTGTCTACACAGAGAAACCCCCCCCATTCCCCATTCCCCATTCCACACTCCCACACCCAGGCACGTGCACATCACCGGCAGGCTCAAAAATGGTTTCCCTCAAACCTCATGTATGCTGTCAGAGTAAATTAGCTCATTTCATGGTCTGACGAGCAGACAAAGCACATTCATCGTCAGGAATTGTTACTTAATTAAGCAGCGATCGAGGCGTGAGCGGCAAAACGAATGATCCCCCAGATGTGGGAGCAGGAAGAAGGGCAGAGAGAAATGCTTTTTAAACACGATGTTAAAAGGAACCATGTCCTGTGCTGTTGTAGGCCCCTACAGCAAGGGAACATGTCTGGTTGTACAGCAGGTGTTCACGAATCATCACTGAAATCCCTACGTTCATACAAATGGCCCTTTAAGTGTGTGGCTGTTGGCCGGTAGAGATCACTGGAGTCAGATACGAGACTCACGACCGACCTCATGAATATGAAAGAAAATGAAAGCGTTTCATACCCCTCCCGTCTCTGAACGGGACTGTGATTAAAAGCTGCCCGGTTGTCACATGCTCGCTCTCAGGGGGAACACATCGGAGGCTCGCTAACCAGATACTTATGACAGCACGAGCTTCTGCCCCCAAAGCACGTTGATGGCTCTCGTTACAAAGCACGGCCGTTCCAGCCGTTTCCCAAAATGCGTTTGCGCTCTTAACCAGCGATACCGATGGCCACAAGTAGCACAGTTATCGTCAAGGAGACGGTCGAATGTTGCGAAGCATGTTAGGAATGCAATAAAATTGCAGATTCCATTTCGGCGCATTCCACAATGCCAGCCCTGTATACCTACACCAGAAGCGGTCATGGTGAGCTGCAAGCTGGCGCCGCCTTGCCCATTTAAAGTGCGAGAATAGGCCGGCCACCGATTTATCAGGTAAAACTGCGACTGAGAGCGGCAGCATTCCGGTGGGAACCGGCTACTGGATGCTTCAATTAGTTTCAACTACATTATTTAGTTGCTTAGTGGACGCCAGGGCGAATCTAGGGCGACCTAGATTCTGTGCATTATGCAGTTATAGCTGTACAGCTGGATAATGTGATTCAGGTCAAGGAGCTCCCACAAGGGTAAAAGCAGCCGCCCCCCACCTGGGAGGCAAGCCTGCAAACGTCCTTAACCTCTACACCCTGCCGCTGGCAGTCATTCACCCTCTTTGAAGCAGCTATCCTCCTATGGAATGTGTCTCTTCTAAGACCACTCCGGCAGTGGGGGGTGCGGGTATGGGGGTGGGGGCTCAGTCCACAATAACAGATGAAACAGGTCTTAAAAAAAAAAACTCTGTCAAGTCAACTTGGGGAGTTATGCTGACCGAGGACAGCCCCCGCTGCTTCTTATCGTGTCCCGTGACCACTCTCTGGTTAAATGTGCGTAGTTCCTCCAGGGGGCGAGGGCAAATCCCAGACTTCAGGCTTTTCTGAAAAGCCATTTGAAGTTGCTTCCAAAACAAGAGGCCAGCATGTGCCGAGAGTCAGAGCCAAGTGTGCGAGAAGAGATCAGTAACCCTCTGGCATGAAGTAAAGGTGGGATTTTGGGGGCAGTGATGTACAGTGCCACGGTTCACCCTGGTGTCTCACGGCCCTCCTGGCTCTACAGGGCACAGAGCAAGGACTCCGGCAGTGTAACAATTGCCCTGTGAAATAATGTTGCTGGAGCTTCTTAAGAAAGCTGTCTTGTCGGGTCTAGTCAGGTTATTTGTGCAATAAAGCACAATTCTCAGGCCTGTTCTGACTCTAATGACTGCTGTGACTCGGGGACAGTGTGTGCTGCATGTGAAGCACCACAGTGTACCAGCTGACAGCACAAATCCAGCACAATGTGATTTAGTGCCATGCATAATGTACGATTCTGTAATTAATGTTTTCTCCTCCCCCTTCTTCCTCTCTCTTTTGCCTTTCATTCCCTCCCCCTCTCTGCCTCCCTCATTGCTATCTTCATCCTTCTATTTGACTTCGATTTGACATCCCTCACCCCTGCTGTCCTTTTCTTTGTCTCTCTGTTCCTCTCGGTGTCTTTCTCTTGCTCCCTCTCGCTCTCTGCAGGATCACTGTTATTACCACGGGCATGTCAGCGGACACACAGACTCCTGGGTAGCCCTCAGTACTTGCTCCGGAATAAGGTATGTCGGTCATGTGACCCCTGGGGTCGGAGACAGGGGTTTAGGGGAGCCAAGACTAATTCGTATTGGTTTTCTGTGCAGTGAAGTCCTCCTGAATGTCTGGAAACAGTCCCACGCTAATTGCAAGGTGTCCTTATCTCACACTTTGTTTATACTCCAGTGTGGTCGTGTTACTTTAAATGATTAAAAGGATAAATAGGAAACTGAACAGCAATATAAGATCTTTCAGCTTTCTTGAGTGGAACTATTTTCATATGTAGGGCTTCTATGGGTGGTGGGTGATGTAAGTAGAGTAAATTTTTTAATACCTCAACCAAGTGAGCTGGCTAATTACATTCCTTGTGGGAAGTTATACAGTGTGAAGCTCACACATTCATCTTCACAACACCAGCTAGACTCATTCCAGTTTCCACCGATTTTGAACATCCCACCGAGACCGGGATCAATGGATAGACATGTTGGGTTTTCCTTCGCTTGTTTCCACACGCGCCGTAGCACCACAGTGCGGTCTCGGCCCTCGCCTCCTCAAACCCCAGGCCAGACAGAGGGTGATTGTGGGTTTTGTTTTTTTAAGAAAAAAAAAAGGTTAACAGGAAGTGGGTGTGACCAGCTGACCTTGAAAAGCAGATGTGAAATCTGAAGCTGGTTCACTTAACCGGACGGGAAGAATGGAGAGCGAGGGGACATCCTCAACTTCCTTAATGAAGAAAAATGACTCATATTCAAGCTGACCCAGAATGGCTGACCTGCCCTCCCCCCCAAAAATGTCACCACTCAGTTCAGAAGGAACTTTCATTCGAAACAAGTGGTGCTTTTTCCTCGCTGAGAAGGACTCGCCACAAAACCGATATAAACAGGGCTCAGCGTTTGAGCACAGTGTCGAGCATCCACGTTTCAGTTGGCGGAGAGTCTCGGCTTCATTGCTCACAGGTGACTGGACTGGGCACCTGCGATCTGCCTGCATGAGTTGTGCAGTGCTCCACGCGGCAGCTGCGGTGGCTTGGCTCGAAGATTGCAGGCTGGAAAGAAGCAGTCTGATGACACCGTGCGTGTCGGAGGTCGCACGTGCTCACACTCCTGAATCGAGGACGTCGCAGCAATGAGACTGGCCCCGCAGCTGTGATCGCGTGCTACAAATCGGGGGAGGAAAATGTAGGTTGGTGGGGACAGATCAATCGCTTTGTCTGTCTTTCAGCACCAGGCTGCACGTCTGAGCACAAGTTGTCTTTGATCAGGTCCTGCAGTAATTCTCTCTGGAGGAAGCACAGATCTTAGATTTTACCCGAGGATATGAACAGACAGTGTGTTTAGCAGTACAAATGCACTACAACCTTGTTCCAAAACGGTCTTATCGAAAAGCAGCGAACGGTTATCCCTCCAATGCCATCATTTTAAAGAAATAAACTTGTTCTCACAGACGTTCTTACAGAAGGGTCATCATTTGAAAAAGAAGAATAATGTGGAGGAGCAGCCTGGTCGGGGGAGAATGCAGGCCGCGTGCTCAAAGCTGACAGCCCTGTGAATATCAAGTGCGCGCAACTAAACTCGGCTGCAGATGTTAAATTCCGAGCAGACGCAACTTTGTACAGCACATCGAGTGCTGCACGATGGTGTGCGCTTGTTTGGTTTGTCAGAGCTTTTGTTTAATATGGGCGAGAATATTTCCCATAATGTGCTGAAAGAACCATCCCCCACACACACAAATGGACTGGTAAGGAAATTGGTTCTGTTCAAGTGAAGCAAGACATAAAAGGTTTTTTTGTTAGTTTTTTTACATTTTGTTTCAGATTTTCTCCCAATTCAGTAGCCAATTACACCCTCTATTTTTCATGTAATTCTTCCCTCATATTGTGAGTTCGCTGCCATAGCGCTGTGACCGACAGTGACAAAGGCAAAGTATCATCTCCTCCGAGAGATCGTCTCCACTCGTCAGGCTGTCGCCCATAACTCTGGTTCTACAGAGCCACTCCTGTGCGCAGCGAACGTCCTGTCGGCTTCCCTCCCCCCTCCCTGGGGCAGACAGCCAATTGCCGCCCCCGGTGGCACTCCTGGCCAGAGCCGACTCTGGCGCGGCCAGTGGGATCCAACCCCAGTCGCAGTGGCCAGCGTCAAACGTTGTAACCACTAGACCACCCGGGAGGCAAGACATACATGTTTTTACCCGTACTCCCCACACACCAATGTGCAATCTGAGTGGATACTGCTGGTACTATACCATCACTCTCCCAAGGGAGAAGGAACAGTATCCTGAAGAATAAACATCACATTTTATTTTAAGAGCTTCTTTTTGCTTGTATAAAAATAAAAAATACACTGCTTTCAAATATAAAAGTCATTGACCAAGTACACTGTGCAATGAAGTGCAGACAATCAGAGTGAGAGGATTTAATAGAAGGTCAAACACTCTTAACATCAAGTCTTATAAACAACATTTTGGCAAAGTCACTCTGTGCCAGGTCAACCGGGTGTGGATTTTACAGTCAAGATAAAGATAAAAGGCTCAGCTGGTGGACTTAGGGTTACCAGATTCATTTTACTTTTATCTTATTTTTTCCATTTATACAGCTGGATATTTTACTGAAGCAATTCAGGTTAAGTACCTTGCTCAAGCAGTGCCCCACCTGGGAATTGAATCTGCAACCTCTGAGTTACAAGCCCAGCTTCCTAACCATTACACTACACTGCCAGCCACAGATTCAAGCGGTCCAAATTCAGGACAAGTGGTCAGCAGTCATTAGTGTTTCCTTACAGCCTGAAATTAAAACATTAAATCAGACTTTTTCTACCTTTAATTGCACATAGAGCTTTCAAGTGAAAAAAAATCCTCAACATTACATTAATTAAAGGTGGGAAAAGTCTGATATAATGTTTTAATTTCAGGCTGTAAGGCAACAAAAGGTGACATTTTTGAGAAGGGGTGTAGACTCTGAACGTGAATCCTTATGCTTCCTATGTATCGCTGTATGTGTTCAGTCTACTGACGCCGACCGAAAGGCTAGACTGAGGGATATGGACACCATTCAACTCGTTTTCGTACTTTTTATTGAAAATCGAATAGATTGTGAAACCTGGGAACGCAGACAACAAAACATACATAAGTCCTCAACATACCCAGCTCTGCACACATTAAATGACTAAGCACAAAGCACACAAATGTTACACAAAGCACACATTAAACACATACTAACCGTGGCATCCCTCAAGTCCTGGCGTGACACAATGAACCAATGCGCACGGTCTCCCACTTAAGCACCTAATCACAGCCCCCGATATCCCTACGCATAACTGGGCACTAGATACGATCAATTCCTACGCTGTTATGAAACATAACTCAAAATGATGTTACTAATAAATTTAACATTTTTTCAATTCTATTGGCTGAAATATGTACATTGAAACATCCCATCCTAACTGGACAGTACACCTCCCACCTGGCCGATCTAGCTACTTGTCTAGGGAGGCCACAAAACACAGCTATCTACAACTTTCTTCGCGATCCGCCTTCCTTGAAGCACCCACGCCTTCTTCCTCATCTGGAGTAGCGTCCCAGCAACTCCTTCGTGGCTCCTTTCATGTGCCTCACGAGCAAGAAGGGTGCTTATCCATGAACCATGGGGCAGGACTGGAACCGCAGCTTCGACGCCATCCCAGACCGGTACTCTGCCCTTGCACTTTAAGAGTCCAGAGTCTTCCTCTTTGTACACCACCAGTCTGTTTATTGTGGTTGTGGGGAGAGACATGTCCTTCTGAGCAGCCAGGAAGATATCCTGTAGGGCACCCTCACGTTCTTTAGGAGACAGTACAGTTTCTCCAGATTGCTTGTCAAGGCGCTTAACTTGCTTTCCTGCCCAACTGGTGCCGCAACTCCTCTTCTCTAACCACTTTTGGGCGGCACGCCACACCCAGGCAACAACACGGCACAACCTTGACAGGCTACTGAACCTCTCTGGATTCACTAGGTTCGTGATGGATGCGCAGCAAGGTCGTTTCCTAGACTTGTCTTCCGGAAGCTGGCTCTCTTCGGAATCCTCGAATCACGCGCAGGCTCGGTCAGGCTCTGGTTCACTTTTACTTTTCCGGTCCTCACGTTAGCTTGGGCCCTGGTGAGTGCTCCTGAGAAGGCCTTCCGTTTGAGCTTGTTCACACTTTCTCGAGCATCAGCTGCCACTTCTGCCGCTGATTTCACGGGCCACTCCTCAAAAGGCTTCTCCAGGAATCCCGGCCCTTTCTGCCACGGAGAGTCTTCGCTCAATTCTTCAGGAGCTGCTCCTCTTGTGATGATGTCGGCCACATTGCACTCACCGGGGATCCACCACCACTCGGTTGGTGACCCTACCTTCTGAATCTCGCCGATTCTGTTTGCAAAAAATGACTGGTAGCCATAGCTCTCACGCTGGATGGCCCCTAGCACTGTCCTGCTGTCTACCAGGTGGATCCAGTGCTCGATCTGCAACCGGCTATGTCGCTCAACATACTTCCTTAATCTGGTGGCGTAGACTGCGCCGCATACTTCAGCCCTCACGGCATCTCCTTTTTGGTCAAGCGGTGCCAGCTTCGCTTTAGACTCCACCAGTCTGACTTCAATCCCTTGTTGCGTCTCCCATCTCACATATAACACCGCTCCATAGGCGTGATCGCTCCCATCCGAGAAAGTGATTCCCCACGGTCTGCCTCTCTGTCCGGACGGCGTGAGGCTCCTGTGAAACTTGACTTCACCTAGCCTTACGTACTCTCAAAGAGCTTTATGGCTTCCTCACGAAGACCAGGTGAGATTGGGTCATCCCACGTTTCCTTGGCTGAGCTCCCGCCTCCTGCCTCTTGGAAGGCTCTCCTTACAAGGATGTTTCCTTTCTGTTTGGCCGGGGACACCAGGCCGATTGGATCGTATAGAGCAGCCACTTGGCTCAGCAGCTCCCTCCTCGACAAGCCTTTGGGTGTGTTCTCCCGGACTTCTTCTATCTTGAGGTTGAGGCCTGTTCTCATCCTTCCTTTTCTCTTGGAGAAGTTTACTGACGTCATCATGTAGAGCTGGTCGGAATCCACGAGATACCCAATACCAAGGGCCTTATTATCCTCGTCTTCCAGCTGATTCGGTAGCACCAGGGTTTTGGGTGTCGCTTCAGGCCTCTCCCCTCCACAGGTTCTGGCGTCGTCCTTTCTCCTCCCACCTTGGCCGGACCGGACCCACGGCTTTAGAGAGAACCCTCCAGCGCTCAAGATCTCCTCCACTCCACTCGTGATGGTGTCGAGCATCTCCAGATCATCATGGGAAGTCAGGATGTCGTCGACGTAGCTGTCTTTCTCCAAGACACGACGCTCTTCCTCTCTTTCGATGAACTGAGGTAGCCCTGCTGTCTCCCTCATTGCCAGTTGAGCAATGCAACCAGCTGGACGGTCTCCAATGTTCACCCTCGTGATGGCGTACTCCCCGATGTCCTCTTCGGGATTGTCTCTCAAAGGAACCTGTGCAAGTGTCTCTCTCGGTCCTTCAGCCACACAGAGTTGTACATTTTGGTGATGTCGCCCAGGGCCGCATGCTCCCCAGTCCGAAACCGCAGGAGCACAGCTCTGATGGGGTTCAACACATCTGGCCCCTTTAACAGAAGGTCGTTCATGCTGACACCCTTGAATGCTTGGCTACTGTTCCACACTAACCGGACCGGTGTCGTCACAGAATGGGGATTGGGTGCAACCAGGTGGCTCACGTACCAAACCGGACCCTTCCACTCTTGGATCTCCTCTGGTGTGAGCCTCACTGCTGCGCCCCTCCTTACCATCTCGTGAACCTGCTCTCCGTAGGCGGTTCGCCACTCCGGCTGCTTCAGGAGGCGTTTCTCCGTTCTTAGGAATGTTGCCATCACAGCTTCTCTGTTGATCGGTAGACTGGCTGGATCCTCTGTCCAAGGGTAACTAGCGTCCCAATGTGGAGCATCGATGTGGTGATCGCTGGCGACATAGGACAGACCCTCTTTTATCCTCTCCAGCTCCTTTTCCTCCGCCAGGGTCATCTCTTTTCCACCTGGCTGGCACGCTCCACAACGACATCCTCCGCATTTGGGTTCACAGGCAGCGCCGATACTCTCCCACTTCCACCATTCCAGTACTTCTTTGTTGGTTGCCATTGAGCTCCGGACTCTGGAGTCGCTTTCCTGTCTCAGACCACTCTCCCTGGTCTCCTTGCAGCACCCGATACACTTGACAATCTCCTCATACTTAGCCGCTGCTGTTCTCATTGATCGTGCGAAGTGTGTCTTGGACTCGTAGGTCACCGTCTCCACATCTTCAAACAGATTGGGATGCGTCCCACTCACGATTTTTCCAAGTGGGCCTTCCCACAGGACCAGGTCTCCTACTACCTTCACGGGACAGGGAACAAGCCGCCCCTCTCTTTGGCTGATGAGGAGCTCAATACGCCTGGGCGGACCAACTCCCGGGTCTTGACCTCGGGAAGAATCTTTTCAGCTGCTGTGGTTCGATGGCATGGTGCACCTTGGCTATTTCATCTAAGCCATAGCAGACTAACTGGTGGGCTCTTTCACCTTCCGGAGTTCTGAACCTCACCTTCAGGAGGTACCTTTTGGTGTTGGCTGTCACAGTCATCCCTCCGACGCCCTGCACCACTAGTGTGATTTTCTCACTTTTCAGGCCAAGCCTACTTGCAGCCGCGTGGGTAATGTAATTCGTATCTGATGCGAGGTCTATCAGAGCACCAATTTGTTGCCCGTCGTTGGCAGTGACCTTCAGGAGCATCATTATTACCGGATTCTCGTCTACTCCATTTTCTTCCAGGAGCTTCCTGGCACCTGCTTCAGTGCAGCTCGTAACTGCTGTCTTGTTCGTGAAGACTCTCCTGACCTTTTGCGCAACCTCTGGAGCGAGTTGGGACAAGACCTCTTCCTGTTCAACGGTAAAACTCCTTACACGTTCACAGCTGCTACTCTGAGTTTCTCTCTTCTCCCCACCATCCTTCTTACTGTCTCTACTGGGGCAGAGAAGGTAATGGTGGTCTGACGCCTCTCCTTTTTTGCAGCCTTTCTTGGTGCAGAGGAATTTAAGGTTGCACTCTCCGTCAGCGCCATGTGACGAAAGACACAGCCGGCAGGCTCTAGACTTCTTCACTGCGGCCTTTCTTGCTGCTAAGTCGAGGCCTCTGAACTTCTTACAGGTGAACAGCCTACTTCTGTGCTTGTTTTCGCACAAAACACAATTGTCTTCAGTGCTGCCTCTCTCAGTGGCTCTAGTGGAAGCAAACTTCTTCTCAGTCTTCTTCTCTGTGAACTCCGTGATCTCCATCTGCTCCAACTGTTCGAGGATCCTTTCCTGCTTTTGTAGGAAGTCCAGGAGGGCATCAAAGTAGCTCTCTGGCTGAACACTATTTTTGGGGTCTTCTTTGAAAGTAAGCCACTCCTTTTTCAAAGTGAGTGGCAGTTTGTTCTCAATGGCTCCAGTCACCAGAGGATTTTTGATGGCTGCTTCATTGTCAAGATCTTTGAGGTCTGCTAGAGCTTTTTCTGTGATTCGGATCAGATCAATCACCTTCCTGAATTGGTGCTCTTTGACTGGAGAGATCTTCTGCAGCTCTGCTACAATCAGGATGGTGATTGCGTTCTTGTTCCCGAAACGATTCTCTAGCACCCTGAAGACATATTTGGCAGTATTGTGGCTTGCGAGCCTGAGATCCTTCACTATGGTCTCTTCTACACTTTCCAGAAGTTGGAACTTCTTAACTTCCGGAGATCCGGAGGGATCGCCTTGTTGCTGTAAGCTTTCCCAATCCTTCCTCCAGCGGTAGTATTCCCGCATGCTACCGCTAAACGTCGGGAGACTTGTAGGCTTCAGCCTCACTTTTGGAATGGCTCTTGTAGCTGCATCTCCACCCTGTGCGCCTGCTCGCTCAGTAGTTTGAGTCTTCTCCAACGCTTTTCGCTGGGCTTTAACAAGCTCTGCCCGTGCCTCAATCTCCGCTTGTTGAGCCAGGATAAGCTGGGCGCGTCTGGCGCGTTCTTCCTCTTCAGCCCTCTGGCGCTCTCTTTCAGCTGTTGTGCGGCGGGCGCGGTCCTCTTCCTCAGTTGCCTTTTGAGCTTTTCCTATCTCGGCATCTCTATCTCGCCTGAGCTTGTTCTTTGAGGACATCAAACGATGCAGCCGCCTCTCCATGTCTTCGATAGCAGCGACAGGGGCCCAGTCTCTCCAGGCAGAGAGCTCTTTCTCCGCTCCTGTTGCGAGCTCCTCCAAATGGTGCAATTGTCTCTCATGGCAGTCATGGTCTAGCTGGCCCAATGGGACCCCTTCTGTCTCTTCTTTAGCTCGCTCAGCCTCTCCGATCGCGAATGACACTCTCCTTTCACCGTATCTTGACCACAGATGGCATTTTACGAGATCGCCGACCTCCGACAGTTTAGTCATGCAGTCTTTGCTCACCTTCTCGATGTCTCCGTCTGTTGTTCCGATAGTTCGGTGGAATCCTCTTCCGCTTCTGCAAGCAGACCCTCTTCATAGTTACTATTGGCTGCCAGGAGCTTCTCAGCTTCATTAGAGAAAGCCTGCCACTGGACCTTTAATTCGCTTTGAACCATGGAGGGAGCGACGCGGAGCATGAAGGCAGATTTTTTGCTAAAGCTGGATTTAGCCGATGTCCTCTCTTTTTTCAGTTGAGCGACGGACCTTTCCTCTTCAGCCATCTTCCTTCTTATTATCACAGGCTATCAATGTTTAAATTTCTATTCGAACTCTTCTGTTATTTTCTTTAACAGATTAAAGTCCTTTCAAACTGCTCACTTGGTGTTTTTTACTTTTGTTTAATTCAACTGTGACGTTTTACAGTCCAAAATGACATTTATTTACTGCCAGAATAAATGGGACTCTTATTTTGAAATCCCGGATCTTCCGTGTACGTTTGTGGCCTTTTACACCTTCGCGCTCGTCAGTGACGCACTAGGGAATTACCTCCTCTCAGTTTGAATATCGTTCGCTCCGGTTAGCCACTTCAGCGGCACAGTCAATCCCACGTTACTCTGGCTATTTATTTACACCCAGTTTGAATTAGTTCGCTCGTCAGAGCTGTTGCTTACCCGACCGCTTCCTGGTCGTGCTGTCCTCTCTCGCCGTCTCGTACTGCCGACACAGTTTATTTTCAAGACGCGCTCCACAGACAGCAGACCTGGCTAGCTAGCTAGCTAGCTTCGGATAAGTGCAGCCACTTTTCTGAGTTCTTTCGAACGCTTGTATTCGTCCCGCGGAGAACTCCTCTCGAAATGTGGCTTCTTTTCACTTGGTCCACCACTTCGGGAAACTTTTCAAAGATATTTCTTTGACTCCCGGACCGTGGTTTCACAATTGTTCAGTCTACTGACGCCGACCGAAAGGCTAGACTGAGGGATATGGACACCATTCAACTCGTTTTCGTACTTTTTATTGAAAATCGAATAGATTGTGAAACCTGGGAACGCAGACAACAAAACATACATAAGTCCTCAACATACCCAGCTCTGCACACATTAAATGACTAAGCACAAAGCACACAAATGTTACACAAAGCACACATTAAACACATACTAACCGTGGCATCCCTCAAGTCCTGGCGTGACACAATGAACCAATGCGCACGGTCTCCCACTTAAGCACCTAATCACAGCCCCCGATATCCCTACGCATAACTGGGCACTAGATACGATCAATTCCTACGCTGTTATGAAACATAACTCAAAATGATGTTACTAATAAATTTAACATTTTTTCAATTCTATTGGCTGAAATATGTACATTGAAACATCCCATCCTAACTGGACAGTACAGTATGGTATGAACTTTTTTTTTGCAATTAACATTGTAATATATTTTTTTATCTTGTGTGATTGGCTGTTCTTAGACTTAGGAGATTGTTCTTTGTTTATTGTCCTTTCTGTTGTGCTGCGCTTGTGTCTTCTCCAGCTGAGTGTTTGCCAAATTAGCAGGTATAATAAATATAATAATATTGTAATAATTATATTATATCAAATATAATTGTATCAAAGTCACGAAAGGAAGAACAGGCTGCCTTAAGCAGTGTGGCCTAGTGTGTGTTGTAATATGCCGGCTGAAGCATCAGTGGTGTGGCCCAGTGCCTGGGTAACATGCCCAGCTGAAGCATTAGTGGTGTGGCCCAGCGCCTGGGTAACATGCCCAGCTGAAGCATTGGCACTCACAGCAGATAGCCTTTCCGTTTACTTAAGCCTAGTGCCCTCCTCCTACCACCGCTCTGATGACCTCCATTTTCAGTCATCTGGGAGGTAATTGATTGGCTAATCAAGATCCAATCCGTCTGCTCAATCAACAGTGGCCAAATGGAGCAAATGCCTATGCCTCTGGGCTCTGACTTATGTAACCAGGCACCGGGGGATGAGGTTTGCAAGATTAGGAAGTTAAATCACCGAATCAGCCTTGCCCTGCTGTTTGGCCAAGGCTAACGCATTCAACTACTATTCGAGAGACTATGTAGATCTCCTCCAGCGTACCCCACAGCAGAGCTTAGAGTAATTCAGCATTACTGAAATTCTACTATGAATTACACAGCTGTGGCCACAGGGGGATTCCTGTATGTGTACGCCTGGAGCTTCAAAGAGGCTCACAGCTAAAGATTAGAAGGAACTCAAATGTAGTAATGTACCCTCCTCTTCTTACTTTTTTGATTTTGTTTTTCCAGTTTCTGGTGCAGCTTGGGAAATGTAGCTGGTAGTCTCTGCTATGCCTGCAGGCCTGGGAAAGGCAGTGATCCATTTTTGTCTTCTCCCATCAACATAGCCTGAGCATGAGATTGATGTGAATGCGTCATTGTCCTGGGGAAGGTGGTGGAGATGGACACATTACATTGCATTACATTACAGGCATTTGGCAGACGCTCTTATCCAGAGCGACGTACAACAAAGTGTTAACCGTAGTCAAGAACAGTTTAGCTGAAAGCCACCCTAGTGGGAAGTACAGTTCCTAGGTGCTAGGAGCAACCACATAGTTAAACTAGGACCCTGTAGGTAAATCTGTAGCCACAATTCAAAGGTAGCAATAAAACAATCAATGCAGAAAATAATGCCAAAGCCTAATACAATACATAAACAAGCAGACATGTGTAATACTGAGCAACTATGTCCCTAAGTTAACAAAAAAAAACGGACTACGGGGAGGTGCACCCTGAAGAGGTGAGTCTTCAGTCGTCGCTTGAAGGTGGCCAGGGTCTCAGCTGTTCTGACTTCCACAGGAAGGTCATTCCACCATCGTGGAGCCAGAACCGACAGGAAACGTGACCGGGAAGCGCATGTGCGGAGGGGGGGAGGTGCTAGGCGTCCTGAGGTAGCAGAACGGAGTGGTCTGGCAGGTGTGTAGGGTCACAGGTGAAGAGAGGGAGAGAGATGGAAACAGGAAAGGAGGGAGAGGTACAGTGTGGACAGAGAGGAGGATAGGGGCACACAATGGTGTGGGCACTCCAGGATGGATGGAGCTGGAGACTCACGCTGTGAAAGTCTGGGGGACTGTAGTGAACAGCAGCACTGCCTGGGGGATGAGGTCGTGGCAGAAGGAGAGGGGAATGTGGGGCACACACGAGGTCCTCTGCCATGTTCCCTGGCAGAGCATTTATGTGGTTAACAGTCCCGGTGGAGGAAAGGGGAGATGCTCCAAAATGGGCGGATCTTTGTTTGGCTCTCTCAACAGGAGGGCCAGCAAGGATCGGCCCATCACAGAACAGAGAAACCCAAGTTTGAGAGAAAGGCTTTCCGAGTCCAGATCAGGGGGGATTCTGGGCCTTTTGATCTGTCCTTCACCCCTACTGCCAAATCTGTTGCAGCTCTTAGCCTGCCTCCGTTATCAGAGACGCCAGTGGTGCAGTGTGCACTGCCCCGGCTCCCGTTCTGGGGCTGCCTGTGCGCCGAATCAAAGCCTTTTGTTTTGTAATTTATGATGGATTATGTGTTGGAGGAACTCGAGATGTGTTCCCCCAGGCATGTGCCGGTTTAATGGCTTGTGCTTATTCACACGGTGCCGTCATAAAGCCGTCGAGCGCAGCTCGTTTCTTCTTCTTTTTCTTACGGAATACTTGTTTCCTTTAGTGTGGAAGCGTGGCGCCTTTTACTCAACGGGAACAATGCATGGGTTTTGCCAAACATGCTCCCAGCCGAAGCGCCCCACTCTTTTTGTGAAGACTGAGAACCTCGATGCCCAATAAGTATGTAACGTGTTGTTTCAGGCCACTTTTCTGTCCCGAGAGGCACAGACAACAGCGTTGTTCAAAGTATATTTTTCTGCCAGCCAGTGTCTCACTTTGTTACTGTCGTGCTAAAGCCCTGGTAATGAACAGCACTGCTGGTGCTGCAGTCATCTCACATTTAAGTGTCCCCCCTCCCCACCCTTAGCACACAACATTTGGGGATAAATGAAAGCTTTCAGGCAAAACTAAAAGATGTCCTTTTTTTCCCCTTGGTTTTTTGTGTGTGTTTTTTTGTTGTTGCTGCTGTGACTAGGCTTGGAATGTGCTTGGTTTAAGTGAAATGTGAATTGTGCCAGTGTGATCTTGGCTATGCCTACAAGGTACATCTCTGACATAAGGCATGCACTCTAACCAAAAGAGCGGTTTCTCTTTAAGCCAAGCAACTGTTTTTTTGTGTGTGTGTGTGTGTGTGTGTGTGTGTGTGTGTGCGTGCGCGTGCATGTGTCAGTAAGAGCTTCTGCACTGTTTTCAGTGAGTGGGTGATTCGCTGACTGATTATGGAGCAGTTTCCCACCATTGCGACGTGGTTAAGTAGAGGTCTAACCACTCAGGGCTAATTACCGGGCCAGACGAGGAGCACAGAGAGGTTAGAATTGTGCCTGGAGCTTTCGTCTGTGTGGAAGAGCGAGAGGGCGGAGAGCTGCCTCCAGATGATCACTTTCTGTTCATAATCACAGCCCTCTGCTCCTGTAGGGGGCGCTGTCAGGTCACCCTGAGCTGTTCTGTGCCTCTGACTTATCAAGCAAACAGAAAGCTCTGACTTAACAAGCAAACAGAAGGCTTTTCACTCCCTAGCAAAACAGTATTATTTCCTCAAACGAGCGAGTCAGCAACAACGTACTAAGTGTCGCTCTTCCTAAATCACCTTCTAATTATAAACATAATAATAGTAGTTTGCATGTATACAGCACTTTTGATGATCTCAAATCACCGTCAGCCACCACCGATTTGTAGCACCCAACTGGGTGATGCACAGCAGCCATGTTGTGGCTCGGGAGGCCAAATCGAGAGAGCTGTTGGGTATTCGGTTGGGAATTTGGCACAGGATACTCTTTGTGATAAGTGGCGTGGGATCTTTTTATGGCCACAGTGAGTCAGGACCTCGGTTTAATGTCTCATCCGAAAGACGGCATCTCACGCAGAACAGTTTCAGCATAACTGAACTGGAGCGTTGGTTTTCCTGCTTAGTCTGGACTCCAGAGGGATGACGGCCCCCTCCTGGCCCACTATCACCATTTACAACAACAACTTAGTTTTAGGAGAAATATAAAAAAGTTACAATAATATCAATATGGAGGAATCTAAATAAAATGCATAGTATCACCTGCTTAGATTCATTACTCAAGGTAAAGGGTGAAGCCCGTTGAATGTAGATAGATGATAGATGATGATAAACCACACTGGAAATTGTACACCAGTTCACTAGCGCCCCATCACCACTCCCAACAGCAACTTCCCAGGAGGACTACCCGGCGTGGTCCAAACTTTGACCTTTGCACCCCCATAGCAAAGCACAGCCATTTTCAGTGTGGTTTATCATCATCTGTCATCCACATCCAATGGGCTTCACCCTTTACCTTGAGTAATGAATCTAAGCAGGTTTATTTTTAGATTCCTCCGTATATATTATCAGTCATGATATTGTCTAAGAAACAAAACGATTGCCCTTTAGCACCCCCATTAGCTGGAGGTAAGGGGCGAGCAACTCTGTGGTTAGATTGAACAGAGGCTGAATTCAGTCTTCATCATCTCCTTGCCCTTTTCCATTGTATTTATTTTGTCGTCTGTTGCAGGGGCCTGATCATCCTGAATGCGAACGACAGCTACTACCTTGAGCCGAACAGGCGGCCTGACTCTCCCCATCACACAATCTACCGCACGGAACACCTGCCAGTCGGTCGGGGCACGTGCGGACATGGGCACCAGCTGGAACACCTGAACCCTGTCTCCAGTCTCATTAGACCTTTGCATCAAAGGGTGAGAACAGCCCCATCTCTCTCTCTCCCTGTCTCTTTCTCCCTCTCTCTCTCTGTCTCTCTCTCCCTGTCTTTCTCTGCCTCTCCCTCTTTCTCCCTATCTCTCTCACTCTCCCTGACTCTTTCTCTCCTCTCTCCCTCTCTCTCTCTCTCTCCCTGTCTTTCTCTGCCTCTCCCTCTTTGTCCCCATCTCTCTCTCTCTCTTTCTTCCTCTCCCTCTCTCTCGCTCTCCCTGACTCTTTCTCCCTCTCTCTCTCTCTCTCTCTGTCTTTCTCTGCCTCTCCCTCTCTCCCCTATCTCTCTCTCTCTCTCCCTCTTCCTCTCCCTCTCTCTCTTGCTCTCCCTGGCTTTCCCTCTCTGGTCTGCCTGAGATGCCTGACTGGTCATGCCAGCTCCAGACGGAAAAAACGTTTTCCTGTCTCTCGGGTAAATATTGGGGGAATGTCGGGGGGCTGTGGGAACACAGAGAATCTGAGGCAGCCAGGCTCTTTGTCCTGCCAACCCTTGTCAAATGGGCCATACAAGGAATGCTGCCTTAGCATATCTATCTATCAGGCTAGCGTGCAGAGGTCTAGTGTAGGGCCACATTACCACAGGGCTCTTTTATTTTGAATAAAACAATAAGAATGACATCACATATTATCACTGACTTTTGAAAATTAGCTTTACTTTCTTCAAATGTATAGTTAACATAGCCAATACTGTAAAATGTGTCATTTAACAATAGGCTAAAGAAGAAAACGTCTTGCAAATGCCAATGGCCACTTAGAAAAACCACTTTATCCTGTTACTTGGGTTTGGTTTGTTTGCCATCAAAACTTAACGATTGGCTGACCGCCCCAGAGGGAGGGGGGAGGGTGAACCGGCACGGGCTCACTGAGAAGTGCGAAAGGAGTCCCTGTACAGGAAAAACAGGCTTGCATGAGGGAGGGGAAATTGAAAGAAGTAGAGGGTATAATTGGCTACCAAATTGGGAGAAAAACTGGAAAAAATCTGAAACAAAAATCTGATTGACGTGTAGGTCATGGAGTTCTGGGCATAGCTAAGTTAGCAGCACAACTGAATGATGAGGAATGGGTAGTACTATGAGTGTGCCAGTGGAGAACGCATTGATACAATGGACACAACATGCTGAGAAAGAGGAAACTGAAGTCGAGTAACTACCAGGACAGATCTCCACTTTGAAGCCATTCATTTTCAATTATTTCATTAAATTGAATAAAATAAGGTTAATAAAAACGTTCACCTATAAAAAAAAATTCACTTATCGTCAAAATATTCAAAGAACAACCCCCAAGCATTTTTCCTACGTTTTAATAATTATTTTCTTCAGTTAGATGTCTCAGCGTGGCCATCCAGGGCCAAGGTTGAGTATCTCTGTCCTCGCGAGCGTTTGAGCTAACAGCTGGCAATGAACTGCTGTTCACTTTGTTACACTGTGTGATATTATATGTCTCTCTTCATCTTCTGAGTCGAAAACATACGCAGCTGAATCTGCAGAATTCGCCAGCCTTTGGCAATGTGATGATGGCAATATCAGTGCTGTGACAGTGGACTGCCTCAGCACTGGTGTGTCACAGTGAAACACGAGTCAGCCGGGTCATTATCCTGGTCTGACGCGCGACTCTCGGCTCTGTCCGCAGGTGAGACGGGACACCTGGGGCACCACCAAGTACATGGAGCTGTACATTGTAGCTGACAACACGCTGGTAAGCACAACGTTGCCATAGCGACGCACACCTGTGGCGTCAGTTCACCTAAAGAAGGTGAATTTTTATTCACTGGCGTTCACCTTGCCCTCTATGGGGTTGAGTGGACCTCAACCATGCGCCCCACATCATAACAGCCGCCAGAACCCTTCAGTTACTCAAGTGTTTCCTTTATTTTGGCAGTTATTTGTACATGCAATGTTCATTCGTTGCTTTCTCTTGACAGACTGATTGATGTCCCCACACAAACCAGTGCAAGTGCACACAGTACCACAGGGTGCATGGCACACCTTAATCAGGCTTGGTGTTACCAGTATCTCAAAATCAGTATCTCAAATGCAATTCATGACAACAACCCCAAGATTAGACTTTGAACCTTACAAACCCAGGATCTGGGTGTTTTGGTACAGTACATCCTACATCGACCTTATTTTTCAACCCAGTTTTTACCTTCCTATGTATCTCCTTTGCAAACAGCTTTGTATACTGGTTGCTAGCCAGACACACAAAAGAGACTTGAGACATTGCATCTTCACAGAACTGACACAACTGGAAACTCAACAAGTTTTCATAAAGGCTTCTCTTGTGTTTTGACTTTTTATCAATGGGAATTTTTTTCATCCAGCCGAAATCCACTTCTGTCGACAGTTGAAAATGAAAATGGAAACCTGGTAAGCCTAGCTGTGCCTCCTGTCTTTGGACTCAGCATGTGGGGCCTTGCACAGATTTCTGATTCTTTGTCATTTCCCGAACTGCACCATCAACAGCAACAAAGATACTGGCATTTGTTTGAGGGAACTTAGTCAGTCAGTGAGTCAGTAGGCAAGGGAGTGACATGAGCTAAGGTTTCTAAAGCCAGTTAGTCTCAGACAGAAACATCAAATTAGCTTATGCACTATAATTCTGGGGTAGAGACAGCTTCATAGTTGCTCCATCATATGGAATGGATCTCGCAAGTTGAAGGAGCACGTTTTCTTCTGGGATACTGTGATATGTACAACCAGGGGATACTTCTAAAAAAGTGACTAAAAGACTAAAACTTCTCACTATCACAGTGAGTCTTTTTCCACACTTTATATGAAATCCCCAAAACTATGTTCGAGGTTAAAGGTTTTTATCAGTAGTCGAAAAAGACAGGAAATTCTTAATGAGCATCAAAACCTCTAATTTCACATATGCACTAGGAAGGTTTTCCCACACACTACAGTACTGTAGCGATGTTTGTTTACTGTACTAAACAACATTAGTACTTTCCACAGATTCTCAATGGGATTTATGTCTGGGCTTTGACCTGGTCACTCCAGGACATAGATTGTTTTGTTTTTAAATCACTCCAATTTGGCCTTTCTGTATGCTTTGGGTCATTGTCCTAATGGAACAGTTGTTCCAATTCTCTCCATTTCTTTATGATGGACTTAACAGTGCTCCAGGGGATATTCAAAGTCTGTGAAATCTTCTTATAACTTTCCCCTGATTGGTGCTTTTGAAAAACCTGTTCTCTGATTTTTATTTTTTTTTGTTCTTTGGTCTTCATGATGAAGCTCTTGTTTGGAAATGCACTAATCAACTGTGGGGTTTCTCACAGACAGGCAGGTGTATTTAATTTGAAATAATTTAGTCCCCAGTGTTGACATTCCCAAGTCTTGCTTTAGCTGTGCGCAAGCTGTAAAGGATTCATTTGAAATTCCTGTTTCGTGTTTCTCATCTGGCTGGTTTGCACACGCCCAGGACGCAATTCAAATCAGTTATTCGCTGTGACAAATGAATCTGGCAGTTTGTTTGACCATAAACACAAGCTTTCCCAGGACGACCTCAACTTCCAGAGTCTGCAGTCTCTTTTGGGCTGAGGCCAAAACCAAATCAAAAACTTTGCCAGTCTCAAATTGCAGGCCACGGCTGAATGGGGGGGTGTTGTTTACGGACAGGAAGGGGTGTTGTTTAAGGATGGGAAGATCACAGTCTGATGAGAGGGAAGATGCCATGGCTTCCCAGGCTGTTATTTTCCCTTAATCGAAATGTAAAAAGTGGTCAAACCCTCAGTTTCCTCTTGACAAATCACTCTCCTCTGAACATGGCAGGTAATGGAGTGCGGCATATCCTCTGGTAATTGGTCACCGAGGCAGACACGGCTTTGTTTTCAGGCCTGGGTTTGTGTTTCTGTATGAGGTGTGATTCAATAAGTTCCTTTTCTCATCTTCTCCCAATTTTAGTACAAAAGACAAAACAGGGACATCGACAAAACCAAGCAGAGGATCATGGAAATAGCCAATTACGTTGATAAGGTAATCCAGGCCCACCTGGACACTTTGTGTTTTTTCCCTAGAGGGTTGGGTATTTTTCAGTTCATTGTTCAAATTGAATTGCAGTCATTGCTCTCTTGAAATGTAATTGCTGATTGCGTAATCTCTGGGAGTAGTTTTCCCATACAAGTTCTACACTGAGTTTCTGCTTTGAATGGCTGTCGAGGTGCCATTGTATGTGTTATATATAATGCATTGCATTATATGTATGAGGTGCCAAGCATAGCTGAAGGTGGCTGTGTCATTTCCCAAAGCAGCAGCAGCAGCACATTTGGTGTTGTTATGTAACGTTAACTTATTACCCATTGCTATGAACTCCTTATTCCACTCACCTGTTACGCATGTCTGTCACATGGCCTCTTAGAACTGTCAAGAATATTTGGTGACCAGTGCTTGCCGTCTGCTGTAACGACCCGATTATTTTCCTAGCACCTCTCTGTGCTAATTGATTGTACGGTTAGCTACTTTACTTTAGATGGTTTGTAAGCATTTATAATGTATTCCTAAAGGAGGGTTGTACTTTTTCAACAAATTATAATGAAAACCATTGTTTCAGGGATTCCACACAAGAGGGGAAATTCATCGAGCCGCATTCCTTTGTAGTCAGCTTCATTTTCCACACCACCCTCGCTGTTGCTGTCAGTCCTGCCTGTGCCCAGGCTTAGTTAGATTTCTTGCTTCTCACATTACTTGCTTATTTCTATCCTAATCCATCAGTAGCCCTGCAGACCAATTCACGACACCCCCTTTCAAATCGCTTGAAGTATGAAGGTCTGGGAAAGTATGGCATGTAAGATTACCATGATTAAAAATAGTAAATGAATAAAGAATGACCAAAGTCTAACTTTGGTGTGGAATCCAAATAATAGTGTATCCGTCCAATTCGACAGGGAAATGTGTGAAGGTGTTATGTAGGTGATATGATGAAATTGTACGCACAAGGCCAGTTTTACAAGGCTATATATATATATAAGCATTGATGTGACAGCAGTGACATTTGGACTTTGGTATTAACTAAAAAATCCGACAAATAATCTAAACATTAAAGTCCAGTTCTGAAACAGGGCCCTGAACATCCGGGTGCCGCTGATCGGGCTGGAGGTGTGGACGGAGCGGGACCAGTGCATCGTGAGCGAGGAGCCCAACGCCACGCTCTGGTCCTTCCTGCAGTGGAGGCAGAAACTCAAGTCCCGCAAGAAGCACGATAACGCCCAGCTGCTCACGTGAGTGGCCGCCGCCATGGCCAGTGTGATGTCACAAAGGCCCGCCCAAGCGCCATTCAGTAGACTGTCAGGTGACGCCTATGTCACGGTAGCCTGAGGCCCATCCACACAAAGGCTGAACACGTTGCGCTGGAGACTTTTCAGGTATTAAATAGGTACAGTGAAAGGTGAACTTCACCGACGTTCTGAAATTGTTGTTCCTAACTTTACAGTTGAGTATGTACGCATATTTAGGAACGAGAAGCTGATTTGTCACTGGAGAAATTTCCATTTCCTTTCCATACTTTTTTTCATGTTGTGATGTGTGCCACCCGCTCTCTCTAATGCGTGGCTGATGAAGGGACATTTGGTCTCTTACTCCCCGGAACAAGTAATTTTTTTTCAATCTCAGCAATTTTCAAAGAATGTACATTTGCTGTCAGCAAATTGAGTGGGTTGGAATGAAATATATTGAGTGGGTTTGAATGAAAGGAATTACAACAAAGTGTTTTGCAAGTGCTACAATCCACAGGGAGAAGGATAGGTTGTGCAATGTGTCCTAAGGTAACCAGAATTATGTCCATTTCGCTTCAGTTAGTTTTTAAACCAACTATACCGAAGGTAAGGAACAGCATATTAGGTTTTGCATTTACATTAAAGTCACCCTTCAAACCCATTAACATTTGTCTTGAAAAAGTCAATTTGTATTTCCACTGTGGCTGACTTATTCCTGGTGCGTCTTGTTTAACAGCAATACAACCGCAGTTACATCACTGAATATTTTGTGTTGCTAACCCTCTCCAGTAAATAATTTGTGTAAGTAATTGGCCTGGCGCACACCAGTGGGTCCGTATCAACAGCCAAAAACAGATTAAGAAAGCAAATTAATTAATGAATCAATAAGGAATGAATTGAGAGGGGCCCAGCAGGGTCTGAAAACAGCGCTAATATAAACGGGGCGCTCCCTGTTCCGAGCCCAGAGCGCTGTTCATTTGTCTCAGAGTCCCGAGCGACCAGCGCAGAGACAGCGCGGCCGATTGAAGCGCTCGTCGGGAGCGGCCTTAAACCCGCCGGCGTGAAATTGGACCCGTGGCTTTGGGCGACCGACGGTGCGTGACCGTCGCCCTGCCCCGCCCCCCACTCCGGCGGGGTCGGTTCAGCGGGCGCCAGAAACAGTGAGGCTCCTTTGTGTTCCGTCACAGGGGGGTGATCTTCAAAGGGACCACCATCGGCATGGCGCCGCTGGAGGGCATGTGCAGCCACGAGAACTCTGGAGGGATCAACGTGGTACGTGAACCCCGCCCTCCCTCCCTCCCTCCCTCCCTCCCTCCCTCCCTCCCTCCCCCGCAGATCGATTAGAGGGCCTCCATCAGGCCCTGCTGGTGGAATACTGATGGGCCAGTGGGTGGGGGGTGGTGGTGGGGGTGGATTGATGTGACTGGGTTGGGGGATTTGGCTCCGTTTGGGGTGGCTCCGTTTGAACAGAGCTGTGGGAAAGTGGCCCCTCTTGGCTTGCCCTCGGCCCGGCGCCAACCAGAGAGGGGGCGGACCCTCGGGCCTGCGAGGCGAAGACCGTCATCGTACATCAGCGCTCAGAATGTGCACGGAAAGGACTCACCGTTAGACACTCACGATACACACACGTAGCCTTGGCCCAAAGAATAATGACCAATTCCCTGCAGGGGAATGAGATAAAGCAGAACAGGACCTGTACATCTTGCAGTTGCAGTTGTCGAAATGTTATTGATAACGCCCCGATGCAATGCATTCATGTTGAGTAATTCGCAGATGCAAGAGCGGAGCGGGCACTGTTAGATTGGACTTTAATAGCATCGTTGCAGTCAATACTCTTTTTCTCTCTCTCGCTCTCTCTCTTTCTTGGTCTCTCTCTGTCACTCAGGACCACTCAGAGCTGCCCATCGGGGCAGCGGCCACCATGGCCCACGAGATCGGGCACAACTTTGGCATGAGTCATGACAATGAGGGCTGCTGTGTGGAGGCCACGCCCGAGCAGGGCGGCTGTGTCATGGCTGCTGCTACCGGGTGAGCATGAGACCGTGCAGCACGTTTTCGTTCAGGGGATTCTGATAGTGTGCAGTGTCTTACAGTCTTACAGTCTTGCAGTGCGAGTGACAGTGTGTGTCTGACAGTGTGCAGTGTGTGTGTCAGTGTGTGTCTGACCGAGTGCAGTGTGAGTGACCGAGTGCAGTGTGAGTGAAAGTGGGAGTGTGAGTGACAGTGGGAGTTTGACAGTGTGCAGTGTGTGTGACAGTGTGTGTCTGACGGTGTGCCATGCATCTCTGAATTTATTCTAACAGTGTTCAGTCTTACAGTGTGCAGTGTGACAGTGTTCAGTCTTACAGTGTGCAGTGTGAGTGTCTGACAGTGTGCAGTGTGTGTGCCAGTGTGTGTCTGATGGTGTGCGCTGTATCTCTGAATTTCTTCTAACAGTGTTCAGTATGTCTGACACTGTACTGTGTCTGCCAGTGTGCAGTATATCTGGTATTATTCCGTGTGTCTAAGAGTGTAGTTTGTCTGGCTGCCAGCATGCAGCGTGTCTGGTGGTGGTGTGTCTTGCAGGCACCCGTTCCCCCGCGTATTCAGCCGCTGCAGCAAGAGGGACTTGGACAACTACTTCCAGAAGGGAGGGGGCATGTGCCTGTTCAACATGCCCAACATGACAGATCTGGTGGGCGGCAGGAGGTGTGGAAACGGCTTTGTGGAGAAGGGCGAGGAGTGTGACTGTGGGGAACCAGAGGTGAGGCGCGCTGCGCCAGACTTGCCATGTTAACAGCACACCCAACCACACTCGCCAACCCTCACATTTTACCCAGAAGAGTCCAGTTTGTCTTGCCCATCTCCCAGATGTCTCCCTGGCAGCCATTTCAGTCAACAGCGAGATCTTTAAACAGATGTCTCATTTCGCCCCAGCTGTTAAAAACGTCAGGGGGGTCACAAACTTCTGTATTCTTGCTTTCAAGAATTTTAGCTCCCTCCCAACCCCCTCACTCAACAATTAGTCCAGAGGGATACTTTTGAGTTAGTGAGCTATTTCCCCCAAAAATCGGGATTCTCAAGTCTCAAGGTTGGCAAGTATGCACCCAACCCAAGTCCATGAGTGTGTCACGGTGTCCAGCTCATCACACTCCACCTAGAGCCTGTACCCTAGTCACAGGAACGATCAGGACCAATCAGAGCAGCATTGTATCACTTCCCATTTTATTGTGCGTGCTGGTTTTTGTTTCAGCTGCTTTCATTCTTTTGGTTAATTGGGTTTTTAACTCAACCCTAACCTGCGTTTCCCATGCCCTGACAGTTAATTAGCTGTAAGTATATATTGTTGTTGGAGTTGTGTTTGTGTTAATGAAAAAGATTCAGTTAAGATGCTTATTAAGCAGGTTTTTTCAGAACAGACTGGGGCATCTTTCCCTACTGAGCCGAATTATTTGTTCAATTAATTTTTGAGACCCTAAAACAGTTAGTGCCACAGCTAATTATAACCATTATAACCATTGAGCTTAATACTAGTCTGGAATGACCAACTTAAGGAGCACAAATGAACAGAATGGGAGCTGAGGTAATGAAGTAAAAATTAAGTAATTTTACGTGTACACATTACGTTTACATTACGTTTTTTTAGCAGACGCTCTTATGCAGAGCGACTTCCACAGTTTGCATTTCATTACATACAATCGATGACTCTTATTTGTATTTCTGAAAGTGTATTTCTGCACAAATACACTTTCACAGTCACGTCGCAAAGGAATCTTTCGTGGCCAATAAATCAGAGAAAGGTGTCAAATATCAGCGGATTTAAAGATCAGTGAATATGCCCGGACGTCACCCCAAACGGGGCCGCGCTTTGTTTTTCCAGTGAGACATTCTCTGGGGTGTATTTATCATTAAGACCGCTGGTTTCCTGTGCTCTATGACTGAATGCTCCTGAACAAAGTGTGGAATATTTGCTGTGCTCTTCTGTTGGTTCTGTTCAGTTAAGGCTCCCGTAGGGTAATTCTACGAGGAAAAGAAACCCCCTGAAAAGTGCTTTGTTGGAGATTTTGGGCATTGATAAATCAGGCTTCGGTGGCGCCATCTCTCATCTGTTGTGCGCTTGCCCTGTTTAGCCAAACACTTTCCCTGGGATCAATTTTCAGGTGGTAACTTGTACTCGTGGGACTTTCACTTTATAAATCTCCGGTTGGATTTACATATATTTTTAGCTATTAATATGAGGTAAGCTACTAATAATGTTTCAGTGATGAGCCCCATAAGGTGTGCCTCATTCCACAAAGAAGAATTTTGAGAATGCGGCTACAAGCTAATGCTTCGGCATGCTCTTCTGAAGATCATCTTGCCTATTTAAAATGTATGCACAGTACCGCTGAGTTGAAAGGCAGCGCTAGGTGGCTAGCTCAGTTCTGCGTCCCACGTTCCGGGGCTCAGCGTGTTCGCCCCCCTACACTCTCCCTGAGGATTCTGTGAGGGAAAAATTGGCAGCTCTCATCCCATCCCCAGGCTCCCACATCAGGTTAACGTGATTTCGTGGCTGGAAGCACACCATGGCAACAGCTTCTTCTCTTTACGACTCTACTTCTTCCTCTCTCTCTGAAGCGCGGCTTACGAGTGTCACACGGCAGCACTGAAACGGGGGTGGTGGGGGGTTGAAAGGGAGCTTGGCATTGGCTGAGGTCGTATGCAGTTATTCGGTCTGTCACACTGTAACAGCGTGTGTGTGTGTGTGTGTGCATGCGCGTGTGTTTTTCAGGAGTGCACCAACTCCTGCTGCAACGCAAACAACTGCACACTGAGGGCGGGGGCGCAGTGTGCCCATGGGGTCTGCTGCATAGACTGCAAGGTACCGCTCCCCGTTTCACACGTGCAATACCTAATATGTAATATGCTCTTGATGCACTGAATTCAAATGCATTCGCTCTTGACTCAAGGTTGAATGTGCTGAATGGATGGACCACGGCATCAGAAATGACAAATACATTAGATAATAACTAACAATGATGGAAATGATTTTTTGATAGATTGTTTTACTGATTGATGTATTGATTGACGGAGAAGATTTTGATGGATTGTTTGACCGCTTCCCCGGCCCACAGCTGAAGCAGGCGGGCACCATGTGCCGGGGTCCGGCGGGGTCGTGTGACCTGCCTGAATACTGCACAGGCGGCTCCCCCTACTGCCCCTCCAACGTCTACCTGCTGGACGGCACCACCTGCCAGTACGGCCGTGCCTACTGCTACAACGGCATGTGTCTGACCCACGAACAGCAGTGCCTGCAGCTCTGGGGACACGGTGAGATAGCCCCACCCTTTTTTTAAATCTTTCTTTTCGTAATCAAGGATAAAACAGGGGATACTTTTTGTAACATGCTTTCTACAGATGCCCCTATCACACATGATTCTTTTCACTGATTTGTAAAGGGACTGTCTGAATGATTGCTGCATCATGTTGGACTGAAATGCATTCACACAATCAATTCATAAGGAGTGTCAAAGAAAGCTGAATTTGTCCACCGAATTTCAGATTTTTTAAAACATTTTCTCCCACTTTGGTAGCCAGAGCATGTTGTATTTTTGCATTTTATGAATAACCTTAATAATGATAATAATAATAATAATATGCAATAATATGCAAGACTGGTAGTTCTGACTGTAGTACAGGTGGTCTCGGCAAAGCTATTTGCCCTGGTAATTAACATTTATGAATAGGCCTGTATCGCCACGGAAACATCTTGTATCACACAGAAACACACAATAGGCTGACTGTGAAGAAAACGTTTGCTTTAGTAATTGATTAGAAAAGAATGGCCCTTAATGTTTCCACCCTTTCAGATCCAAACGGACCTTTGTGTGTTAATTGACTATGTGCGTGATGTGATTGTCTGACGCAAAAGCATTTCAAAGGGTTTACAGCTGGCGCACATTACTGAAGCAGTTCAGCGCAGTTTTGCACAATGTCCCTGTGCCCTTTACTTACAGTATTCAGAGCATTTACAGATTAGCCATTCATTCCATTTTTAAACAGGTGTCGCGGTTCCCGATATTGGAATGTACGTAATCTTGTCTCTTGTCTCATGTCTCATGTGAAGCACTTTTCTGTGCACAACAGACAATAAAGATCGATCTATCTATCTGTCTGTCTGCCTTCCATTGCAGGCGCCCGCCCCGCTCACGACGCCTGCTTCCAGGACGTGAACGCAGCGGGGAACGCCTTCGGCAACTGTGGCAAGGACGGCCAGGGGAACTACATGAAGTGTCTGAAGAGGTAACTGTGCTGGCCCCCCAGTGGGGCCTCCCCCCACCCTCTGGGGCCAACACACTCATCCACCGTGAGCCTGTTTCCATAGCACCCTGACAACCTTAATCGATTAATTAAAGCCTGTGGCTTTCATATTGACATGAGCCACATTTAGCACAGGTTTGAGGTGTTCAAAGCGTGCCCTTTTCAAACAGCCTCCACCAGCACCGTTTAGCAAGGCCACGGGGCCTGCTGCTCCCACAAGGAGAAAAGGATATTCCTCATTGCAGGGTTATTCGCTTTAAAATGAGTACACAAGATTAATTTTCTTAATTAGTTTGTCAATGCAAGAAATATATAAGATTCCTCTTTTTCTCCGTTTTTTTCTTTTCTCATATGAGCATATACATTCATTTTAAGGTTAGGATTTTTTGTTGTTCGAAAAATGTGAGCCACAAGAAAAATATTTTTTCTTGTGTTAGTAAAGCACTTTTTGTAACAGGAGTAGGTGGACACATTTGCTTTCATTCTCATTGGTTGAAGTGTAGAGACAGACCGTTTCAGCGAAGCCTTGCCCAGGGGAGCACTCTGCCCAAAGGCTGAGTAGTGTGCTGGTTTGACTCCATTCCTTGAGTGTGCTGTTCGCTCGCTGTCTACTCACAACAAATCATATCAAACAGGACATTTTATACAGTTTTTTTTACCTGTTCTGTGTGGCCAAGCGCACACGGAACATTCGGCCAATACCGCGGGCGACATTGTTTGCTCATCTCCATCAGCGATGCCAAGTGCGGCAAGATCCAGTGCCACAGCGCGGCCAAGAAGCCCAAAGGCACCAACGCCGTATCCATCGACACCACCATCCGCACCGACGGCATGGAGGTCAAGTGTCGGGGCACCTACGTGTACACCACCCAGGACGGGCAGGGGGACCTCCCTGACCCGGGCCTCGTCATGACCGGGACCAAGTGTGGCGAGGGCAAGGTGGGTACACTTAGCGGCGCAACGCCATACGCCACGCGGCGGCCAGCCGCAACCACCTTCACAAGCGTTTAGAGTTTAGATCACTGGCCTGAACCGCCAGGGCTATTTCCACTGTCAACATCCGTTCCTGTTGTGGGAGAGTTCAGTGGGCTGAATTCCAGTATGGTTCCAGTGTACCGCCCAGCCAGATGCTGCACTTTGGTGAGCCCCCTCCCCCTTCACTGTAAAGTGTTTTGAGATGTTGAAGGGCCATGTGTGAAGTCAATCCATTATTATGAGTATCCTTAATCTCAGAATCGAACCTGCTACATTCTGGTTACAAATCTGGGTCCCTAATAACTGGGTCGCATTGCTGTACTGCACTGCACTGCTGCGCTAAAACAAAGGTTGCTTGTTTTTGACTTTCTTAATGATTAGAATTGAGTAGATGGGTGGTTAAAGCATGGTTCAGAAGTAAATTGCAGCACTTGGACAGCAAGGTTTTTGTGAGTTGACTGTTTTGTTTTGTGCTCAGTTTGTTGTCAGATTGTGTGGTGGCATAGTGCATCAGATGCTATGACATTTTCTCAGATGACAGGTATCAGTCTTGATACAGTATCGTGCATGGATTTGCCTGTTGGATTTCAGATAACAGCTGTCAGAGCACCTGGTAAAAAAAGAGAGAACATTTCTCCCTAGGCTTTTCAATATGGAAATAAATGGGGGCCCCAGTCTCTCTCTCCCAAATGTGTCATCTCAACCCCATCTCTCCTGCTGCAGGTGTGCCGAGATCGCCGCTGCCAAAACACCTCTTTCACAGAACTGGAGCAGTGCATCGCTCGGTGCCATGGACATGGGGTGGGTGACACGCCTCCTTCATCTCTGTGATGTCTCTATGATGTCATCCCATTCATCTCTATTGCATATTCCAATTCATCGCCACGATGAAATTCCATTCATTTAAATGATGTAATCAGGTATTGAAACAATTGGGCTTGTTAGCCAAGGGTCTGCCCAGAAACCAGAACATTATGGGGCTCGATTACCGACTGAGTCCATTACATTTATAGTGATGCCCATTTGCTTGTCTGCATAGTTCTCAGTACAACACAAAGGGATTTATTGGTAAGGGTCATAGGATGGATTGAGAAAGGGATTGATTGGGCCAGAGGATGGTGTGGGGTCCACCCTGGATGGGGAGTGAGTGGAGTGTAGCCTACACACCTAACAAGCGCCAAACCCCACTATTACCCACAATGCCACACGCACAACCTTCTCGCTGAGAAGAGACAGAGACAAAAAAACACCAGTTGGACAAAAAAAGCACCTGCAGTCCGGAGCCAGATCACGTGGATGCCTTCACCGTCCTGCTGCTGCACTTGACCCGGGAAACAGAGTCAGTCTAGCTCGAGTAGCGGGGGGTTATATCCGTCACACGCACCCTCCAGAGCGGCTTCCGCAGCGCCCGGAGCGTTAGCGTACCCAGCCAACCGTTGAGACGGGAATCATTTCACACTCATAAATCCTGTAAAACCACCCTCCAGGTCGCTCACTGCTCCGCACCTGGCCGCGCATATTGAAATGAATAGCCTCCCCCTCCATTAGCATAGCCAAGGAGCCTCTGAGTCAAACGCAGGCATGTATTCCCTTTTTTCTCCCCCGTAATCCTCTCTTCCCTAATCTGTTCGGAGTGTTGATTTGTCGCCGTTGCCCGCTTGTGCGCGCTCAGAGGGCAGTGGGCTGGGGTAAGGCTTTGAAGGGGGATTATTCCTCGTGCTTTCATCTGCGCGGTTATTCCACTTGGATTAACCCCCGGGTTTAACGCGGGCCGCGGAGTCGACTGAAGCGGGTGGCCGCCGCTGCTGTCTTTCCGTGCGCCCCCCTGCCCCCGTGGGGTACCCTGTTGGCTTTGGATTTTGGCGTCAGTCGACACGGCAACGCCGAACTGCGTCGCTCCCGCTGGAGTTGGGATTAATGCGAGAATGCCGGGGATTAAAGGATTCCCAAAAGCAAACGATGATGAATTTTTCGGGCATGAGACAAATATAGGCTCTTTCGGTATCTCCTCGGCGCCTTATGCCAGGACAGCATTTTCAAGTGTAAGCATTGGGAATTAGTGTCAGAAGTTGTGTTTTTTGCGTAGCTTATTAATAAGGCTTGCATTCATATTCCTTACGGTACGTTCACATTTGAGCTGCTTCTGTGCTTCAGTATAGGGATTACCTTTACGTTTAACAGGGAGCACAAAAAAACTTCCACCGGCTGCTCTGCTTTGTCGTGTTACCGGTAGACGTCATGGGAAGTGGGGGAAATGGGACAGCACTCTTTTATTGAAATGTAGGAATATGGATACCCAGTCAGAGGATGAGGGAGGATATTTGAATGCCCCTCCAGATCACAACACACACTTCGCAAATACGCCGTTAGGTTACATTTCTTGGAGGCGGACCTTCTCATCCGCAGTTCGAGGTGCAGATTTTCTGCAAAAGTGTGAATGTATGGTTACTATGGTTACACGTGAATACTGTGTCCTCAGAATCTTTTATCCACGGCTGGATCTATATGCCCTTATGAAGGCCTTCTAAGCCAATGTGCGTGGGCTGTAGTCTGAGCTGTTTAAGTCATTTTAACTTTTACTTATGGGCAGTCCCAACTGATAAAGGCTTTTTAACTAAACATCCAAATAAGTGTGCCTTTGAAAAAAAATAGCATGCCTCTGCCCCACCCTTAATAATAATAATAATGATAATATTCTTGAATTGCCATGTTACACAAGTTAATTTGAATTAGTCTTTGTGTGTACCTCTCCTACGAGTGATTCGAGCGCAGGGTCAGCCATAGTACGGCACCCCTGGAGCAGTTAGGGGTTCAGTGCCTTGCTCAAGGACACTACAGCAGTGCCCCAGGAAGTGAACCAGTTTCTCCAGTTTCCAGTTCATTGGGTTTTATTGTTTGGCCTTCATGAGGTTCGAATCAGCAACCCTGTGCTTGCCAGCCCGTGTGGCTAACCACTGAGCCACTGCCTCCGCCTCTGCCTCTGCCCTGCCCGTCTGCCTATATCTGCCCCGCTCTTCTTACTGTATCTGACAGTATTCATCTCCCTTTTTGTTTCAGGTGTGCAACAGCAACAACAACTGCCACTGTAACCGTGGCTGGGCCCCTCCCTTCTGTGAGAAGCCAGGCCTGGGGGGCAGTGTGGACAGTGGGCCTGTCCAGTACGACAGTGAGTTCCCCTTCAACTCCATCAGTGTGTGTGTCCGTCAGCATCAAAACTCAAAATATCAATGTGAATTCAAGCTTTTCCTATGTTTCCCCAACACATTGAAAACAGAGGGATTTATTTTCAAGGCGCTTTTAGAAGCTTTCATGTTCCTCCACAGTGTACTGTTATATATGGAGGTGAAGCCAGCATGATGTAACTCGCTGTCTTAACCTCATAGGTGTGAAACATCCTCAAAGTCTGATAGTGTTCATTCCACAGTGTATAAAGGAGATCAGAGTGACTACTCACTGAAGTTTTGTATTTATATTCTTTCTTTTCACCAGCTGTGTTTCTTCTGTCTTGCACAGTTTAAAGCCAAGGTCCTGTATTCTATATTTCTTTACAAGTCTATAAAGTGTGTAGGTCCTGTGCTTCTCTTAGTGTTCTGTGTTCTGTGCTATATAGTTCCGTTTTTTGGCCTGTTGTTTTCCAATTGAGTGGTCAGGTCCAGTGTTCTCCAGTTGAGTGTTCATGGCCTGTGTCCTGTTGTTGAGTGGTCAGGTACTGCGATTTTCATTAGTGTTCACTTCTCGCTCTCCCCGGTTGAGTTTTTGGTTCTGTGATCATACATTTACATTTTACATGTACATTTTTAGGTATTTAGCAGTCTTCTTCAGTCAAGAGTTTAGGTCTGGCGATCTTTTGTTGAGTGGTCAGGTCCTGTGTTCTACGGTTGAGTGTTCAGATGGTGTTATCTTCAGTTGAGTGGTCAGGTCCTGTGTACTTCAGTAGTGTTCAGGTGCTGTTTCATTGGTGTCGTGGTCTGCCTCTGTTCTCAGGTCAGTTAGGCATGGTGATAGGACTGCTCTTTGCCTTCCTGGTCCTGCTGCCTGCTGTCCTCATAGCCTTCTACTGTTACAAGACCAAGACCTCCATGCTCCACAAATGGTGGGCCCAGCGGGAGAAGACCAAGGAGAACAGGTAACTTGTATTTCACCCCCATGACCATCTCGGGCATCAGTGCGAGGCATGGTTTAAATCAAATTCATTCAGAGGGCGGAGACCGGGGTTCAATTCCCCGTCTTGCCAGAGTCGGCTCTGGCCAGGAGTGCCGCCAGGGGCGGCGATTGGCTGTCCGCCCCAGGGAGGGGGAGGAAGCCGGCATGACGTTCGCTGCGCATAAGAGTGGCCCTGTAGTACCAGGTTACGGTCGACGGCTTGGCGAGTGCCGTCTCGGAGGAGGCGTTACTTCGCCTTCGTCGCTACTGGTCGCAGGACTACGGCAGCGAACTCACATTACTAGGGGGGGATTGACATGAAATAGCCGGTCTAATTGGCTACCAAATTGGGACAAAATGGGAGAAAATCTGAAACAAAATGTTTAAAAAAAATTCATTCAGAGGGACACATGCTCTCTGTAGATACATTTCATTTCCACGGCAAGACTTTATTGAAACTTTGACTGTTGAGACATTTTGAAGGTTACTTAAGGTCTTTTCTACGGCACCACACACACATGCAGACACACTGCACCAATTTTTTTACTGTGATAATATATAAGTGTTAAATAATGCCAGAATTATGGGACCAAGGCAGCAGGCAGTGTAATGAAACTCCTAGGTGCCCCTCCGGGCTCAGAGATAGATAAAATCCTGCATGCGTAGGTTTTTGTTCATTTTGAAGTTATTCCTTCCATAAATATGTTTGAATTATTCGAAATGTATTTTATTTGTTTATTTTATGAGTACTTTTTCTACACATTCTGTCATTAACTGAGAAATATCCCATTTTCCTAGGTCTGCCATAAATAGGTCTTTTTGCTATTGTCAATTAATGCACATTGAGCTATTTTTACTCCCCTTCTTATGTCTCTCTAACACGATAGATATATCAGTATACCGCTATATCAGCAAACATATTGTAGGTACACATATCAGTGCTAGGGAGGTTGCTTTCAAAAAACGATTAAAAACCCACCTGTTCAGACAGGCATTTGACCATATTTAGCCTAGTTTTGCTGCTGCTTGTAACGTTGTTACGTTTGTTGTCTGTACTGTATCGTTAAGTGTGCACTTTTTATCTGAGTACTGCTGTTTTGTTTTTAATTGTATTTTTACTGCTGTGAAGCACTCTGTGCATTCGTGCTATGAAGGGCGCTATATAAATAAATACTTACTTACTTACTTGCTCTCTCAGCCAGCCGAGTTCCAGACTGGAGGGGCACCATGACCCCTGTTTAGCATTGAGCTTTTCAATGCTAAACAGGTCAAAGGTCAAATGTGACAAAGGTCATCTCTATTAGAGCGAAATGGAGCTGTGTGACTCCGTTCGTCGTGAGGCTGAGAGAGGTTCCAGCTCCCGCAAATGACAGCACCTACAGAAGCAGAGAATAGGCCATACTGGGAGGAAAGCACATTCCCTCGACATTGACCATATTAAACACATAATAGTAATCGCAAGCACCTGCAAGCATATGGGAGTCCTTCCTCGTTGGCTGTTTCCGCCCATCCAAGGTTGTTTTTAGAAGATCACTCTCAAATCACCACGTCCAAGATTTTCAGTCCCTTCAGAAAGGCATCAGCAGTCAGACCTTGACTAAGAATGGCCTGCAGACAGAAAGATCACCATTTAGGAAATGCATTTTAAAAAAATGCTTACAGACACACTGAATACATTCAGCTTTTTAAAAATGACTACAGTCAACATGCAGTGTTTCGCACGCTAGATCAAATGGTACCCGCAAGATTTAGAGAGATAAGGAGAGGGAGAGAAGGAGAAGCGTTTGTAAGTGTAGAATACAGCTGAGAGAGGGATGGAGGGAGAGTAATAATGTAAATCAGAGAGACTCTAATGGATGTGATCATGGGGCTGGAGGGGACAGAGACCGTGTCTGGACTGAGGTTAAATGTGAGAGTTAGGCTACATTTGGCAGCCTCAGCTCTCCTTGAGGAACCGGAGAAACAGGGACCAGGACTCATCTGGCAGATTTATCACCCAGTGCAGCGATACATTGTTTTAAAGGGGGCTGTCCTGAATGGTGGTTCAGCTATTGAGATACAATTGCAGAACATAACATATCTTTTAGCTGTGGCCAGTGAGAGATTTGAGATTGGGATATCTGAAGTAGGGGGCGATCCCCATCAAACAAGAGGGGACGGAAAATTGCAGCCTAGAGCATCAATGGACTTTTCAGTTCTCTAAGTGAGGTCTGACAAAGGCATTATATAACATCAATATAACCTCCTTTGATTTATACTCAATACATTTTCCTACATATCCCAGCATCACATGTCTTTCACTGCTACAGCACAGTGCTTAGATGTGGATAGTCTTTCATCAACTACAACTCTCAAGTCTATACTAGGTCTAGTGGTTTTGACGTCCGATGCTGGCCACAGCGACCGGGGTCTGATTCCCCTGGCCGGGAGTGCCATCGGGGTCTGCCCCAGGGAGGGGGGAGGGAAGCCAACACAGTTCGCTGCGCACAGGAGTGGTTCTGGGGTATCAGAATTACAGTCAACAGCACGATGAGTCCTGTCTCGGAGGAGGCGGTGCTTCGCCATCGTTACTGCCGGTCACAGGGCTGCGGCAGCGAACTACGAGTGAGGGGATTGAACTAAGACTAGCGGGAGTAATTGGCTACCAAATTGGGAGAAAAGCGGGAGAAAATAAATGTTTTAGTTTTTTTAAATACTCCTGTCTTATATCTTGATTTCCCACATGTATAACTTTACATTTAGCAACATTGAATGTCATCTGCCATGTTTCTGCCCATTTCTGGATTATGTTTAAATGATCTTGGATTACCTTAATTGATTCCAAACTGTTTGCTAAACCCCCAAGTTTTGTATCATCTGCAAATGTAGCTATTTTCATATGAACATCCGTATCAAGTTGATTTATGAAAATAAGGAAGGGCAGAGGTCCCAGCACTGATTCCCTGTGGGACTCCACTGCCCACAGCACCTAGGTCAGATATGACCCCTCTTACCATTACTCTTTGTATTCTGCCTTGCAGTCAATTATGAACCCACTCTGAAATAACTCCTGTAATTCCTACTGAATTCATTTTGACAATGAGCCTCTCATGTGGTACCTTCAAATTCTAGGAGGTTTGTTAGGCATGACCTTCCCCTGAAAAACCATGTTGGCTATCCCTTAAAATACTATTATTTTTCAGGAATAGTTTCAACTTTTCCCTCATAATACATTCCAGTATTTCACATGAGATGCAAGTTAGACTGACAGGCCTACAGTTCCCTGGGTCAGTATGGTCCCCATTCTCATTGGAATTATAATACCTTGCTTCCAGACATCTGGTATTTCTCCAGTGTTTAGGGATTGCATAAAAAATCTGTCAGTGGTTATAAATAATCTCCCCAAGTTCTTTGAGTGCTTTAGGATATATGCCACCGGGGCCTACTGCCTTATTTGTCTTAAGTTTTTGTAGTTTTTTCTAGTGTCTATGTCCCTTATCTCGATGTCCTAAAACATTCTGTACATTTGCTGTACTTTTAGGCATATTTATAACCTCTTCACTGGTAAAGCTCTCAACAAAGTAACTATTTAGGGTATCAGTAATATCCTTATGATTATAAAGCAAAAGTCTTTCCTTATTCTTTTTATTTAATAATTTAATAATACCTGAATTTTATTTTTTATATACTCAGTATCATTATATAAAATGATACATATAAATATGTACAGTCGCTTCTTTTGTCTCAAGATTTCCTGTAAAGATGTGTTCATCCACTGAGGAGATTGCTTTTTCTTATTTTTTCTTAATATTGGGATGAATTTACACTGCATCAACAATAACCATTTTAAATGTACTTGTAATTTTTTGTTTACAGTTTTGCAATCTAGACGTTTTACCCAATCCATATTACGTAAATTCTCTCAGATTTGATTAAAGTCAGGACCTCTAGAGGTAGAGGAGGCAGTCTTAACTTGCCAAAAAATATCAGTGATAAGTGACTTCTCAATGTTCACTTGTCCTTGTGGTTCCACTACCTCTGAGCTGCAAATTCTGACAGGATTATTACACAAAACCAGATCCAGGATTGATTTCCCTCTCATAGGCTAAGTAACAGACTGCACCAAAAAACTGTCATTAACCACATCTAAAAACTCCTTGTATTTACTCGGTCATTTCCAATGAATAGAGGGTTAATTGAATGGGGACATTTTTCTCCCTCTCCCACTCCTGACTGTGCCAAACCACCTCCATTAACATTATGCTCTAAAAGGTCTTTATTTATGATATCCTCACTGGTGCTATTATATATGGCCCTGATATCTTCCTGATAATATAGTAGTAGCAGTAATATTGTTTGGGCTGTAGTGTGGATTTTTGGAAAATTAGTAATAATTATAAATAATATTACATAGACGGAAGAATATTGTGTGGGAGCAGAAAGCCCAATTTCCAGCAGCATTGATAGCCTCACCCTCCGGAAATCTGCTCTAATGGAATCCGCATACAAGCAATACTGTTATATTGGACTTATTGGACTTAAAAGCATTCTTATCATTCATTTTGTTAATGTCGTCCCCCCAGAAAAGACACATCCGAGCAGAAGGTGAAGAATGGACACCTGAATCCAGCGTTCCACTTGAAGGTGGTCGGGTCATCCGGCAAAAGCAACAACAACAAGAAGGTGAGTCTGAGCCGCAGGCTGGCTGGGGCTTTGAGTTGTGTCCCCTGCTTGTGAGAGAACAACACCCAGGAAATGTTTTTAGTTTTACATACCAAATGCAAATGTGAAGGCCTCTTTACTAGGTTTGTGTCCAATGTAAACACCTTCCAATGTGAACTATATATATACACACACCCATATATACATATATATATATATAGTATATGTTGATCAGTGGCAAGAAATCCCAATTAAATCCATTCCTTAAAGGGGGTGAATACTTTTTATACCCACTGTATGTGTGTGTGTGTGTGTGTGTGTGTGTGTGTGTGTGTGTGTGTGTGTGTGTGTGTGTGTGTGTGTGTGTGTGTGTGTGTGTGTGTGTGTGTGTGTATATATATATATATACCGTATGTGTTAACAATGGTAGTTGTAAACTACCAACAGTCTGACCCTTTTTGCTTTTTAAGATATAAGTTAATGAAAGCTGAAGTATGATTAAGGTGGAAAGCGTCACGGTGACAGAACCCAGAATGTTTTCAGGAGCTTCACAACCACGCTGAAGAAAAGACTGCTGTTTGTCTGTGTTTATTCATACGCCCACGAATGTCCTTTCACTTTATATGAAGAACGTGCATTTTGAATAACTGAAGGCTTTTTCGTTCTACCATCCAATGAACGTTTTCTATTTTGTGGAACACTATTGTGTAAAATCTATTTTTCATACACCAAGACAAATACCTTGTGAGGGTGAAAGACGAACAATCGTTCCTTTGTTCTTTTGTCCACGTTCACAAGCTGGACTCTCATTTTCTTTTTATTATTGTGTGTGTGTGCCTGTGTGTGTGTGTGTGTTCCCTCTGGACAAAGAAAGATCCCGCAGTCCAGTAATGTCCAATTGTGATTTATATGCAGCCGTACAGAATGTACCTGGGAGATAAGAGAGAAAGTGCATTGTGGGTAGAAAAGTAACAGAACTGAAAACCTTCCTAAGGTTTATCCCTCGAGGACACTGATTAATGTGAGCAGGGAAAAATATGAACAAAATGATCATGCCCCTCTCTTTGTTTAGCAGTTGCTCTCAAACATAGATTATGTCACAGCTATAAATTATTGGCAAGAACAGGAGAGTTTGTAGATGTGTGGAATTGAGAATATTCTAGAAAGGGTTGGACAATCAGTTTAATAAACAGACCACAAAACTTACCATGTTGAAGCAAAATACCTTAATTCCCAGGAAGCCTCCTTTGACCACAACATCATTTCAGGCAAGAAAACAGTACCTGCAATAAGACATATGAGTCTAGAGGGCTAGACATAACTATATTATTGGAGTTTTGAAAATCTCAATATTACCATACTTATAGTATCAATTATTGTCCGTTTTTTATTTCTAATTAATTAACAAAAAGCTTTAGAGTTGTTTTCTTGTTTGACATCATGGAGTATTTTGTATTGGCAAGAAATCCAAAATATATCCATCATTTTGATTCCATGAAGTAAGAAAATTTTTTCCCATTTTACTTTTTATTTACCACTGTATTTTTGTACATTGTATCATATAAAATTTTGTAATGTTGAAATAATTGTTATACGTTATAATTTGACTATATTAACACATTTTCAATATAATGCCACATGTATAACCTACACTATATGAAATAAAACTTTTTAGCAAGCTAATGAATAAAACAGGAATAAATTGTGAATTTGAGGTTTAGTTTCACATATGTGGCACATATGTGTGTTATTCTTTGTTGGAGACATTGAGCTGTCCCATGTGTTCTGACCTCTGACCTTTGACCCGGATGCTCTCCTGTGTGCCCACAGCTGCCTCACACCAGCAAGGAGGTCCTGCCCCTCAGACCAGGCCCCGCCTCCAATGGCACCCAGCCCATCAACATTGTTCGTCCGCTGCGCCCCGCCCCCTCTCCTTCCCCCTCCCTCCATGCCCAGCGTGACCTCAGAGTGCTCCGCCCACCCCTGCCCATGGGAAAGCCGCCGACTGCTCCTTCCAAATCCCCCGCCCCTCCACACAAACTCAACCCGCCCAAGAAGCCCCTCCCCATCAGTCCAGCACGAGCGCCATTGGTGAGCCAGTCTAGCAGTCTTACTGCATGTGACCTCTTTGTCTTTTATCTATCACTGATCCTGGACCAGTTTGGGATTTTTGTAGGTGATGGTTTAGATCAGGGGTAGATAATAATTAAAAGTCAAACCAGATCTAAATTTTCAGGCAAAGAATGAATATTGCTACCATGCAACAAGGCCAATCACAACACGCGAACCTCCGATTTTATGTTGTGCAACCTGGAAAATGTAAATTCAAAACTGGAAAGCCCCAACAACCATTACTTAAGACATTCAATAAATATCACAGCTTTCTCTTTTTATTGTATTTTGAGCTCAGCACATTCATCAAGAGAACTCCACATGAGCAATGGGTCACTCTGGCTAAACTGGCTCACATAATCTAAACACTCAAAGGAGTTTGGGGAGTTTGGGGAAGGGGAATAGACACAAGTTGGAGGTTTAGGCAAGAACAGGCCACTTTGTTACTAATATTGCAAGGACCCTGAACCAATAACCATATATCAAAACATCCCATTCTTCTCTCCGTATACCGTGAACTAAAACCTAGGTATCTTATGGCTATGTTAATTGACCATGGATCAGTATTGTATTTTATAACATAATGCATTAGATGAGGATTAGGCCTGGGTAAAGTGATCCTGGATCTTGTTGGGGCCAAAAGCTTGTGGTTTAGTATGCATTTTTCCTACACAATCTTGCCTCATGTGAACAAAAATGGACAGAAGTGCATTTTAATGTCTGCAATGTCCAGGCCATTTCTTTCTCCATCCTTTCTTTGTTTCGGAGCTGTCAGGCCTGACAAAGGGCAACAGAAACCACGTTTTGCTTTTTACCGTCTTTGTCATGAATCTTTTATGCAGGACGATTCATCTTCAGCAAATGTTCAGTTCCCAGACCACTCTATTGTAGAAGGATGAGAAATGGCAGGGCGCTTTAAAACTACAAACCTTGTTGTGGTGTTGATTATATTATTGCATTGCAAGCTTTGTATGTAAATTTCACCGCTGTCCTGGTAATAGCAGAAAATTGAGAATGTAAGAGAAACACAACACAGTTCTACGTTTATCTCTCTCTACCTGTCTTTGTCACTCTGTCTTCTCTTTTCTCTCTCTCTCTCGCTCTCTCTCTTCCCTTCTCTCTGAATTTAATTCAATTCAATACTTTATTTGCATGCCAAGGATACACTTGCATTGCCAAAGCATATGCAGGCATAACAAACAGTGAACAATAAGCACTAACAAATTGCACTACAACGTGGTCTACATATGAAATAAAACATCTCCCTCTCCTTTCCCCTCTCTTTTTCTCTCTACCCTCCCTCCTTCTAAAATATGCAGATTTAGCTTTTTCTGGATTTTTTGTGCTCATTATTTTGTTGGAGGTTTTGCCGTTCTTTTATTGACGGCTGTCAAATAAAGAGCTCCGCCTCTTTCCCCTCTCTCCCAGTTGGTGTCAGAATTACAGCCGAGGCATTCGTCCAAACCACCCCAGAGGCCCCTCCCCATCAGCCCTGCGCGTGGCGCTCCGCCCAAACCCTCCAGCGGACTGCTCGTGATGATGCCCACTGCTGTCGGACCCAAACCTGTGGTCAAGGTGTCGGCCATCTCCCCGCTCAGAGTGCTCAGGTGAGCCGCGCGGCTGGGCCCCGGTGAGAAGGCCAGTCGGGTCGCGCCCAGAGGGTCACGTCTCCAAACCTGCCCCTGTGAAAATCTTCAGCCCTCCGCCCAAGTAGCCACAGTGAAACGTTCCAGCAGAGAGGGTTGTGAAACGCATGCAAACTCTGAACTAATGCCTGGCAGCACAGAAGCCATCAGCCCAGCTGGCACACATAGTTCCCGCGGTGTTAGTGCTACGTTGCAGTAACGCGTTAGTTGCGCGCTGACTGAACGCTTACGCCCTTGCCACCCTCTGCTAAAAGGCCCTGACACCACGGTTTCACTGTTGTTGAGGTTGTTTGAGTTCATCTAGACTACACTTTGTTTCCTGGTTCTTCTTCTCACCTCACTTGTCCTTTCACATTGTTGTTCTTTGTTTTTCAGACCCGTCCCTCCAAATAAGTAAGTCCAGCCGCCGCCGTGTCCCTCTGCTGACGTTGACGTGGTTTATGTGTGCCGACAGGCGCCCTTCAGCAACTGTATACTTGACTTTACGCTTACCAGATAGCATATTTGCCTGATTTGAGCCTAAACCTTTACACAACTCTCCTGTAAAAAAAAGCCAAAAGGCATCTGAGATGTCAACTCGGGGTGCTTGTGTGCGCTAAGCGGACGGTCTTTGGCCTTTTTAATTAATTTTTTACAGCCTTTCTCCTTGGAAGAAATGGTTAACAGAGACCTGTTCTTGCTACCATAAAAATAACCTCTGATCACACCTTCACCTAAAGAATCCACGTTTTTAAAATCTGTGTGTTTAAGGAACCCGTTTCTGTTTTCCAATCGCTTTTCCAACACACGTTAAATTGTGCCCAGAGCTGTATTTTATTGTGTTTCTTTCCCATTGAAATTGTAAGTAGGCGGGCATCGTAAAGTAAGATATTACCCCCTTATCCCGGACCTGCTCACCTGCAGCTGTTTACGGCTCTGCCGTCGAAGCTCTCAGAGTCTCGGCGAAATCCACCTGAAGCCACCTAACCTAGAAAACTCCACCCCGTGCGCATAAATCTGCCAGCTCTGGTGGGACTCAAAGCTCCAGCTGTTGGACACAAATCTCTGGGTTTGTGGTTTTTACAGGGAAAGATCAATTGGAAGCTCAGGGCACTGTTCCCAGATAGCTGAGGTGGCAGGTGTTTTCTGTGCTTTTTTGCCATACGTTGGCGTCAGCAATGTTTGCAGACGGTGGTACGAGCTCCAAGGTGTTTTGTGATTGGGACATAAAGATTGCGTTCCTCCCGCCCACAGTACTTGTTATTTGATGTGTGGGAACGATTTGTTTTAAAAAGCTTCCACGTAAGGTCTCCTTGGGTACTTGTATGGAGTGCAGTGCTGGTGCTAGGGTCTGGAATAAAATCCTGACTGTGTCAGCACCAACTGTGGCCTGGAGTCGTGGGGGGAAATGCATAATTGGCCATAGCATTTCCCCAGGAGAAAAGGTGTATCCTGCCTTCGTGGGCGAATGTGAAAGTCTCCTCTGGAAAGTTCCGGCACAGGAACTCTGGGAGCTCAGCTGACTGCAGCATGGAGAGAAGCGGTCCTCAGGGCCCTTGCGTTTAGGCTACCGTGTAACCCTCCAGACATTCCAGTGATAAGACAGGCTTACCATTTCAAATAAACAAATAAATAAATACATGCATACGTTTTAAAAGCACCAGTAATAACTGTCCGTTTCTGCCCCAATTCCCCTCCGCCTACTAGGCCTGTGCCAGGAGTGAAACCAAACACAGCCTCGTCCCCGTTCCGAAAATGACCCTGGGAGGAGAGGAGAGCCAGGACAGCGGTCAGCCTATTTGCACTATAGGGCCCATGTTGGGGGGCCGGTACAGGGGCAGGCTGTCCAGCAGAGGATGCCATCGATGGCCCCTCCAGTCGCCCCGGCCTCGTCTTCGCAGGGCAACTCACATTTTGCTTGGAGACGGGTGCGCCCAGCTCACAAGAGGACGCGGTCCTGCACCGAGAAGCTGCAGACTGAGACTAACAGCTGATTGGATGGAGCTGCGCCGCGCTGTCGCCATGCCGAAATCCAGTCAGAGCCACGGGTCTAACACGCCACGCGTATAACCACAGCATTTTTTGATTTGAATTATTATTGTTGTTGTTGTCTCATTGTCTGTTTGTTTTGAAATTGTTCATGTAATGTGCCAAAGAGTTCTACATTTGTCTGTTTATTTTGCTTGATTCGTTGCTGTATGAGGGTTTTTCAAACAAACATTACAGTGTGTAAAATCCACCTGATATGGCCGTTTACGGAATCATAAATTAGCATTGCATATTAATATTAGGTGACGTTCCTCATCCACACCTTCATAGAAAGCAGTGGGAAGTCTACAGGGGACAGTATTCGAACTGAAACGACATTCCAAGATTCCGCCCTTCCAGTGTCTCCTCCTCCATCTTGCCAACGATGCCGATTGGTATTTCTAGAACACACAATTGCAGGAGAGGGAAATGCCTTGTTTTGACTCTGTCACAGACACACTCAAATATTTGCACATCTGGGAGGGTCCACCTGAAAACATTTGTGCCAATACCGGTGTCAGTGGCGGTCAGACCAAGTGTAAGTTATGGGAAAGCAGTGGTCGTATTCGGACACACACACTGTCGACAGATCTCTACCTCAGTGCACGCTCCCGTGCGGTCCTAGCCTTCACGGCTGTAAACGGCACTGCGGCTTCGGTGGTAAAGACAGCCGAGGTCAGTAAAGATGCCGAGAAGCACATTCCAAATGTAATCCTGTTTAGTGTATCCTGTTCCTTTATTCCTCCCGTTATTTACAGCGGATTAAACTTCGCCCTCAAAAAGAGTTGTGCTCTCCACCTGACGTCGCGACCTTGAATCATTTTTTTCGCCCGTGTTCAAGTGAATCTGCACACCCCACTGCTCTCCCTGAGAAAGTGCACCAAGGGCAACAACAATGAAAAAGGATGGCTGTCTCCTATTGGTGGGATAAGAAGTTCTGAAGTTTTACATTTTCACCTTCCACAGTTGCGATGAAGGTTTGAGGGAACTGAGGGAGTTCAATTTATTCATTCCCTCTTGAGATTTTGGAAGAGACACAATCTCTCCTCCTGCTGAGTTTAAATGAGTCGGTTTCCTTTAATCTGGCTTCATAGGCCATGAGTTTTAGCACCACGAGTAGACGGGTTTATAGATCCTGTCTGTGTCGAAGCCTTTGATTACCCTCCACAACACACACACACACACACACACACAGACACACACTGTCTAAGCAAGGCATTATTCTGTGATGTTGCAATCAGATTTGCTCTTCGGCCTGGGTAAATGAGCTGCAATAGGTACTGCAACATTTTTTATTTTTTTTATTCGTTTTCATCTTGTATAAGGCAGATCCCCCTTGGTACAGTGTCAATCCCTTTCCAAGTACAGCAACGCCATTTCTTTTTCTTCCTCATGCGACATGTTGAACCTGCAACAAAAAAGGGTCTTAACATTTACATTTACATTTGACATCTTCACATGCAAGTTTTCTTTTAACACTGGTGCAACTGAAGCCCGGGAAAATGAAAGATCCATCCCATGGAGTGTGCTTTCGGCCAGCTGTGGACATGCTCCAGAGTCTGCTTCAGGGCAGACAGGGAAGCACCGCGCGCGCTTTTGAGCCAGCTGCGGACATGCTCCAGAGTCTGCTTCAGGGCTTCACTTCACTTCAGCTGTCATCATATTCCACACTGACCCATTTTGAGTTTTCACCTGTGCTATATTAACGAGGCCGTTGCTTCCCAGCTGGCAAGCACCTATCGGACCGACGTCAGTGACAACTTTCGCCACGCCAGCGTTTTGAAACTCAGCACCACAGCGTTCTGCTCGCCACAGGACCGTTCAACTACTTTGCCTTCTTTTAGCAGTAGAGCCTCATCTCGACTGCCTCGCCTCCACCGCTGTAGTGCCGATCAGAACACGCAGGTGGACCAACGCCTGCACCAGCGGCAGACTGCTCGAGGGCCACTGAATGCTTGCTATCTAGCTGTGTTTTGTTTTTTAAAGAAATACGCTTTCCACAGATCATTTGGAAAGCCTGGGCGATTTACTGTCATGAGAGAACTGAGTCAATGTTAAGGCCGTTTTGGTTTGAAATGTTTTGTGTTTTAAGGCACTATCATTCTTGTCTTTTTAAAACTGGAGTATATCTGCATAACATGTAAAAATGAAAGTTTTTTTTTTTAAGAATGTAGTTTTTCTGATTTTATCCCATTTTCTCCCTATTTAGTTATCAATTACACCCTATATTTTTCATGTCAATCCCCCCCTTGTATTATGAGTTTGCTGCCATAACCCTGTGACCGGCAGTGACAAAGGAGAAGTATTGTCTCCTCCGAGACGGCACTCGCCAAGGCGTCGACCGTAACTCCGGTACTCCAAAGCCACTCCTATATGCAGCTAACTCATGTCGGCGAACTCCCTGGGGCGGGCAGCCAATTGCCGCCTCCTAGTGGCATTACCGGCCAGAGCCGACTCTGGCACAGCCAGTGGAAAAATGAAAGTTATTTTTAAATGTCAACCAAGTTCATGTCAATACACATCAGCTTCTTGGTTGGCTGGCTTTCAAATGATAAGGTACTATGGAATAAGTGTGTTCACCTAATTTCTGGATACATAACTTCATCCCCACATGAATGATGTTATTTATAAGGCAATTGTGGGCATTTCTTGCGGGTATAGTTGTGAATTGTTAACAAAATGACCCATGACTATCTGGCCATGGTGTATGTTAGAAGAAAAAAAACTCAGAACTCTGTTTGGTTCGCAGTAATGTATTTCGGTTTGACAGAAATGAGATATCTGCAACCCAGAACACTTATCTTGGGAGAATAATATGTTTGGAGCATCCAGGGTTCGAGTGTAAGCTCTGTCGGACAGTGAAGAGGAATGAGCTTGCTGGGGAGATTTATCGATGCAGACGTTTTCTAGCCCATTACCACAGCGCCAAAAGGCCCCGGGGCTAGAGCCAATGCCGACGGGACGACGTGACCGAAATGAGATGCAGTTTGTCTCAAGTGATTGTATACCAATCAAAGAGCAGCTCTCTAGTTTACTCGCCGATGGAATACAGACATGTTTACAGCACTCACGCCTGCACCGCCGCAGTCGTTGTAGAAATGCGCTTTGGGCATATCTCAAAAAAAGGTTCACGGCAAGCAAGCCTTTTTTCAAGGTCATTAAAATTGTTTCATGCTTAGAAATGCTGTGCCTGTTTTTTTCCTCACACGGCTAAGAATCACAGGTCAAATCCACAGTTTCTTTAGCCTGGCTTTCTGAAAAGCTATTGACTGGCATTGCAACTACCCCGTTTGAACTCATAGCCCACTCTGGATTTGACCAATCACCTGTTGTCCAAAAGTATGACAGTCTTGGATTACAGTCAGTAAAGGTATATTACACTCCCAAAGAGCAATAAAATGTAACATTGACATGGCACATCATTTGTGCGCTGACTCTCACTTGGCTGAAGCAATTGGCAGGGCTTCACTTATACTTGATTGACAGTTAGTGGTGATTTAACCACAGGTACAGTAACTGCCCAAGGCACTGGTGTTGCTTTGGGATGAAACAGTATTGGTGCTTTTGTGATACTTGTATTGATTTTTTAATTGTCTGAAGCACTGCCAACCTGATTGTTGTATAAAGAACACTGCTAAAAAATAAGTGTGTTTGTCTTCTGTTGTGTGTCTGGCTAAGAACAGATGCTTCGGTGGTGCTGAGCTTGTGAAAACGGCTGCCCTCTGCAGGGTATGATATTATTAGTGGAGATTTCCATGGCAGGCGTTCGTCTTGATGTGATGGGAGAGTTCAAGTGTTAGAAGTGGCTCACTAAACTAACAAGTTTCAACCAATAATAGTGTTTTTTTTTGTGTGTGTGTGTGCGTGCATGTGTGCAGAGAGAGTAGTCTTGATTGGTGCTAAGCTATTGACTGCGCGTGGCAGCTCCCCACATGATGGAACTCATTAACTTTCCCATTGCTAGCATTTCTCCAGCATTTACCTGTCCATCAGCTTAGATTCCAATGACTTCAAAAAGCTCAAATTTACTGAGAAATTCCAAATAAACTATGAATGTCTGATATTCATGACAGACACTACTGTAGTTATTATTTAACCTCCAAAAATAAATAATACATTCCAATATCCATGTCTGTTACTATATGCCTTACATTTCTACCTTAATTTATTCAAAATATTTCATGCCACAAAATTCAGCCTTTAAATTAATTTAAATGTCGAGCAGTGTTTTTAACATTTAAATTCAGATACCGTTTTGCATTAAATTAACACAGTTTCTCAACTGCAATTTAAAAAATGGAGCACCTCCTGTGATATAATTATTTAGGACAGTGCATGTGTCACTGTTGGTTAAGGCAATATGCGGATAAAATAACCACATTTATTGATGAAATAACCTAATTTACAGATAAAATAACCAAGCTGATTAGTTCCTGGGTAGTGCGGTGTTTCAGCCATGTATTATACATGAAAGTTGAGCTACTGGAATATTGTATGTTCCCTAGTTATAGTACATTATTACTTGCAATGTTAGACAAAGAGAGTGCACATTTAAAAAAGGTCACTCAACTTTAATTACAGTTACTGATTAGTATTCAGCAAATGGCACACTCTACTGGAGATTCAGGAATTATTGGAACAGGAATTATTGCATTTTTAATTAATTTGCTATCACAATGGTTTTTTTTGGGCACGCAACTGCAGTCATCCTCTCAAATTAGTGACAGTTTTAAAGGCTGGAGCTCCCCCCATAACAAACTACAGCATGTGATAAAACTTCACCAGAAAGTTTGAAATGGATATGTACTGTAATGACAATAATGGACTGGATAAAAACAATGTCTGTGACTTTTGGCTCTGACTAAGAGGTCCTACAAATTGCAGTGTCCCTGATGGACTGAGCTATTCCTCGCAGAGTGACAGAGACCTTCACCACTAAACAAACATCTAAGGGGATGTAGGCTACCATTGTAGTTGGGTGTCTGCTCTTGTTTATGGATTATGATGTAATCTAAAGGCCAGAAAAGTAGTCATGTGACTGCTGGTTTGAAAGAAGCAAAGGAGAATGTCTTTCTTAAACAATTCAGACCCTTGTATACAAAATAGGGAGTGTCTTTTGTGACATCACCAAGACCAATAGTGTTAGTTTGGTTTCTTCAGGGTTTTCGATTTTATGGCAACCTTCAAAGTTATATTTTATGCCTTTAGCAGCAAAAGTAGTGGTGAAACTTTAGATTTAATGGGCCCATTTCACATCTTGCTACAGAAATGTCAATAAAATACAGCATTTGATCTTTAAGGGGCTATAGAGAGAGATTGGTTTCTTTTTTATTTCTTGTACAAATAAATCAAAACTGCTGGCGGTTGTGAAAACACATTTTTATTGGAACGAAATGCCATTTGGGGAGAGGTTTGAACAGGAAGAGGTAATGGCATTAAGGGAAACCATGGTGGGGGTGTGGTGCAAGAAGTGCATTTGTGAACTCCAGGGTAAAATTCTAGGTGGGGCCCTGCTGTTGTATACTTCAGCAATGAAATTCAATTGTGGGCAGTAAGCTCATCAACTCACGCTGGAGTGTCTGAAGCAAATAAAGTGATGCAGTAATCATCTTAGAGTCATAAGTAACAAATGTCATAAAAAAATGTTTTCATAAAAAGATCGTTTTTGTTTTGCTGTTTTATTATTTTCAATTATTCTATTATAAAATCATTCTGGGTGGCATTTTCAGCCCTGCAGTATATCTAGATTTTGAATGCATTCATCTTGAATAATTTGTTTTCCCCCGTGTTCAGGTTATTAGCTTGCAGTCATAAATCCAGCCCTGTCTCTACTACCTCTGTCAGGTCTCATTTAAAAAGTGGGATTTTCAATGCATTCATCTTGAATAAGATACTTGTGCGTAGGTCTCATTTAAAAAGTGTGGTTGTGGGTGGGGACTGACATCCAATGTCTTTTTCTAATATTTTAATCTAACTCCAATTAAGGTCGGAGCATTGAGGCTACACAAAACACGAGTCACGTTTGCAATTTAATTACAGCAGCATGCAAATTGAATGTAATTGATAGTGATAGCTGCAGGAAAAAAATTAATTTTTTTACCCCAAGTACATTAATTCAGAAACCTGAAAAACACTGCTGAGGAAGTGGGGAAAAAATATAACTGCTGTTGCTGCAAGCTGCCTGACCTTCGTTTGCCACCCCAAATGCAAGATTAGTTATTCACATGCTAGACAACCCCGTTTTCAGCCACAGGTAAGAAACACACTTCACACATTGCACATTGGTTTTTCACTTTGTGCACACTATTCGCTCATTTCTGCTCAGTTTTTTTAAATGGTCCCTCCAAGATCACTCACACTCCCAACAGACCATAATTTAGTTACCATGGTAGTCTGAATATTATGTAGTGTACCAGCCTCACCCCCCTTTCCACTGCAGAAATGGACCCAGCCTGGCTCATTAAACCCCCTTTCCACTGCAGAAATGGACCCAGAATAATTATCAGAATAATTATGTTGTCATAAACCTGGCCTACTTACCAGCAAGCTGTGGACGGAGTCGGCATGCCCTGTAAATACTTTACTTTACATCGGAATCATGGCCAAAAACTGATAAGAACACCACCATCAGATGCAAACAATCAGTGGTAGATGGAAGTAATAATGAGTTTACTTAGGTTAGGGAAAACCTCAGCCTTTGGCTGCAGATACAGCCTTTGGTATGAGTAAAGGGGAACAGCCTTTGGTATGAGTAAAGGGGAACATCCCGAAAAGGGGTATACTGAGCCAGCCTGGTTCCAGCCCTGACGTCACACCTAACAGACATGATTCAAAACTACAAATCTATCCCACTCTACCCCCCTTTTGGGGGAATACAAGAAGATATTTGCATTGCAGGGAGTGTGGTATAATGGTGAAGGAACTGGGCTGGTAATGTTGCAGGTTCAATCCCCAGGTGGGACACTGCTGTTGTACCTTTGAGCAAGGTACTTAACCTGAATTATTTCAGTTAATATCCAGCTGTATACAGTGCCTATAGAAAGTAATCATAACCTTTTGAAATAGTCACTTTTTTTGTCTTACAGCCTGAAATGAAAGTACATAAAATCCATATTTTTCCAGCTTTATTTACATATTTTGCCTTACAACATTCAAGTGAAAAAAGGGCACAATTTCTGATAGTTAATCAAAAAAGAAAAACTAGAATAACAGGGTTGGAAAAGTGATCAGTCCCCTTAGAGTAACCATTATAAACTTTCTCAGGTATAACCAATCACCTTCCAGATCACACACCAAGCTAATTGGCCTCCACCTGACATCAATTGTAATGGTTTTGATTATTTCACAATAAAATCAGCTGTTCCTTGAGGATTCCACTCCTAGTAGTGCATGGTAACGCAAATAATTCACCATGGCTGGAAAGGTGCTTTCAAAAGGACTCTGGGATAAAGTTGTGGATAGGCACAAGTTAGGAGAAGGATATAAAAAGATTTAAAAGGCTTTAACTATCCCTCTGAGTACCGTTCAGAGTATTATTAAGAAGTGGAAGGCATATGGCACCGCCCACACCTTGCCAAGATCGGGCCGTCCCTCCAAACTGGATGACCGAGCCAGGAAAAGATTGATCAGGGAAGCTACCAAGAGGCCAATGGCAACCTTGAAGGAGTTACAAGTCTTAATAGCAGAGATTGGGCGATCTGTGCATGTGACAACAATCTCACAAGCTTTACACACAGCACACCACCCAAAACACACCATATCTACAGTGAAGCATGGTGGTGGCAGCATTATGTTGTGGGGGTGTTTCTCTTCAGTGGGGACTTGGCAATTGGTCAGGATTGAAGGGAAAATGGATGCTGCCAAGTACACCCAAATTCTTGAGGAAAACCTGCGGCCCTCTACTAGACAGCTGAAGATGGGCAGGTGGTTCACCTTCCAGCACGACAACGACCCAAAACACACCACCAAAAAAACAACGCAGTGACTAAAGGACAGGAAGGTGAATGTCCTTGAGTGACCTAGTCAGAGCCCTGACCAAAATCCGATAGAACATCTGTGGATGGACTTGAAGAGTGCAGTCCATCGCCACTCACCACGGAATTTGACTGAACTGGAACAGTTCTGCAAGGAAGTTCTGGCTGTAATTAAAGCAAAAGGTGCCTCTACAAAGTATTAAATCAGGGGACTGATCACTTTTCCAACCCTGTTATTCTAGTTTTTAATTTTTTATTAACTATCTGAAATTTTGCCCTTTTTTTGTTCACTTGAATGTTGTAAGGCAAAATGTGTAAATAAAGCTGGAAAAATATGGATTTTATGTACTTTCATTTCAGGCTGACTATTTCAAAAGGGTATGATGACTTTCTATAGGCACTGTAATTTGAATCAAGGTCATCATTTTCTATAAATATAGAAGCCAAACCGGTATTACAATACCATAAACTCACAATGTAAATTTTTATTGCTAATTGATTTGAAAAAGCCAGTTCACAGGTTGGCTGTCTTCTGGCTGTTTTTCATAGAACTATGCATTGGTTTTGTGATGGAGATATCAGGGTCTAACATTTAGATTAGTATTTTGGCATTACTACATCTTCAGTTGATTACTTTGACACAATGGTGACCTTTTGGATTTAGATTAATCCATCTTCAAATCTGCAAACAATTGCAGTCGTGCATAGATGATTGTACTAATACTTCTACCTCTGGTTTTATTGTTGTGCATTCAGTCTGACAACGCAGTTTATCAAAGTCAACTATTTCCGTATATTTGTCTAAAGAATTCATTGTTGATTTTTAGTACGCAATAGATAAATATTGGTAAATTTATTGAGAATTTATATTAGTATTATATTATATTCATATTCTATTAGTAAATTGGGGGCTCAGACCCCAATGAGAATGTGAGATGTACACATGCAAAGCACAAGCCTACATTTTAAATTAATTTACTGTTACATTCCCCAGAACAAAAACACCACAATGGTGGTCATTCTCAAAATTGAAATACCACTCTCTATCTGTGGTAGCCTATTTTTTAAAAATAGATATTAAGTAAAAATCTTTTTTAGAAAAGAATGACTAAACATCTTCAGGGGGGCTGAGATGAAAGACATGGGGACTAAAGCCCCCTAAATATGGTCTCAAATCGCCACTGCAGCATACTCTGTAGCATGGGTAGGAAACCCCGGTCCTGGAAGGCCGCAGCCTCTGCTGGTTTTCGTGTTCACCCTAAATCAGCAACCAATTCAGACCCAAGAAAACAGGTGAGGCGAGTTAACTGTGTAATCAACCGATTCAATGATCAATTAAATGGCGAGTCACAAAAAAGCCAGCAAATCGTGCGGCCCGAAGGGACAAGGGTTACCTCCCCCTTAATTAGCAGTTGGTTACAAAGTTAACTCACCTCACCTGGTTCATTGGGTACAAATTGGTTGCTAAATATGCGGTGAAGGTGAAAACAAAACCAGCATAGCCTACACTGTGGCCCTTCCAGTAGCGGGTTTGTGGAACCGGCCCTGGTCTAGGCAGATCTGAGCCCAAAGTAGCAAGCCCCGCTTAAGGTATTTGTTTAGCAAAGGTAGCACATCTCAATACCAGGAGTAGACCTGTTTCTGATTATTTGTTTCTAATGATCCCCCAAGTTCGGTTAGATGCCGCTCCACTTCACTCAAATAAATGTACATTACTGTATTCTATTCAGTGGGTGCAGCTACGTGTACACGTCACCTAGAATGTATGATGCGTGTTCCATGCCACTCTGGATCGAAGTAAATCATTTTACATTTCAGTTTGCTGTCATCTGCTTAATTGATGTCAACTGTACACGTTTGTAAATTAAGACATTTGGAGTATGGGATAGTTTTATTTTATGTTTGTATTTGCTGAGTGAATACGACACGACTTGATTTTTCGTGGCTGAATTAAACTCTGTTAAAAGATCGATTGAGTTCGAGGTCGAGAACAAATGAAAATGTACTTCGCTAACGTATCCAGGGGGAAAACGTAACAATTTCTATATTAAATACAGTTATTTCAAACTTTATTATAGATTGTAAATGAAATGCTTCCTAGCCCTGAAATCAATCTGAAAAGACCAAATGTCTTTCTCGCAATGACACATTTTTAAACTGCAACTGCGGAAAAGTTTCTTAGTGACAGCCTGTGGCTAGTTCGCACTAGCCCAATAGCAATAGTCAATAGCAATAGCCAATAGCAATCGTTTTCCGAAGATTAAACGAACACAAGGAACCTAAACCGTTGAGAAACTGGGACATCGTTTTATTAGTGATTTGCTTAGTTCAGTATTCGGCTACTTCATTCACCCTACAAAGCGATATTTTGCATTTGCCCTGGGCTGTTCGAAATACCAATGTCAGTAATTGGGAAAATCAAGAATGAACGAACATGTTTTGTTGTGTACAACAATGCTGTTAATAGTTGTCAATACTTCTGTTTTGCAGCTAATTAAACGCCGAAAGAAGGAATTCTCAGGATTAAGAATCGTTGGAATTACAACGTCGATAGATTCAGGTAAATTGGTAGCTAGTGTGTGCATTTCAGTCATAAGTGTTTGAACAAACATTGCATTGTTTGCCATCTAGCTGTAGGTAAACATCGTCTTCATGACATTGAAAACCAGGGAACAGCTCTCTTGCGGAAAATGAATGACTTAATTGAACCCAGAAAATGGACGTTGCTTTAAGGTGGTTCATTTTGAGCTGCCCATGTAGTTCAGCCGTCCAAACCTCATCGTCGCAGTTGGTCAAAGGCTTTGCGGCTGTAATATTGTTTTGTTTCATAGCTGCTTGATTTTTCATCCTCTTTCTTCTCAAGGTTGTTCGAGGTCATGAAGTCTGTGACTCAAAGCCAGGCCAGAAGGCTTTTACACAATAAGTTTGTTGTTGTTCTTGGGGACTCCAGTAAGTATGAAATGTATGCAGCCCAACCCTAAAACAAGACCAGTGTAGCGACTATATAAATAAATATCCATACATTGTAAATGTGCCTAGCTTGTACTAGGGCTGCAGCAATTGAACATATATTGAATATTCTCAGATATACATTTGATTTTGTTTAGGCTACAAGGTCTGACATTATTGGCCATTGACTGGTCTGATAAGAACTGGTAACAATAATTGTCATGCATACTATATTAATCTTTGTGGACATCATGTATAGAAGCATGTGTAGGATAAATCTGTCCATATCGCTTTTGTTGCACATTTAAACATTTTCACTTGGGGTCAGCACTTTGTCTTTAAAGTACACTTCTCTGCAAAAGTCTTGGATCTATATTTTTTTTAGCATTTTGCTATGCTGTAGCATAAGGGAAATGAGGCAAGTGGATGTAGAAATTCAATAACCACTCAGAAGATGTATTACCTTTTTTCAGAAATCAAAATCTATGCATATATTGTGTGATTTTTTTAAAACTAAGCAAAAAACTAAATAATTATGGCAATGCACTCAGCCACTCATTAGGCGTATATGTACACTGGACATGTGAAATCTGTTTCATGCTTAAATTTTTTAATCACCTCTGCTGAGTGCATTGTGCCAATTCTGTTCTGGCTGGATAAAGGCAGGACGTATTTAGCTTTGTGTTGATATCACCCTGTCAGTTGAATGCTGTCTGAGGCCGTGTTTTCTTTTGACTTCCAGTCCAAAGGTCCGTATACAAGGACATTGTGGTACTGCTGCAGGGGGACACATATCTGACCACAGCTCAGCTGAGGAGTAAGGTAAAAGTGAATGTTGGGGCTTTTTTGTCCTTAAATCTGATCTTGTTCAGCTCTTGCAGCAATAAGGGAGTGAGGTTGCCCATCACTACAACACCTGATTCAACCAATCTAGCTCTTGATTGAAGACCATGGTTCTTTGATTGGTTGAGTCAGGTGTTTTAGCGCTGGGCTAGGACAAAAGCCTGCACCCATACCAGTGCTTTTCGGATAAGATTGGATACCCCTGGGCTAAGGGAAGTGACACAATTAAGCCCACCAAAATGTAAAAGTTTAAAATGTTTTCTTACACCTATTTGAATTCTAACTAAAATCCTCATTCTAATCAAATCGAGGATTGATCTCATCAACACTCCTGGCAGATTTAGTCATAAATGTAACATAAATTGAACAACTTTTTTTAAACTGCAAATGTGAAAAGTTTGGACTGGGCTTATAAGGTACGTGTGTCCCAAGTTTGAATGGCAGCCACTGTATATGGTACATCACCAGGACTGAGAAATATTGGCACACGTCAATCTAACTTGAGTCAAATTTCAGTGTTTCTGTACCCTGATATCAGTGGGTGCTGGATTTTGTTCCATCTAGTGAGACCCTTGTATGTTTTGTCTCCGTTAAGACTACAGTACATTGAATCCGTTGCTTAAGTGTTCAATAGGTGTAATTCTCCTGGATTGTTGAGCAAGATTTTGAATTCATGTTTCAAACCTCAGGGTGGCTGTATTGATCCTTGTGATTGCACCCTCCCTATGTCACTGTCAAATGAAGCTCCTGCCTAATCGCACTTCATGTCTTCTGCCTCCGGTCCTCAAGGGGGAGATGAGCTTTGAACAGGATTGCTTGGTGGAAGGCGGGCGGTTGGGTACGATGAACAACGGGACTGAGTACCGGGAAGTGCGGCAGTTCCGCTCGGACCACCATTTGGTCCGCTTCTATTTCCTGACCCGCATATACTCCCGCTACATGGAAAGCATCCTAGCAGACTTTGAGAATGGCCTGAAGCCTGATGTGGTCATCATAAATTCCTGCGTGTGGGATTTATCCAGGTACTCGCACATAATTGCATAATTAACTCAGGAACCACACCTGTGTGGAGGCACCTGCTTTCAATATAGTTTGTATCCCTCATTTACTGAAATGTTTCCTTTATTTTGGCAGTTACATGTGTGTGTGTGTATGTGTGTGTGTACATATAACACATGACCTGGTCTGCCCTCTGTCCAGTATCATCCCACACAAGTCCTATGGTATTGAGGTCTGGACACAGGGCAGGCCAGGTCATTAGGTTGAGTTGTCCTTCACGTTCCTCCTTCACCAGATAGTTCTTACACAACTTCAAGGTGCATTTCGGGTTGTTATCTTGCTGAAGAATGAAGGAGTGCCTGATTAGCTGTAGTCCAGATGGAAGGTGTACTCAAACTTTGGACTGGTACTGCGTTTTAAATGCTTTTTCCATTTCCAACTTTGAATGGCCAATCGTATTCACAAGCCACGCTCTGCGCTGCAACTCCCGCTAGGTGTTCAGGAGAAGGCAGACCGTAATGCGCTTGTGCCGTGTACACACTGGGCCAAGGGCCTGTAATGCCCTCTGCAGATGTTGTCCCTGTGAAGGACTGTGTAATGGGGCTGTGTAATGGGACCTTGTGCTGCACTGGATTCACTGGAGTCTCAGGGTGCAGGTCTGTGACTTATCAGCGGTGGTGTCGCCCAGGTACGGTCCAAAGTGGGTGACGGAGTACCGGGAGAACCTCCACAAGTTGTTTGAGCAGATGAAGAGAATTCTTCAGTCGGAAAGTCTGATCATGTGGAACGTGACCATGCCTTTGGGCAGTAAGATCATCGGGGGCTTCCTGGTACCAGAGGTAGGCATCTGTCTCGGTCCATGAATGGACCAGTGTTACTAAGCACAAGGGATGTTTTGCTTCATTACATCATTGTTCATCTGTGTCTTTGTATATTTGCTGTCCCTTTGTTCAGGGTGACAAGCATAGCTTACAGTTTCGCTCAGAAAATCTCCCGTGAGATACCAATTGAGGCTTTTTGTGCTCAAAAATATAGGAACTGATTCCATTGACACAGCACTGTATATAGCATATAGCATCATCGTAAACAATTGAGTTGGGCCTTTTTTACTACATCGTTTACCAGGTGGTCCGTAACAAAAAAAATGACACTACCTAGCTAGCATTGGCTGCAGCCTACATTGTTGAATCGGACGCCAGACTAATCAAAACATTCCAAAACCCCTCGCAAAGTGCCACTGTCCTCCATTGAAAGAATGGCTGGACTGGATACAATTGGCACAGGAAATTCATGACAAAACGGTTGAATGAAGCTATTTAAGGTACGTTTTGGTTTAATATTGATGGGTGCTCACGCAGTCAGTGGTAACCCAAGGGGAAAAAAAACTGCTGGCAGGACAAACCCCGGCTAAAAGCGACCACGTTTTCTGAGCCTAAATACATTAGCTACATAGTTAACGGCCATTGTTGTGCACAACACCACCCTAGTGCCTGTATTTTAACATCCCCAGCTCCATCACTCCCGGTCATAGTTGGCTAATTCTTTAACGAGAAGCATTAACCTCACCTACAATGAATTCTAGTTGCACAGATGTTTAATTGCGACAAACCCCCCTCCCCAACGGCAGATCGAGCACATGGCCCCGACGCTGCGCTACGACGTCATCGAGGCCAACTTCTACAGCGCCACGCTGGCCCACGCGTACGGGCTGGACGTGCTCGACCTGCACTTCCACTTCCGCTTCAGCCTGCAGCACCGCACCCGCGACGGCGTGCACTGGAACGCCGTGGCCCACCGCCAGATCACCGGCCTGCTGCTGGAGCACAGCGCCCAGGCCTGGGGGGTGGAGCTGCAAGAGCCCTCCACTGCCAGCAAATCAAACGGTGAGGACTCCCGAGGGGTGGTGCGTGTGTGCGTGTGTGTGTGTGTGTGTGTGTGTGCGCGTGTGTGTGTGTGTGCGTGTAGCGCAGGGGCGTCCAATCTTATCCGAGAAGGGCCAGTGTGGGTGCAGGCTTTTGTTCTAGCCCAGCACTAAAACACCTGATTCAACTAATCAAGGTCTTGATTGTAGACCATGATTGGTGAATTGGTGAATCTCGGATAAGATTGGACACCCCTGGTGTAGCGGGTTGAGATGGTGAACAGCTTACAGAATCGGGATGCTTCTCTTGCAGTCATCCTCGCTGCTTGTCCCCTGGAGCGGAAGCGGGTCCAGACGGAGCTGCCGCCCCCTACGACTACAACCGGCCCCGCGCGCGGACCCCTATCGCTATGGCGGTAAAGACGCGCTGCATTTATTGAGGGCTGTATCAAACGATGCCGCTGCGCCTCTGCACACTATGTTAATGGCTGTGTTTCTCTGTGACTAGGGCCCTGTGGTACCCGTGGTTACGTCGACCCCTACAGGGAACTTCACCCCTACCACCGGTATACAGGTAGGGCAGGGTATCCCCCCAGTTAAACTACATTTCCCAAGCTGCTGTCATTCATGGGGCTTTTCTGTCCTAAGTACTGGGAACATTCACAGTAGTCACATGGAGACTGGGCAACACTGTAGAAGGGATCAGCACCCTGTGTTTATTTAGCTATGGCGGTAAAGACGCTCTGCATTTATTGATGGCTGTGTTTAGGCATGGGACGGTTACCGTAATAATGGTATACTGCGGTATAACAGGCCACGGTATAACTAACTACAAACATTTAGTTTCCACGGTATATGCTCTACGGTATTTTTATTAAAAGAAGCAAAAAAGAAATATAATGCTATGCCGAAAATCTATGCACCCCCCCGAAAACGAACCTAAGGTAATTGAGATTCCGAATTTCACTTGGTGCAGAATTCTACTTATGGCGGCATTGCGCGCAGAGTCAGTTGTGGAGTCAGTGAGATTTGTCGTCTGCTCCACGTTGATTCAGTCATGGCAGCCAGGTTCGAAATAGGAGGTGAACCACCCGAACTGTATCCCCCGTCCAAAAAGACTAAATCAGCAGTATGGGAATATTTTGGATACAAGAAAACACAGAAGGCAACTTGGAGGAGGAAGGTGCCCCAACATGTAAAACATGCCTGAGAAGCGTGGCAGCAAGAGGAGGCAATACCTCAAACCCGATAACGCATCGAGTGGACACATCCTCTCACCTCACCGCTGCAAACTAAATCCTGTGAAGGTGAACATGCTCACGTTTCTCCATAAAAACCTGGACTGAGAGAGTGAGCAGCAAATGTGTGGATTAGAAAGTGAAACCTAGCTATGCCTATGGTTGTAGAGCTGCAGGTTTAGGCTCATTGCATTTATTTTGAATTTTATTTTGAAGTGTTTTATTTTTCAGAAAATAATAGTTTTACAGTATAAAGTTTACAAAAATATTGAACAAATATTCTGTTAAAATAAAAGAAATCGTAAAAAAAAATCTGTTTGTTTTTACCCAGATTTTAGAGGTGTGCCGCCACCGCCTAATACCGTGGTAATGGTTATTATTTTTCCCAAGGTTATCATTAAGTCAAAATCTCATACCGTCCCATGCCTAGCTGTGTTAAATGATGATGCTGCACACGACCTGTGCGCTTATGTTTGTGGCAGTTGGTTACTGGCGGTGTTTCTCTGTGACTAGGGCCCTGTGATACGCGTCGTTACGTCGACCCCTACAGGGAACTCCCCACCCCTGCACTTCACCCCTACCACCAGTATACAGGTAGGGCAGGGTATCCCCCCAGTTAAACTACATTTCCCAAGCTGCTGTCATTCATGGGGCTTTTCTGTCCTAAGTACTGGTATCAATCACAGTAGTCACATGGAGACTGGGCAACACTGTAGAAGGGATCAGCACCCTGTGTTTATTTAGCTATGGCGGTAAAGACGCACTGCATTTATTGATGGCTGTGTTAAGTGATGACGACCTGTGCGCTTATGTTTGTGGCAGTTGGTTACTGGCGGTGTTTCTCTGTGACTAGGGCTCTGTGATACCCGTGGCACTTCATCCCTACCACCAGTATACAGGTAGGGCAGGGTATCCCCCCAGTTAAACTACATTTCCCAAGCTGCTGTCATTCATGGGGCTTTTCTGTCCTAAGTACTGGTATCAATCACAGTAGTCACATGGAGACTGGGCAACACTGTAGAAGGGATCAGCACCCTGTGTTTATTTAGCCGGTAAAGACCACTGCATTTATTGATGGCTGTGTTATGACAGGTATGTTTGTGGCAGTTGGTTATGGCGGTGTTTCTCTGTGATTAGGGCTCTGTGATACCCGTGGTTAAACTACAGGGAACTCCCCACCCCTTTCCCACCAGTATACAGGTAGGGCAGGGTATCCCCCCAGTTAAACTACATTTCCCAAGCTGCTGTCATTCATGGGGCTTTTCTGTCCTAAGTACTGGTATCATCATCCATCATCATCGGCGGTCACTCAAGGTCGAGTATGACTGTCCTCCCTCTTGGTCCCTGTGGGTCTTCAGGTGGGCGAAGAGGCCGATCCTGGAGTGGGCATGATTTTGGTGCAGTGTGGGCAGGGGTGGGTGGTGTTGTGGTGGTACGGGAAACTCTCTCCTTTCAGATTTTGCGCTTGTCTTCTGCAGCACGGCGGAGATCGTTATTATATAGTGCAGCACCTTCACTGACAAGTTTTCTCCAGGTCGCCCTGTTGGTTGCTGTGTCCTCCCAGGTCTTAGGTCTATGTGGCATACATCTTTTTTCATGTGTTGGTTTGATGTCATCCTTATACCTTTTCTTTTGACCTCCCGGGGCACGCTGTCCTGCAAGAAGCTGGGAGTATAAGGACTTGAACTATTTTTGGAATGCCAAAAAATTGTAAGAGTCAGGCATCAAGCGGATGACATGGCCAGTCCATCTGAGCTGGTGTTGGGCGATGGTGGCAGTGATAGCAGGAATGTTAGCCTCCCTGAGCCAGCACTCCAGGATGGTGTTGGTGATCTTGAGGATTTTTCAGAGGCACCTCTGATGATGTGCCTCTAGTGCCTTCAGGTGCCTGCTGTTTTTGTGGTCCAGGATTTTGATCCATACAGTAGGGTGGGCAACACTACCGCTCTGTAGACCAGAATTTCCGTCCTGGCCTGGAGGTCGCGGTTTTCAAAGACCCTTTTTCTCAGTCTAGAGAAAGCCCCACTGGCACAGCTGAGGCGGTGGTGTATTTCCTCATCAATGTTCGCTTTGGAGGATAGGAGGCTACCGAGATATGTAAAGTGGTCCACATTTTCCAGTCTAGTTTTGTCAACAGAGATAGTTGGGGGTGGAGCAGGGGTATTTGTGTTGGGTGGTGGCTGGTAGAGGATCTGGGTCTTTTTTATGTTAAGGGCCAGACCAAGCTGTTTGTATGCCTTGGCAAAAGCATCCAGAATGCACTGTAGGTCCTCTTCTGAATGGGCCACAAGGGCGTTGTCATCGGCATACTGCAGCTCCATGATGGATAGGGTGGTGGTTCTGCTTTTAGCCCTGAATCTGTTGATGTTCAGGAGTTGTCCGTCGGTCCTGTACATGATTCTGACTCCTTGAGGCAGGTGTTTACCCGTAAGATGGAGTATAGCAGAAATGAAAATGGAGAACAGGGTAGGAGCAATAACACAGCCCTGGTTGACTCGTGTCAACCCTGAAGGGTTCCGTATCAATCAGGGTTTTTTTTAAAAAGATTTTTCATAGAATATATTGTGGAATGAATATTGTGAGGAGCCAGACTGAACTGTGGAAAGGCCGGGAGCAGCGCATGCCAACAGGAGGCCTGTTCTCACAGGGGACATTTGTCCAGAGAGGATATTGAGGTTTCAGTCCGGAACAGTGTATTTTCGTTCTAAAGTGAAAATACGTTTTTCTTTTTCTTTTTAATTGTATTGTTTAAAAAAAAAATGAATTATTTTCATTGTTTCCATCTCTGCACGTATTAAGTTGTGAGCCAAGTTTGTGTATGAGTCAAGGGTTTTTGGGGTTTTCTTTTTGTATCTGGTATCTATCGCAGTATGTCACATGGAGACTGGGCAGTCTGACCACATGAAAAATTTGAGAGCCAAGCAAGAAAAAGTGGCCGAAACGCTTGCCAAATCTTTGGCCCAGACCCTTCTCCTTCACAGCGACCGCTCTGCTTCCCCCCACAGCACTCCCGTGGCCACAGGCACCCCCCTGGCCACAGGCACCCCCCGGCCACTATGGGGGCCAAGAGTATCGCCAAGACCACTTCAGCAATGATGCCCCCTGGGGCCACATGTCTACAGACACCTGTGGCTACATCAGTTTCGAGCAGCACAGGAACCAGCCTGTCAGCCATGCCGGTCAGTCCACGGTCCAGGCCGGGAACCCTGATCGTAGCAGCAGACTTCCGTTAAGAGTGAATGAGTGCCACCTCCGTGAGCACGAAGCGATGCAAAGGCCTTTCTGTTTTCCATTGAGATTGTGTCACTGGGTGTGTAAAATTCTGTTACTTGCCCATGGGTTCAGCAGCAAAATCTGACCCTGGGAACTGGGTATAGTGGATACCTTATAATCCTCACTGTGGTTAAAAATAAGGTGTGTTGTTTAGCTTCACTATGAATTTTAGACTACTTTTATCGTTAAATATTTTTTTATTGTCAAATGTCAAGTACCCACTACAGCACGCCAGAGTTCCGTAGAAAACCTTTCAGCAATGGTACCAATGTGTAGGTGTAGTTTGATTTCACACCTAGATTTTTACTTGCGACTTTTTAATTCCTTTAGAAGTTCAGTTTTGGTTCATTTGGAATGGTTAACTTCAGAACATTATTGTTATTTTTTTTTTAAATGACCTCAATATACAGCTGGGCTCTAACTCATTCAGGTTCAGTATAACATGAGCTGATCAAAAGGTGTCTGTCTGGTGGTATGACATATTTGCCGATGCTTCTGTTGCCTCCTGTTCTCTAAAACACCCTGATCAGCTAATCATGGCCCTCAATCATGGTGTTGATGAGCGGAATCAGGTGTTTTAGTGGGCTAGGACAAAAGCCTGCACCCACACCAGCCTTTATCTCAGGGGTGTCCAGTCTTATCCGAGAAGGGCCGGTGTGGGTGCAGGCTTTTGTTCTAGCCCTGCACTAAATCACCTGATTCAACTAATTCACCAATCATGGTCTACAATCAAGACCTTGATTAGTTTAATCAGTTGTTTAGTGCTGGGCTAGAACAAAAGCCTGCACCCACACTGGCCCTTCTCGGATAAGATTGGACACCCCTGCTTTATCTGATAAGACTGGACACCCCTGCTGTCACCAGGCAACTATCTCCACATCTTCACAATTTTTCAAGAACATGAATTCCAATGCAGAACCTCTGTCCCTGGAATGTAATTTATCAAAGAATTTTGTACTCCCTGCAAACAGGGCCGTGGCCTTGCGGAGAAATATGTGATCGCATTTTCATAGATGTCCATTGCCATAGCATTATTCCCTTTGTGCGTTTGTGGAGGGCTTACTCCAAGGAGCCAGACCAACAGTGACCTGAATATGACGAAAGGATCTATCAATGAGCTCACCTCCGCCTCTGACATTGTCCTCTGCTGTGCTTTCCCAACTGTAACTTTTATAGGCAAGACTTTACAACTGCAGCGGAATGACATGCTTGGCCGAAGTTGCCCTTCTGCTTGCCATTCACAAGAAACACACATTTCCTGGGGCCTGCGCATCTAGATATTGTTAAACGCCTGGCTGCCATTTTTATTTCTGCTCGGGACTGTAATTTGAGAAGCTACGCTTTGTTGTCCGATAGACTCTCCTTGTCTAGCGCTCGGTACCATAAACTCGAAAGAATTGACGGCATTTTTCGAGGTTCTACGATGTAGTGCAAATATCTTCACTGGAGTATTCCTGAAGCCCTACTCATTCTGCCGAGGCAAGCTCTTTTCACAGGAATTTCTAGCATGGTAAAAAAAACCTGTCTGTCTGTTGCTGTCTTCCATTGGGTTTCCTGTGACATGCTAACAAACAACTCAACACTGTGTTGTCTGTGTGTTCAGGTGGGAATTTTGGCGGCATGATGTCCTTCAACTCCGGACCCGACCGTCCTGCTCACAGGGGGTCAGAGAATCACTTTGTGATCAAACAGTCCTACCTGAAGAGGCACTACACCCCTTACGCCCGTACGAGACAAAATCCCCTCTACCGCAACTGAGTCCACATGGTGCCCCTTAATGTCTGCACCCTATACTATGGATGCTGAATAGACTGTGTACAGTGCTGTCTGTTGACCAACCCATATATTGAATATACAAGCACCCCCTTGACTTCACACCACAGAGTTGTCTACATGCATGCTTCAGTTCTGTTCAGTGTTGGTATATGCAGCCAATCTCCACAGGCAACATAACACTCCTACTGACCACATCAGGCTACATTTAATGACCACTGAATATATATGTATATAGCTGTTTTGTTATTTTTCTTGAAGGAATTGTGATTCTATTACACAGTAATTGGTGTGTTTTTTATTTATGTACTAGAGAACATTTTTATATTTAAAGTTATGTATAGTTATGGGCTTTTGTTGTTGTGCAGCTTTCCTCTACTGCCTTGCTTTTGTTTTGAGATCAAGTGCATATGCGTGTGTTGATATTGTTCAAATTAAAATGTATGAAACTAAATTCTAAAGGCCCGTGTCTGTGATTCAGTTTACCGCCGCGATCCAGGAAATTAAGCCGTTAAACTGACCTACAATGCCAGCATAACATGCCAATATGAAAGTAACATTTAAGAAGGAAGGATAATGACTATGCAGGTTCATAACAACAGATGGGTCGCTGTGAACTTGGGGTCAGCCGCGAATTAAGGCTGCAAATGAAACCGTTCCGAAACACACATCATGAAGCCTTTCCTTAATAGCAGATTAGCAGAAGCCATTTACGCGGCTATTAAAATGAGCAAGTAGCGGCGCGAGTAGACGGTGTCGTAACTGGCGTTCGCATGTCATCCTTCAGCGCCTCCGTGTGTTCCATCACCCAAAAGTCATCAGACTTGGCAGCCACTGTAATTACAGCATTCTGGATTAATCAACGGAATAACTCATTGAGCTCTGGTAATTGAACCCAGGGCCTCGTCAAAACACCCGCACCACGTCTGGCCATGCCGCCATCTGAGCGGGTCGGGACACCTTTGCGTGTTCAAAATCAGATCGTGCGCAGTTGCACAAATGGGTGCATATCATTAACACATTTTGATCGTTTGGGGGGTGTTTTGTTTCAACGCTTCAAGGACATCCCTGGAGGAAAATGTTTTTACAAGGTCTACGAACCCTAAAAGAATCATCACTACAGAGGTCCAATCGGTCCTTAAACATTCAAAGTGCTTGACTTTTTTAATGTAGAAATGTGCAAAGGTGCTTGGATGTGGCACTGATTTTATGGTGGTCTATACATTTGATGAAACTAGTTTTTCTGTAGCAACTGTGTACCTATGTCATGCAATGAAAATCCAAATAGTTGTCTTGTGACATTTCGTGCTTTAGCAAACAATGCCATCTCCCATAAATAAACCAGTTAGAATGGGTGGGTTGTGTTCTCAATTTTTTTTTAAAACACCATTTACATTTAAATGGAAATTTTCAATGACCATATAACAGGGGTGGGCAATCTTACCCTGTGTGGGCCGGTGTGGGTGCAGGCTTTTGTTCCAGCCGAGCAGTAGCTCACCTGATTTGACTAATCAGCTAATCAAAGTCTTCAATCAGGGCTTTGATTAGTGGAATCAGGTGTGTCACTGTTCAGTTGGGACAAAAGCCTGCACCCACACCGGCCCACACAGGGTAAGATTGCCCACCCCTGCCATATAAGATCCTTAAAGTCCTTGAATCTTGCATTAGAAATGCTACACAAACCTTGTGACTTGTCTGGAAAGATGATCATTTCTCACAAACACAAGTGTCTTTGTTGCTTGGGACCATTTCTGGCTAGTAAAAGTCTTAATTAGGAGGGACATGAACCAATTGTCAGTTTTCCTGCTAGAATGTTTAGTTGCATCTTTAAAACCCCCTGGCTTGTGGAATTTCAAATGGATGCACATGTTTGTGAAGGCAAAGTATTAGTCAATTAGGAGATTGTGTAGCAGCTCAGAATCCACTATTCATTATCCACTTAAAACAGGTTATCCCTCTGAAAAGTAAGGGAATAAGGAAGAGAAGACCTCCAAATGCCACAAGCATACAAATATGACAAATCTGAAATAAATTATGTATTCTTAAAGTTAATAATTTTAAGTACAAGTCAAAACCAACTCCAAATCGGATCCAAGATCCAATAAATATTGCATAAAATGGGTATAGAAATATATATATTCACCCCCCTTTGGCATTTTAGTTTCTTCACGGAATCAAAATGGCTTTAATTGGGATTTCTCACCACTGATCAACACAAAATACTCTACAAAAACAACTCGAAAGCTTTTTAATTAATTCCAAATAAAAAACACAATAGTCTTGACGCTTTTAAGCAAAACTGCTCCAGGTTCTAAAATGCTACCAAATTTGTTTTGAGAACAGAGAACACTTGGGTGATGGCTTGGCTGTGGTGCTGAGTTCATGAAAAGATAATGTAATTCTCTTACTATGGGATTGCCCTCAAGAACATTCAACTATGTTCATATAACATTTTGGATTTAAGCTATGTTAATACTTGATGAAAGTCTATTCTTTGGTTGTCAGTAACAAATTGCATAATTATGGATTTAAATTTCATATTGTTCATAAAACCAGTTGACAAAAAGGGATATTGACAAACATAAAATAGGATATAATTACCTTGATGAAAGCCTCTAACATTAACTTGTGTGCATATAAACATTGAAAAAGCTACTTGATAAAACACAAGAAACAATGTATTAGGAACATAACTATTGGATGTTTACATTTGTGAGGTTCTTAATGCATTTCTCTTTCTAAATGATTAAAGTGACAATGGAATGGCAGGTTAGTTACTTTTCAGTTAGTTAAGTGCAAGTAAAAATACACACTCAAGTGCATTACAAAAGTATTCACCCCTTTTCACAGATGTTCTATTGGATTCAATGACTTTAACTGGGCAAGCTTGAGGGCATTAACTTTACTCTTGTGAAGCCAGTGTAGATTTGACCAGACAACATTTATTGGCACGCTCCCTACAATCTGTACCATGTTTGGCACCACTGGGGATTTTCATTGGTCACCTTTTGATTTTAATGATCACAAGCGATGCCAGGTGGAACATCATTGCAGATGGTGTGGAAACAGAACAAGCAGAATGAGACCAGAGGGTCTGAAATCTGTATATTGAAGGTTAATATGTCTTTCTAAACTAGAGAGCTGGAGGTTGATTCTGTTGTGGCTTTAAGTCACCCCAAAACTAAACCATTCCCAGTTTTTGTGTGGAAGACTATTGGTGAAAGGAGACCATGCGACAATTCTCTTCAAAAATCTCTCAAATGAAAGTAAAAGGTATTTAGCTCTCCATCCTTTGCACATCCAATATAAATTAACATTAATTTCTAAAGGCCTCCTCTAGCTGACAAAGTTAACTATTTAATTGCATACTGCAAAAGTAGTGCTGATTGTCAGTTGACCTTTTGGCAAGTGGCTTCAAACTAACCATTTTAAAGAGCATTCAAATTAACATACCTCTTAAATCGGAGACCAGTGATTTTTCCCCAAGCTACTACATAAAGAAACGTAGAAACTGAGAAGCAGAATGATGTTTTAAACAGCAGGAAACAATTTGCAAGTCTTATTATATTTTAATATTCAAAAAGTGCAGGGAAGTGAGAACATAACATAATGATATATAACGTGTGATGTGTATGTATATGTATCTGTGTATATCTGTGAGAAACAGTGTGCCAGCCCTTATCGTGACTGTATTCCACTTTGTCACCAATAAAAAGCCACCTGATTTTAACTGCATTTTAACAGATAATATTCAAGGTGTCCAAGGTTTCAGAGCGATAACACAATCCTTGTCATCTTCAGCCAAGCGGAGTGAGAACTGCATCTCAGAAATACTGGCCCCGTCATGCGGGAGGCAGGGCGAGGTGGAAGACGCTGTACTTGGAGCTCATTGGGAGAGGCCGATGTCACTCATGTAGTGGGGTGGGGCCTAGGGCATCAGGAGGCGGTGCACTCTCTGGAGGTCCTGCTGTGATAGGACAAGGCGGTGGACATGCTCCTGTCCAGGGGCACAGGGGATCATGACCTTCCCCACCAGCACAGTGTCCCCTTTGCGCTCCTCTCTGGCCTGGGGCAGAACGGGGATACAGGGTCACAGGGTTGCCAGAGCTTGAAGTGTGCCTACACAGCCTCAGTTTAGACAGGCGCTGTATCTGGTCATCCTGGTCCAAGACGCAATTTAGGAATTTTGCTATAACAACAACGGTTCCTAAAGCAATGGTCTTATCCTATCTCCAGTTAGGAACAGGGTATTACAGAAGCATCCTAACTTGCTGAAATCCTAAATAAAGTGTCCCAACTTTAGGATGACACCGGATCGGTCTAAATCAAGCTAATCCAAAAGCAATGGCTGCCATTTGCTTTTAGAGCAAAGAAAAACATGTAAGAAGATGAATGGTTGTGAGGCTATTAACAGACCACAATGTCTTAAAGTTTTCAGACAAAATGCAGACTGCTGAATTCTGTGAGTAATGAGTCTGGAGTTAGGAGAGGTGCTACGGCTAACATTGCCCTGTACTGTACTATGTTTTCAACATTTCCAATTGTCCGAAACATCTCAACCTTCAATGTCAATTTAGCTGCTTTAGCACCCTGCTATATTCGATTTCCGACTGCATCTTGAAGTGCAAGACATCCAGACAGTGTTCTCAATGCGGTGGGATCTTAGGCTGGGATGCCAGGATTCATAGGGTTGGTTAATGGCTCCTTACTCCCCATCAAATCACAAAAGGGCAACGATAAAACAGCATAATGTCTGCGAAAGGGCTCTCATGCTAGAAATGTTCGGGCAATTCGCGATCCCAACCTCGTCATCTGGCATTCGGGGGCATGGTCCGGAGTCAACCCATGATCCTTTGCGTTTTTTAACACAAGGTAGATAGCTAGCCAAGTTAGCACTTTAGTGTTATTTTTGTTGGCATCCACTGACCGCAGAATCTGAGAAACTGCAGACGCATCTTTATCAAGTTGTGCTTTCCATTTTCATTGGATCGGAATGTTTAAGAAAAGTTAAGATTTCCTAAATGGAGAGGAGTTTGGATGGGCCAGAAATAAGAAAGCAATTTTTAATTTTTTTATTCCTCAAATTAGTTAGGATTTGTTTCTGTAATATGAATTTAGGAGAAAATGAATGTTGAAATAATATTCTCTCTCTGACTTATGAAATAAGATGGGTAAAACGGCAATAAAATGTTTTTTTTTATCCTCCTCCCTGTTAGATGCCAGACCCGGGCTCTTATTTCCTGCAGATTTGCTGGCTTTGTTTTGTAATTATTAATGTTCAACATCTTCTACAGCACACTGCCCATGGACTTCTATATAGGCGAGCAAACACCTATATATATATTATGGGTAGGGGGTACTTGGGGATTGTTGGATATGGCCTGTTCTCACTCAGGAATTCCTCAAAGCGTTTGACAGGAGGGATGTTCTCAGCTCAGTGAAGCTGGCTGGGCAGTGTGGGCACACGCACACCCCTGTCCCTCATCTTACCTTAATGAAGGAGGGGGAGGGGAACGCGGCAAAGTCGGACAATGCGCGTGCTCCAGGGCTCTGGGTCACCACATGCTCCACCACTTCATCCTGACAGAGAGAGAGAGAGGGGGAGAGAGGGGTGAGCAGACAGAGGGGGAAAGAGAATGAAAAAAAGGGGAAGGAGACTGGTAGAAGGGTGATTGGTGGGAGAGGAGGGTTATGCATCCATCGCAAGAATACTTGAAAACATTTATCAGAGGTGCACATCCAGGATGCAGTGCTGACAAATGTGTGAACCAAAAAGGTCATAAGTAGACCTAACAATCATTCAATATTATTCAATATAGTCAACTTCACTAAAAATGCTGGACTTTAGTGCGTTTACTCGACAATTGGGAAAATCTGAAACTGCTATAAATGTACAATAAGGCAATTGAAAGAGTTAAAATTCTGACAAAATGTACTCCATGGCTGTAAAAAGCGCACTCGAACACGCATGATTAAATACATAATATCTGTACTTTTGACCATTGCTGATGCAATATGATGGGCATGCTCAAATCATGTGATACCAGAAATTTCAGAAGTCATTGTTTGTAATGCTCCAAAATAAATTCACGGTAACATTTAAAAGGACGTGTAGTTATTGCGAGCAGTCACTCCCTTGTGTATGCACATTTCTATATCCATCGAGTTCAGTTAATTAGGTTTGATTTAGCTGTTAATTGAACAGTAATTATTTGACATGTCTTGAGAGCTCAAGGCTTAAAATCCTTGGAGAGGATTTGTTTGTGCCAATAAAAAACAAATATAAAATAAATAAATGGAAAAGTGTTTTAATTTTTTTCCCCCTTTGGATTTTTATTGAACTTGCGGTTCATTTGTTTAATTAATTATTGTCGTCGTCCCCCTATCCAAACTAATTAAACAACAATGGAGGTCCACCCTCATTTGTATTCCTAATGTATGTACCACATGTTCATGGAAACTTTAAATTAATTTGATATACCTTTGTTCCAAGGTCACTTGGTGCTAACGAAAGCACATCTCTACCTTCGAGGACATGGAAGAGCAGGTAAACTCTCCCGAGATGTCAAACTCAGTCCAGAGCTCAATCATAAGCACAGTAACATTTCATTCATTCATTTTGAGTGGAGCTGGAAGCTGCTTACAGCTCACATTTTGAACTTCGGTTCTGTTGAGGAAAACTGAATTTGAATGAAGGGCTGACTCGTATTACAGAGTGGGTTCAAATTTTTGTGTTAATATAAAATTGCTAGCTTCCCATTCGTGGTCAGTTGACGTTAATAAGGAAATGCAAATGGCCCTTACCCTTATGGACTATGCTTGGTAGTAATGAAACGTGTGGCACTCACCAGAGAGGAATAAGACACCCAGCATTAAAACAATGGAAGGATTTAGACCATGTGTTAACCTGTTGTGTTAGGCATGTGAATTGCTAGACTTCTCCAAACTGGAAAAAACCTGAGCCCAAGGCATCAACAGGTCACACTTTAAGTGTTTGAAGGAGGGGGCGGGGGCCTAGCCCATGCAGGATTCATTTACGATTTGGGGCAGGCCCAGTGCAAGCCAGGCTCAGACCACTTTTTATATTTTTATCTTGGGTCACTTACTGCCACAAGACATCTTTTCAAGGTCGCTATTGAAATGATCTTGTCATGGTTTGGAATCGTGGTGACACCAAACATCCTGGGGAAGATAGCTTCACAACATCTCGTTCAGACCAAGCTGATATTTTATTTTGCTGTGTGATATAGGCATGCAAGTTTGGTGTGCCTGATCTAATATGGACTGCGCTGGCTGCCAAAGCCATATACTTTAGTGCCCCCGTTTTCATTCAAGTAGTAATAAAAACCTGTCAAAGATGGCACCACGCTTGTTAATGAGCATTTAGGCCACATTCTATTGGCCTGCGTAGGATCACGAAATGCACCGCCCCGACAATGTGATTGGTTATGCAAAATAGGAGGCAAAGTTCAAATATAGGGTGATAGGAACTGGTGAAAAACACAGATGGTCACCTTTAGTCTGTCCAGCGTGACGCTGAGGGAGCACAGACGGGAGGTTTGTTCCAGGAGCTGCATTTTGGGGCTCACTGTAAATCAGAAGAGGAAGAGCACAGGTCCAGCACACTTCAATAATCTTTAACACCCTTCCCAATCATTTCAACCAACTAATGGGAGGAGTCATCCAATCAACCAATCATCCAATGGGAACACAATTTAAGCAGCCAATGCAAATTTTGCAAATCATGAGAAGATGGAGAATTATTCATACGCTGTAAATGTAATGTAACAGCAGTCAAACCTCCCTACCCATCACACATGCCTGCTGTACTGCTGTGGCAGGATTTCCATTTCACCTTTTTTAAAAGGCAGCACCTCCTACAGCACACTTCTGTGAATGCATATTTATAGCACGGTTTACCAATTAGCTGCGGCCCTTTGATCAGTCACACCTTACCAGTCGTGCTGGTTTCCCTGTGATGTGATTATGATCAGAAACTTGGCATTTCAGTGCCGGGAATTGGCAGTGTTGTAATCGCTGTGGTTAGTCATATGACCGTGAGCTATTGGTTTGATGCCACATGTTAGTGGTGGTTGAGTTACCTTTCTTTCACTCCAAAGCCTTGTGAGATCAATGGAAGGTACTATATACAAATGCAGTCAATCCTATCATGTTTAAGTGTTTATCAGTGCTGAAGCTTTGCGGGTGTGGTGGCAGAAGGTGAGGCAACAATGTGGTGTATGTGGCGGGCGTGGTGGCAGCACTGACCTGGTGACCTCCCAGTGATGTCCACCACCTTCATGTTGGCACTCATTTCCAGTAGGTTGGCCAGCAGACTGTCGGTTTTGCGGTAGAGGGTGCTGGTCAGCACGTCGGGCCTGGGGGTCTCCATGACAGGCAGCTTGGTCAGACGCAGCGGGGGTAAGGATGCCATCTGGGCACTCATCTTCTCAGCCTGAAGGGGCACGGGAGGCACATTTCATGACCAGATCTACACGCGTAGCAGACGCCTTTGTGAGCCCAGCTTATTTTGCTTGCGACTGTCCCCGCACAGCACAGCTGTGTTAACTAAAGAGATTCAAGTTCAACACCTTTCTCACCGTTTCCCTCCACATGTAATTGTCATTAAAGAAGAGGCACCCGATCAATGTTTGCACTAAAGTGCATACATCTAATTGTCCATACTGCACATCATTTCTGGAACTAATCTGTACTTTTGACCAGGTTCTTTTCCATGACCAAAAGTGATGCCCTGGATAATGCAAGTGTACTACACTTTCAGAGGAACGGCAAAAGCTCTGATTCCATGAAAACCAGATTCATTTTTTAAGAATTTGTTTCTGATTTTCTCCCCTTTTCTCCCAATTTAGTAGCCAATTACACCCTCTATTTTTCATGTCAATCCCCTGCCCTGTGACCGGCAGTGACACCCTCCCTCCCTGGGAGACGCCATGACCAATCACATGCCACCCTGCTGCGCTGCCGGCTAGCTGGCACTGGAGTGGTCAGGCTAGCGCTAGCGCAGACTGTTGGTTGGCAAATTTCTTTCAAACATGTCTTTCAGTTACACTATGAGACTGCTTTCCCTCTGTTCACAGTGGTAAAGCTCCGCTTCAGTTTCTGCCTGGATGAATTTTTGAGGTTTTCTTGCTGATGGTTATATTTGTGCAGCTCAAACCTCTCCGACCGAGTATATTTGCACTTTTCTCTCTTCTGTTCTGGCTGGTCACTAGGAGGAGGAGAAACCATTTACTGCTCTCCTTTTCTTACTTTCTGCCAGAGATGTGGACTCGAGTCATTGTGGCTTGGACTCGAGTTGACTCGAGTCACTGTTTTGATGACTTGAGACTTGCTTGAGACTTGGACCAAATGACTTGAGACTTACTTGTGACTTGGATAAGAGGGACTTGTCCCATGTCTGCTTTCTGCAGATGGAAAACTGGAAAACTATAGCAGTGTGTTTACATGCATATAGCACACATGAACATATAGAACATACATACATGCTGTGCACACACACACATAGCCATGTACATATGTGTATTTGCATACATGTGTGCGCTCACGCACGCACACACCTTTAGACGGTAGTTCTCATTCTTCAGGTGTTTGATGCCGAGGCGCTGGACATCGATCTGCTGCAGGAGGAGAGGAGAGTCGATGACCTTTGGGGGCCCAGAGACACCACCCATGTCGGGCTCAGTACCACCTGTAGGGGTCAGAAGAAGAGAAATTCACACAGAGAGATGCTTAAATGAGTCTGTTAGTTTGGGAGTGTGTGTGTTATTTGCATTCCTTCACAGAGAGAGTGATAAAGAGAGAAATGGATCAAATCTGTCCTGGAGAACATTTACGGAGCGGACAAGCAGAGTGTCTCAAAGTAGCGTCCCACAGTATGGAAAAAGATCCTGACAGTGTCAACGCCTACTGTGACCATTAGCCCTGCAGGACAGCACAGGATTGAAACATTTTTCTGGAAAATATGTGATTAGAAATTATTTTATTAACAATGTTTTTTATTTTACCCATTTTTATCCCTTTTAATTTTCACCAAATTGGAGTCCCCGGAAATTTGTCAGCCCGTTGAACCATGTTCAATGTGGGAGATCGCAGGCATGCATGTGCTTCTCACACCACAGTCAGTGTCTTGGAGTAGTTTTGTGCACAGTCGGTGCAGGCAGACTGCACCGACGATTAGGGGGGTTGCGGTAGCAAAGACCCCTTGCTTACTGAAAGAGGGTGACTGTGGTGTGAGAAGCACATGCATGCCTGCGATCTCCCACATTGAACAACTTTTCGGTCAAAGGGCTGACAAATTTCGATCGGGGACTCCAATTTGGTGAAAATTAAAAGGGATAAAAATGGGTAAAATCAAAAACATTGTTAATAAAATCATTTCTAATCACATATTTTCATACAGAAAAATGTTTCATGTCTATATCATTTTGTAATTGTAAAATGTTCGGTGCACAGCAGTCGTTTCTGGCTGAGAGGGGCTGTACCATCAACAGAAGCTACAGCAAACAGCAGATACACACACAACACACAACACGGGGCAGAAAGGACGACATGGAATCTCAAGGGGATCTTAGCAGCGCTCTAAATTCACTGCTGATCGACGCCGCTTCATGACACTGAACAGGCATGCTACACAACGACCCCCCTGAAGGCAGCTGTTCCAGATTGTCAGCGTCTAATGCTGGACAGCCATCTACAGCTCCGCTTGATTCTTTATCTGTAGGCCTGTTTAATATTATGTCCACGGAAGACTTTCACCCCCATAGCAAGCCGAGTTAAGTCATTTCCTCTCTAGTCTAGCGTTTGAAAGCATGTTAGCAATCTGCCAACCACTAGTTGCCATAATGCCAAACAAATGTGATGCTAAAGGACACATTTTGAAGGCTCAGTCGATTTATTTTCTTCTTTTCTTTAATTTTATTTTCCGATTTTACCCCGTTTTCTCCCAATTTGGTAGCCAAATACACGTGTGCTTAGTTCAATCCCCCTACCCCTATAGTTCGCTGCCGTAGTCCTGTGACCAGCAGTGACAATGGCGAAGCACTGCCTCCTCCGAGACAACATTCATCGTGCCGTCGACTGTAATTCCGGTACCACCGCAGAACCACTCCTATGTGCAGCCAACTGCCCGTGGCACTGCCAGAGCCGACTCTGGCGCGATGGGGAATCAAACCCCAGTCTCCGTGGCCAGTGTCAAACATTGTAACCACTGGACCATGCGGGAGGCAAGGCTCAGTCTATTTAATCTAATTTTACATCGGATACAAACACCAGCTACATACTCTCCCTCACATTGAACTACATTTTCACTCTCTCCACTGATGCACGACATAAGAACTCCCAGGGTACATCATTTAGCGTAGGGATTTGACCGTTATTGTACCTATGACTTTGCCTATACACAAAACAGAGGCCATCACAATGGTGTAGCCCATCCATTAATAAAGCAAATAAAATCCCATCATGCATAAGGTCATGCATAAAAATGCTGGACAGGCCTGGTTACCTATAATTAAGGCTAGCACGTCTGCAATAGGAGACCTCAGTGACATTGAAAGAGGGGTGGTTGTTGGGACGTGTTTGGCAAGACCTTCAGGGACTAGGACAGCTCCACTTACTGATGTTTCATGAGCGATGGTGTCTAAGGTGAGGTCAGCTTGGTAGTCAGACGGAAAATCTCATCAGCAAAGGGCAACAGTGGGCAGAAGCGCATATTCCAGCATTGTGATGCGCATTGATTCAAAGTGCAAGGCAAACCGGGAGGAAAGGCACATCGGTTGACTGCAAATTTCCACCTGGGTTTGACAGCAGCCGAAAATGGCGACAGCCTCACAAACTTAGTGATTTTACTTGGTGTTTCCCGTTTTTGTTGAATACCTGAATGTTGAACGGTGAAGGAACGAACCATTTTCGGTTGGTGAAATGCAAAAGGGTGCAAAATGAAATGGGAATCCTTAAAGCACATTAATATGGAAATAAGAAATGCAGTAATGCTCCATTTTCTCAATGCAACCGGCCTATTGTGTAGGGCAGATGGTTTTGCAGAGTGCAAATAGAGGGAAGACTGGGGTTTGCCTCACTTTACGGGGTGGGACTCACCTCCGGCTGGAGCCATGGCCACAGAAGCGACGGTGGATGGGCCTGCCCCTCGCAAGCCCTCAATGGTCATCTTGGTTTGGTTACTAAGGCGCTGCTTCAGTTCCATCTTCTCAGATTCCAGCTGGTCAATGTCAGCCTGCAGGGCATCCATGGTCTGCTCAAACTCTCTGTGATACAAACGGGATTGAATGCACGCACGCGCACATACACAAACACAATGAGGCCAGTATTTGGCTGGAAACAACACAAGCACACATGCATCCAGACAGGTTTTTTTTTTTTTACCCCAAATAAAATGAAATCCAATCACACCAATTTCAAGCGGTGGGGTGAACTTCACGGCACACAACTTCACACGGTGGTGTGAACGAGCAACTTAAAGGGCCACAAATAAGGTGCAGCAGTTTTGACTGTTCTTAATTTGCGTGCAAGCATCTGGCTGGAAGGTGATTGACACCACAGACTTTGTGGGTCAGCGTTGGATGAGACCAAACGCCACATACACATGGCGGAATCATTATTTGGCAAGACACCGTGTGCCATCTGTGAATCGTGTCACACTTCCCTCTTTTCTCAATCTCTCTTGGGCTCTTTACAAAAAACCCAAACAGACCTCCCCCTTCACCTTCCAGTCTTACATTTCCTTCTTCGCACGCAGCTTCTGCGATTCTTCTAGTCTGGTCTGGATCCTCTCCACCCGCTCGTCAGCGTCCTTGGACGCGGTGTCCAGTTTCTTCTCCAGCAAGCTGAGGCGAACGTTAGCCTCTCCCAGCACCAGGAGCTGAGGGACACCACAGGGTGTGAACAGGGTTGTGCGAGAAACGGTCAGCGGTAATGAGGGCTAGCAGAATTCAGCGCTGGAGTGTGAGGAGCGGCCGGGGTCGCCAGTCCTACCTTCAGCTTGAGGGACTTCTTCAGCTCCCTGATGTCCTTCTCCCGGTCCTCCAGCCTCAGCCCTAGGCCCTCGGAGTCCTTCATCTCCGCCCGTAAGGCGGCCGCCCTGAGCGCCACTGGAGGCGGGTTCTGTTTGGGGCAGACCGGGGAAGAATACAACACTCGACCAACATTGGGGACATTGCACCATTGCTACAGATCACACAATGACTTTTCCCATGGCCTTTTGGGTCATTTAAAACCCTAATATAGAGCTGTAAGAACAGAATTTTAGAGATCAGCAATTTGGGAATAGTTGGGGCAGGAAAAGCTGTCCCCCCCAAAGGAACCCCATATAAGGAATGTCTATTCAAAATAGCATGGGGTGCTCCTTTAAACATTGAAAATGTTTTTAAAAATTATAATAATTGGAGATGGTGCTGGTTTTATCTCTACATCACTGGAGAAGGAACAACAAATTGTAGGATTAAAGTCCAGAAATCAGAGTCTGTTCTCTTCTATTTCACAGCAGATCCATTCAAGCCACATGGTGATGCTTGCTGCCTTTTCAAGTTAAAGTCAAAGTGTCTGCTAAATGGCATATAAAAAGCAGAAACCCTCATTTCATTTTCTGTTAAAAGATTTCGCCATGGTCTTCATATGTAGAACGGTCGCTCTTTCGTAACCAAGTGGTAATCAAGTGTCAGTCACAAGGACTCATTTGAAAAATAACAGTTGCCACTCCTTAACAATCATGAGGAAAGATGCCATATTAAACATCATCACAGCCCGAAGGCTCTCTCTAACCCACGGGCCTTTAGGTCTCATCAGGTTAAACCCACGAACACCACGCTGAACAGCTGCAGGGTGGCCTCACCGTGCTCCGGGTCTCCTCGGCGTCATACTCGCCTTCCTGCATGGCGGCGGCCATCTTGTTCATGGTGGCGAAGACCACGCGGCAGGACTGACGCAGGCACTCCAGGCAGCTGTTGCCCTCGGAGCCGTAGATCTGTGTCAAAGGAGAGGGTCACCAAAACACAGCCATGACACGGACACACCCGCACAGACCTGTATACCGACCCCTTTCGCACGAACTTGTTAAGATGGCCTTTCCCTGCCTTGCGGGATAATCTGAGATGCCAGTACTCGAGTATGAAAGATCTCACCCCCACACCTACCGGCACCAACCCGCTTTTTCAAGGGGGCTTTAACACTACCTCGCAGGTGAATGATTGTGCTGTCTGTTTTGATATGGGTTTATCGCTGGCATTTGAATCACATGGACACTGGCAGTAAAACTGTCCATCATGAACAGCAGACTTTGCCAGTCACAGAGCACAAGGTTCACCTCTTTAGCAACCAATACTTCCTGTTTGTATATGCTCCTATAAGCACAGCAATTGCAGCACAGTTACTTTTGCTGCAGTTTAATAACTTCATATCTCCTCTTCAACCGGTATAAGAAAAGCAATGTCAGAATTCCCTGCACTTCTAATAAAAATGGGCAATAATGTGCACAAAACATCTGGTTACCATTAATAGATTATCAGAAATAAAATGACTAGCTAGCTATTCACATCAGTTGGCATGATTAATCCTGTAAACACAACCTGAAAGAGCGGAGATCCTTTGAACATCTAAACATTTTAACACACCAATGTAGACCCGCACATGCATACCAGAGTAGCGTGCACCTCTACTCTGGCATAAAAGTTGATCAAAAAGTAAAGCCGCCATTTTGTAGACATAACACTCCTGGTGTGTTTGATGTCGCACAACCACATAGCACACACAGAAACATAAAACCAGACCGAAACCACACAAACCCCCCATGTAACACATACACACACAAACACACACACCTGCTCAACAGCCCTGAAGGTCAGGTCTTCCAGCTTCTGGGCGGGGACCCCCTCCTGCTCCCCCAGCGAGGTCATCATCTGGGCTCCTGCAGCCGTGGCCTCCTTCAGCACTGCCACCACCTTCCCCAGCTGCCTCCGGCTGTCCTCCAGGGAGTCTGACACCTGCCATCGACACGTGTCACGCTGTTCTCAGCCACACCCACCCCACCCCTCAGAACCAGCCACTCTGGACCGATACCGATACGGTCTACTTTTGCGTTTCTAAATGGACGGGTTTAGAAGCGTTATACACTGAGGCACGTTGCCCACAAACCCTCGTAAATACCTCCCTGCTCCATGACTTGTGGTCTTTTCACTCCCATCTTAATGTCTGAAATTGATTTTGTTCATGCAACTTTAAAGTTCCCCTCCCCTGCTATAACCCCAGCTTGTTTGCCCCTGGAGGATTATTTGCGACTGGATCATTTTTAACCCATACGGTTATTGTAGAAAAAAATCCATTTTTAATTATCCGGTGTGTTAGAACTCAGTCTGGATAACAGCATCAATTACACGACACAATAATATCGCAAACAATAAAGAAACAATATATAATATTTACAACCCCCAACAAACAGACACAAACACACACGCACGCACGCACGCACACACAGACACACACGCACGCCGCACACACACACACCGACTGGCCGAAGCGCAGGGCTGCTGGAACACCGGGGAGCTCAGTTCCAGGCAACCTGCGACGGATCCTCTTGCAGAACTGTCGGATGTCAGCGCAGGAAGTCTCCAACTCCTTCAGCAGTAGGGCCAGGTCTGTCCCTTCCTGTTCGGCCGGCAGGAACGCCCTCAGACGGCCCAACTCCGCCCTCATGCAGTCCAAGGCACTCTGGGTAAACTACCAGGGTAAAACGTGCATGTTTGGCACCATATCGATAAAAATAAATCTAAAATCAACTGGAAAACCTCGGACCGATATTACAATAAATACAGTATGGAGCATTTCACATTCATTCTCATGCTTTCAAAACATCCTGTGAATGGTCCTCTGAAGTCCAATCGGACTCCTGTAAAATGTAAAATCCTACAAGAAATGTTGTTTTTAAAAGGGTCTTTAAATGCCTTTACCCCCTTTTTCTACCAATTTGGAATACTAAATCATATTCAGAGTCACACTCGCAGCAACCTGACCTCTGTCAATTTGGAAGAGCATAGACAAGCAGGTGCCCTCTTTCGAAACGTCAGCCACGCTTCTTTTTCACACCGCAGTCTACAAATAAGTTAAGCTCGCACAGACATGAGTTGGAGGAAGGCACTTCATGTGCAGCTTAAAACCGGAAGACTGTGGGTGCCTGATTGATCGCTGGTGTGTGGCGTGACACAGACTTCCTGGCCGACTTAATCCCTCCTCCCCAGGCGATGCTACCGCCAATTATATGTCGTCCTGCGGGTCTGGATTCGATACAAAACCATGGGGCTCATCCACGCACTAGAACAGCTTCTTAACAGGATGAGCCACCCAGCAGCCCCTTAAATGGGTCTGTTTTGTCTTTTTTTGTGTGTGCGTGAGTTACAACAGAAAGTTGGTGATGCTGCTGCTGCGTTTGAGCACGGCTCGTACCCTGATGTGGTCTGCCAGCTGTACGGTGCAGTCCTCCCTCTGCTCCGCCAGGTGGATGCTGTGCAGGTCCTATACAGCGACAGACATCATCAGTCAATCACCTACCTGCAGGGCGGTCTGCAGCTAATCAGACCCGATCAGTCAAGCCCAGAGCTGGCAAAACGAAGTCCTGAGGGTCTACGGTGTGCACTGGTTTTCACTCCAATCAATAAGGCATTACACCCCTAATGTAGTGATATTGATTGGTGAATTTTCCATTTACACTGCACTCATTATGTATACGTGTGATAGCAGGTTCCTAAAGAAAATTAGAATAAAAAAATGTAAGACCAATTCTCAGGTAATGAATGTTGCCGTTCCTTTAGCACAAGGTTCTCTTTGCTGTACTGACTGTACTGCCACACACAGTAGAGCCTTAGGACTGGGTTTGTAGCAGCTATAGACAAGCCTGATTGGTTGAATCTGGGGTGAGTTTGATAACGATGAGACCCACCCACCCCCCCAGGTGCTGCTGGGAGATGAAGTCCAAAGCCAATGTGAGTGAACTCCACAACCTCTACCTCTGTACATCATCCTCGGTCATCTCCAGAACTACAGTGCCACCAGACTATACCCAACTCTGTAGATCAACTTACTTCAGCAATGGGGTGAGAAAACAAAGTGCACAGGCAACTCTTCAAGCAACCTGAAAAGGTTTGTTGGCAAAGCATCCTTATATTGTCTTAAAAAATCATTCCAGTCAAATCTTCAATGTTAAGAACCTCAGAGCCATATTAATTTGGTTCTTGACACTTTTTATGCTTTTGAATAACCATGAGTACACTTGTTCACAGATTACTGGAGAAGTAGAACCACGTTCAATGGGCTTCTGTTCCCAGAGCAGAGACTAACAGTGAGCGTTTTACCACAAAGTGATAGCAACTTCAGGACTTTGTACTACAGTAATTTCAGGTCTTACTTACTGTCTCGCAGAGCTTCCCATGAAATGCCTGAAGCACAAATGCTCATGTCTAAACCACATTGGAGCGTAATGACTTTTACTTGCATGTTTCAGAGCTGCACTGGTTTCATATTTGGCCGTTGAGGTAAAAGGAAACTAGCTTTCCATGCTTTTCCATGGAAAAGCCTTTGCGCTGTTCCATTGTGAATTCTGGCGATAAAATACACAACGTGGATTATAGACTTGAGAACAGGCAATCGGCAGGAAAGATTTGAGTCTTGTTCCAGTGCCGACAGAAGAAGAAAAAAAAAGATTAGGAAGCACATGCGGAACATGAACCGGGACGCGGCTGAAAAGCCACGCGTTCTAAAACTAACAAACGCACACGCTTGGGCTTCTCTGAGGGTTTCTCAGGAAGACGAGAAAACGGGGCAGCATCTGGTCAAAGCAGATTCGCTGAGCGCCATCTTTGTGCACAGGATTAGGGTCTCAGTGCCAGGTATTCTGCATTGTTGGTTAGGAGCACAGTGTGTGTTCTGTTCAATGCATTTCATCTCTTTCACATCCACAATTTATCAGATACTGGGTGGCCTTGACAATCATAGATATATTCCTTCTTCCTCAGCTACTACAACAGCTGCAACTAAAAAAGTTATTTGATTTTTTATTTATTTTGTGTCTGATTTCTTGTCATCCAATTGTACCCTCTTGATTGAATGACCCTACCCAGGGCGAGCGAAGTGCTTCCTTTGAGACGGACCGTGCCGTGCCACCGAACGTGAATCCGATACACTCATGAAAGCTTTCTGTACCTGCGGCAAACTTGTGCTGGCTTCCCTCCCCCCTCCCCTTGGGGTGGACAGTCGTCCCCGAGATTCCCCAGCCAGAGCCGGGCTGGCACAGCCGGGGATCTAACCCCGGCCGCAGCGGGCAACCTGCACTCCGGGCAAGTGCCTTCACTGGTTGCCACCCAGGGGCTGAACAACGTTTTAATGCATAAATGTAAATGTAAAAATGCAGCCCTAAATACTGTATGTACATCTGTGAATGGTACTACGTCTGCACTACATACTACGGTACTACTTCTGATTAGCTGCCATTTAGATGGCATTCATTCTTCTGGGCCAACAAACCACATGTCTTCGCATCATTTCATATGAAGGGTTGTATGTTATAAATTCAGAGCCTTGGTGACTGGCAGAGTGTTGGGTTCAGTAAGTGTTAAGTGTATGTTGAGTAGCTGATGCCCTGGGCGAAAAGGCCTGCTATTCCGTCTGGTGTTTCTTCAGTGCGTTCAGTACCTGGTAGTACTTGATGGCCTTGGTGAGCGGTTCCACATTGATCGTCTCGTCCAGCTGGTCTTTGCACAGCTGGTCGATCAGGAAGTCCAGAGCGCGTTCGTGTGCACTCATCTCTGCGTACAGGGAGCCCAGCCTCTTATACACCTCCACGCTGCACTGGTTCAGAGCGCTGAGAAACAGAGCACGCACGCACACACACACACACACACACACACACACACACACACGAAGAGCGAAGAGCAGTCACAAGCGTGCTCCACAAGCGCCGACTACTGACTCATTTTCGGCCAGCTACTTTTCCCATCTTCACGAACTAGTCTTCATTTAAAGTTTAAATTTTCTGGAATGCATGCATACACTATTGCCAAACTATGCAACATGTTGACAGGACCTGCCTGCCTATCACAATAGAGCGATGGCAATGGTTTGTCAGCGAGCTGTCAGTCCCGCATCTCGGTCTGTGTACACTCACTAGACAGAGTAGCCTACTGTGTTTCAGAGAAACCCACAGTCTCCTGTCTAACGAGAGGATGTCAAAATCCAGGTTATCACTGTATCCTGGCTCATGCATTTCATTGGGTTTCTGACTGGTTTTGTGCATTTATTTATTTATCGATCTAGCCAGCTATTGTGCTTTGCATGTGCGAAGTCATGCGCTGAACAGTTTATAAAATGTGCTGAAGGGAGTGGATCAATTTAATATCCGTGCTCTTTTTAGAACTCATAAATCATACAATGTATGCTAGTTACATGGGCATTTTATTGCATAGTATTATTATAGTAAACTTATGAATCTCTATCTTTTCCTATCACCTACGTCTGAGGGCTTGGCGAGCAGTGAACGCATCCAGATTGACTGCATGGTCAGAAGAGATTATGGCATTTCTAAAATAGCCTGAAATTACATACATTGAATAGACATACATTATATATTGTGATACTGAGATGATTAAAGTAACACTCCTTATTTTTGTCAATGGTTTCAAATAATGAAATATCCCTTGAGGAGTATTTATGTCTTCCTGACAGCTGTTTTACCAGACTTAATTAAAATATGCATATTTCTGGTATTTCATATGCGTCGATAACATTTTACTTGTAGTCGGTTATCTGGCAACTTACCAGAAAACCCCGCATATTGATACACTTTGAAAACAATCTTTATAAAAGACAAATAACCATTTTATTTTCCTTCATATTTTTAGGTTGAATGTAGAATTAAACAAAAACTCCAGATCATGAGTGTAATTATGTATATGCATGGTTTTAGAGATCGACTACTCCACAGACAAGTGCACTGCCATGCAAGACAATGCCTTTTTACATTCATTCATTACATGTTACCAATCTGGGAGGTAAACTCATTAAAGTATTCAATAATTTAGCTGTGTATTTGGGGTGGAATCAGGGCATTTGAATGCACCAGAGGCCACCAAAATAGAGCTTGTATGGCCAAAGTCTTTCTTCCGGAAATTAAAAATGTAAAGCCAATTAATGGTAGACATTCTCCAGGCGGAATTAGTTAAATGTATGCAGAGTATAGCTCTTCAGTAGGAATTTGGGGTGTAGAAAGACCTCTAAAAATTCAAGCAAGAAAAATTCACTTTGACCAAAAAGTTGTACTCTCAGTATATCATTTCATAGATGAAGGCATTTTTCACTTACAACTCCATAAATATTAAACACAAGCAGTGCTAAAATACAGAGGAAGAGTACTCAAAAACATCAAGGTTTTTGGAATAATGTCTGTATACAGGGGAATTAAATAGCATCTGGAGAACTTCTCAGAGTGGAAAATGAAGTAGGCTGTATAAACCCTGGTTGCAAGCCCAGTGCAGATGTCAAGTTATAAGAAATGACTGCTATCAAAAATAGTGTATGATAACGATGGTACCAGTGTAATTCTACATCGCCATCTAGTGGTCACTATTAAGATAACTATTGAAACAAGGGGGTAACCTAGTGGAAATGGGTTGATGCTTACCAGAGGGCTGCGTACCTTCTGCCACCCCAGCAACCCACCTAGCATCACTGCACCTGCCCCCTCTAAACATAACCCCAGACTGTTATAGTAGAATGTTGGTAGAGAAGATCTGACACTGATCTAGGGTCAATTGGGTGGCTAAAATCCATTTCCACCCTGCATTGGGTTGTTGGTGGTGAAGGTGTGGTTGATGAAGAATGGTCAGTCGTCTGATAATGTAACTCAGTGATCACATCCACAGAATACAGAGATTAGAGGGCCTGTGTAGCACTTCCTCTCAACTGAAAACAGTGAATAGACACATCAGCACATCAATGCAACTTAACTCTTTGGCCACGATTCACAATCGGGTCACACAGCACCCTGATGGGCCCTACTTTAGCACCCTACTGTTTGTACTGCGTATGTTTATGCAGTGTGGCCTGCAGTATGCCGAGGCGGTAGAACAGATGGTATGGGGTGGGGCGGGGGTCCTTACTGTTTGTATTTGTGCAGTGTGGCCTGCAGTATGCTGAGGGAGTAGACGAGGTTGGTGGCAAAGCTGAGCTGTTCCCCTACTGCCCCCTGCAGGCCAGCACGCTCCCAGCAGCCCTCACGCAGCTCAAACTTCTCCTGCGTCTGCCTGCTGATCAGCTCCACCTGCACACACACACACACACACACACACACACACACACAGAAGTCTTAGTAACACACACACACACACACCTTAGTATAAAACACACACAAACACACACAACCTTGCAGATGAGCCGTGGGATGAGCAGCAGCACCAGGATGCAGTGATGGTCTCCGCCATGATAAAGGAAAGAGTCAGGCATGAAGGAGGAGAGGAGCATCACATGCCTGTTGGCCTGGCACACCTCCATCTGCCTCAGTTCCATCTCAATGGCCTGAACACACACAGACACACCATATGAAGACAGATGTGCATGCAGGAGCATGTGGGAAACAAAGCATTGAATCAACTGGATAACAAACTCAATTCTGAAAAAGGGAGTGAATAGAATATTCTCACGCATTATTATTACAAAGTACCATTTACACTTCAAATGAATGCAAGTATTTTGGAACAAGACCCAAGAAAATAAGTTGGTGTGACATGCTACCTGCACATTGTACCTTAAAAGCATGGCTGTTGCTCAGTAAATTCAACTAAATGCTTTCGCTGAACAAAACTTTGAACACTTTGAACAAGGCCTCTCCGTGGCCTGGAACTCACCTTGGCGTAGGCCTTGGTCTCTGCAAACTTGATCTTAAAATGGAAGAGCTCAGCTGCAGGCTGCTCCTTCTGCTCTACGGTGGCCTCCTGTTGGCTGCTCAGTTCTCGGTTCACCTCCTGCACAGACGAGGACAACGCCGCCATGAAACACGTGGGCTAACAAGCGGACAAGGACACACTGCACGTGCGGAGAGAAAAATGCAGCCAAACCTGGTTTCCAATTTAGTTGTTTTTAAATATATTTTTTAAAATATTTTCTCTTTCTGGTTTCCGTAACTCCAGTATACACACAGAGCCACTCTCCTATATGCAGCAAGCTTGTATTGTATTCGTCTGCATGGTGGAGGCAGCTAACGGGTGACTGAGACGGACGTTAAATGGTCGAACACGTTAAATATCGAACAGGAAGAGGTCAGGAGAAGGAAACGGGACAGAGACGATGAGATCACCTGCAGGTGAATGGTCAGCTCGCGGTACTTGTTGATGGTCTGCTGGTAGTCGGCCATGGTCTCCTGTACCGCCTCCGCCTTCCTTTCTGCCTCTCGAACCCGAGCCCTGCTGAGGTCCAGCTGCTCCCGCAGCTCAGCTCCGTCTCACGGCTGTTCTCCTGCAGCTCGTCGTTCATGTCGTTTATGGCCTCCTGCGGGGGGTCAGTTACCAGCCCGATCGTCAGGAACCATGTTGAAAACATCTGATCAAGGATCAGCTTAACCTCCCCAAATGCCAGCCCTCTGTGATCAATCCCCAGATCCCTGGCTGTCTCCAGACAGTCACTGGTCCAGACTGGACCGTCTCCTCAGCGGTCACTGGTCCAGACTGGACCGTCTCAGTCAGCGGTCACTGGTCCAGACTGGACCGTCTCAGCCAGCGGTCACTGGTCCAGACTGGACCGTCTCAGTCAGCGGTCACTGGTCCAGACTGGACCATCTCAGTCAGCGGTCACTGGTCCAGACTGGACCTTCTCAGTCAGCGGTCACTGGTCCAGACTGGACCGTCTCAGCCAGCGGTCACTGGACCAGACTGGATCTTCTCAGTCAGCGGTCACTGGACCAGACTGGACCGTCTCCATCAGTGGTCACTGGTCCAGACTGGACCGTCTCCATCAGTGGTCACTGGTCTAGTCTGGACTGTCTTCATCAGCGGTCAATGGTCCAGACTGGACCGTCTCAGTCAGTGGTCACTCACCAGGTCCTGGACAGCCTCCCTCAGCTCTCTGACTTTCTCATCCAGGTCCAGGTTCCTCTCTGTCAGAGTCTCCACCATCTCGTCCGCCCCCAGCGCTGCGTCCACCTGAGACCAAGTGACCGTCAGTGACCACTCGCCTACAGACTACATGCCAACAATCTTACACTCTCCCCATTACCCGGATTCGGTTGTTTTTGTAATAAATCACTTGGGAGCATTTAAACACTGTATGCTGTTCTGCCATGTAAAGAACAAATGTGGCAAATCCATTTACTGGTTTCCCCCAGTACAGTCCAGTTACAGATGTTGAGGTCTTACAGGCAAACAAGCAGACAGCAATGGAAGACTTTTGGGTTCTCCTCACCAACATACACAGGCGGGTAAAGGACATTTTAAAATGTTTACGTGATACAACTTTGTCGTTGCAGCGCTGTAGTGGATCCCAGGCTTTGCCCATTTTGTACGCGCACACGCTAATCAGGTTTAAACAAGGATTAGCGATAAGCAGGTGTGCAGGCCTTTGTTCCAGCCCAGCACTAACACACCTGGTTTGAATATTCATTCATGTCTCTCGCTCAAGCTGTGATTAGTCTTGCCATTTTTGCATGCACTCGTTGTGCGAAATGCCAAAAATGTAGAATGTAAATATATTCCCTGTATGGAATCCTGAGACTGATATAGAATTGACAGATCCGTCTACATGTGGTTCTCTGTGGCTCAGTTGGTAGAGCACAGCGTTGGCAACGCTTAGGTTGTGGGTTCAATTCCCACTGGGACCACATATACTGAAAAATGTGTGCATTCACTACTGTAAGTCGCTTTGGATAAAAGCATCTGCTAAATGGCATATGTTATTATATTATATTATTATGGAGACTCTACGCTCGGTGTGAGATGGAGAAAGCTCTGTGTGGGCGTTCTGTGGCAGGTGTGTCAGTGGGGCGGGTGTCCTGGGGACGGGCGGAGGGACGTGAGACCTGCTCTTTGAGCTCGTCGATGGTCCTTTCCGCCTGCTGGCCGTCCTCCTCCAGCCTCTCCTTCTGCAGGCGCAGCACTTCCATCTCGGAGCTCTGCTTCTCCATCGCCTTCTGCAGCTTCAAATGCTCCTGCTTCTCCGAGGACGACAGGTCCCTCATCCTGCAGAGAGGGACTGGAGCTCATAACCACCTGAACACAGGGACCCTGCAATTCAATCTCCTTCCTGCGCGGGGATTAAGACCTCACAATCACCTGATCGCGGACGAGACACCCCTCACCTTGCGCATACATTGCTGGCATGGCATTGAAATTCTGCATCTGCACTCATAAATCTGCATGTATTTAATCAGTGGAAAACATGTTCTATGATTTCATAATTACCTAGGAATGATGCTTATTGAGGGAAAAGACTGATGAGGCGCTGAGCTGAATCGAAGTGACAATTTAAGTGCCAACACTTCTTGAGTAATAGAGAGACCGAATAACAGAGAAACCGACAGATGCGTCATGACATAATTCTTTTGAAGAGCTTTTTATCCCCCTCTGTCGGTTTTTTCTGTCCTATTTGAAATGCCTAGTCGCATTTGTGAGCCCATCCCATTGTGGCAACATCCTCTGGCAATTCAGGAGAGCGCAGACTGGCATGTGCGTCCACCAGCACGCATGCAACTGGCCGCTGCTTCCCCTCACACGGGTCTACTAGTGGAGCTACGCAGTCATTTCACCAGAGGCGCAGGCAGACTGCAGGCACCTGTTCGACTAGAGGAGTCACAAACGCGTGATGAGGTTTGGAATACTGCAACTCAATGCTTAAGTACTCACGGAGGTGATACGTTGATATTAAATTAACTTATACCATGGGGTTGGTTCAATACTAAATTCTGATTGGTAGAGAGGGTGTCGATTATTTTATTGTCGATATATTAAGTAAACCCCACAGAGAAACAGAATGCACAGCTATTAAGTATTTCCAGCCAAAATGGCCTTGTCACGGCTCCAAATCAATACACAAACCGCTCAACATTCGATTTCCATTGAACATTCGAGGGAAAAAAACAAAAACAAACTGAAAACAGCAAAAAGTTAAAAACAACAACATAAATCTTACAATAATTTTGTTTCATTGTATTTGAGAGTTTATTTATTCATCTTGGAAGTCACTGTAGTATAGGCAGAATAAACCACTCCGGGCTCGACTGTGCTTTGGTACCACTTCACACCACCCTGTCATGGTTTGTGTGAACTGCACAGCCCGTTGTGCTCTATTCCTCACATAATAAAACGCCCTTGCCTGACTAGGGCCATCTTCAGCCTGCTGTTCTGCTCCTCCAGCTGTCTGACGTGGTAGCTGGATGCCGCGCCATCTGACCCTGAGGAGGGGGACACGAGCCCCGTGTCAGTGCGTCCATCCAAACACTAACCATGAGCAATTTCAAATCACTGAAAACAGACTTCCCATGAAACAATCAAGGCTCCCAGTACACATGAATTTGCATGTCTGGTGGAATAATCACAAGTTTCAATCTCAAACAAAGTTAAGTGTGTTGACAAGATTGTGGCATTGAGAGAAAGGGCCAAGCCAACCTTGACCGTGATTGTTCCTAAGCTGCGGGTCAGAACTCACCGGTGGTTCATGAGAGGGACTGCACGTTCAGTGTACATGCAGTGTTTTTCACATGTCAACATTTTTATTCCCTGTTTGAACAAATATTGGCTATGTATTAAGGATTGGGGCAAAGAAAATGCAGTCCCTCCTGAAGTGGGTCGTGGGCTCAGAAAGGGAATCACGGCTTTAAAATGGTTGGAATTGCCAATATGTTGTTGTCAAGATGACACCAGTGTTGTTTTCTACGTAGTAATGTGTAAATGTATATAATTGTGGATTGATACACTGAAAGAAATTCACTGTTGGACTGGCAAGATAACATTTGTTTGATTGAACATAAATTGCAGTATCTATAATGCCAGCCCCTTAGCAAAGAATGTAATTTGAATTGCTTCAGTAAACAGTGGGGATTTATGTAGCTATGGTAAATATAGATATGGTAAACAATTAAGCTCTGTGAGTCACATCGAACAAAGGTACCTGCTAAGCAAACCAACAAAGAACGACAAAGAAGTAATACAGATTTTGATTTGAAGGTACGTTTGGCACGAAAAACCCAGAATGGGGCTCAAGATGAGTCAGTGTAGTTTCAACTCAACTCAACTCAACTTTATTTATATAGCACTTTACAACAGTTTTTTGGTGACTGTTCCAAAGTGCTTCACAGTTAAAAACATAGAAAAAAAAAAAAAATATATATATACATACAGTACATATACTAAACATAATAGTGCAAAAAGTGCAAATACAAATAAGTGCAAGGGTTCAGATAAAAATACAAATAAAGATAAAAGAAAAGAAAAGAAAGCAGATTACAAAAATAAAACATAAAGGGACTAAAAGTAGCGACCTAGGAGGCAGGCTCAGCTCTGGTCAAAGGCCAGTGAGAAGAGATGAGTCTTTAGCCGGGACTTAAAGGCCTCCAGGGTCGGGGCTGACCTGATGTGGAGGGGGAGGCTATTCCACAGTTTAGGGGCGGCTATGGAAAAGGCTCTGTCCCCTCTCTGGGGGCTCTGGATGGAGTGTGGTGACGCAGGAGCTCGGTCAGGTACTGTGGGGCCAGGCCATTTAGGGATTTAAAAACAGTTAAAAGTAGTTTAAAATCAATGCAGTGACGGACGGGGAGCCAGTGGAGTGAGGCCAGGACTGGGGTGATTTGTGAGGGGCGTGTCCCTCACCTTTCTCCTCAATTTCGTGTTTGATGATCTCCAGGTCCATGGTCAACTCCTCCACCCTCTCCTTCAATGAGTCCACCTCCTGCTGCAGAGACTCCGCCCGCTCCTCCGCCATCTCCTTGTCCAGTGTGGCCATCTCCACAGCAACCGATGTGTCTGCCATCTCCTCCAGGTAGTGGTCCTTGGCCTCCATGGCTTCCTTGGCCTCCTGCGGAAGAGGGCATAAGAGATTAAAGCCAAGGCTAAAGCAGAAACTCAACCCCTGTGGCGAATTCTACACATTCTCAACTGGAAGTGGGTGGACGAATTTGTTGTGCATAACATCATTGTTGTGCATAAAATCATGTGTTATTAGCACTAAAGTATAGCTAGAACTGCTAGTTCTGATATTTTAAAAAACATACCTTTAACTAGGACAGTAAAAAAATATTGGCAAAAATTTGGTGTTTCAAAACATTGGCCAAATATTGGCCAATTTACTAGTGAAAGGGAATGACGAGGTGAACGGTGCTATACGTTTTTATAAGCTGGTTTTAGGGATTCAAAATAAACTGGAGCTTATATGTGGAACATCACAAATCCAAACGTTCCCTTTTCTGGAGCAATTTTTGATTGGGATTCAATCTGAATACTGGAAAGAAAAAATGTAAAATTAAAAAATTAATTAAATGGCTATATTTATCCAGAACCAGTTTTAGATTTTTTAATTTTTATTTTTTAATTCAAAATTGAATTTTCACATTTACTGTTCAAATACTGAGAAGAGACTGTGAGGCAGCAGCTTATATGCCTCTGCAGAACAGGCTATTAAAATGTTCAAACACTTTTGCTATATGAATTAAATTTCAAATCTACAGTGTTTTTTTGTCAACAACAAACGTGTTTCCAAATTTGGTTGAGGCACGCAGTTCTCCTTCCCTTTCCCAGTGATTCTCAGACAGGTACTTGAGCAATTAGTGATTACATATATAAACTCAAACAATTTTCTAAAAATTGTAAATTGACCATAGTGTCTTCAAACCTGACTCCCAGGTAAAGGGATGTTGTTTGAAAAACAGCAGTACTCAGTGGAACCGAATCTCGTTGAGTATAGACCGGTGAGGGATGAATGATTTGACAGCTTCTTAGCTTTTTGGCCCAGAAGGACTGTTCCTGCTCTAGAGTGCTCACTATTCCAGCTACTCAGCAGGAACAGCACTGAAAAGACTAAAAACATACAGTCAGAACAGGCTGAACCTGATCTCCATTGAGACAGAGAGAATTTTAAAACTGAAGGAAGACAAGGAAAATAATATATGCTTTTGTTTTATGCCATTTAGACCATAATAAAGTTTTTTTAATTAAATGCTTTTATCCAAAGCTGATATGACTTAACAGTAGTGAATGCATACATATGTTTTTCAGTATATGTGGCCCCAGTGGGGACCTAAGCCAATAAATGCCTTTGGGCACAGACCCTAGAACAGTTTCAGCTTTTGGTACAAACCGACTGAGTTTAAGGCTTAGTACAACCAACCCTAGATTAGTTTGAGCTTTTAGAACAACCTGGATGGGGTTTGGATTAGGGCTGAGTACAGCTGACCCTGGACCAGTTGAAACTCGCTGGGGTTTGGGCTGGGGCTGAGTTAAGCTGATCCAGGACCAGCAGGAGTAGTACCTTCTTGGCCTCCTTAAGCTGCCTCTGCAGGTCAGCCTGCTGCTCCTGCATCTTACTCTTCCACTCCTGCAGCTGCTCCAGCAGGAGGCCCTGTTTCTCCAGCTCCTTCAGCTGGGCCCGGTCCTCTCCGCGCTTCATCCGCAGGGTCTCCACCTGCTCCTGCAGATCCTGCACCTGGGCCCGCAGGCCGTCCTCCTGCTGCAGAACAGAGAGGCTATCTCTGGATACTGTAGTGTCAGAAGAGACCAGAGGGCTGTTGATTCTCCGACACTCCTATAAAAATCTTACCAAAACAGCATGTGTGCACCTCCCTGTAATGGAGGGAAGGTGGCAGGATTCATCATAAAATGCTCCCAACCAGCAGATACATGTAAATTCATATGAAACGGTTCAATCTAAGTGCTTCAACAAGGCTTTCTTTCCTAAAGATGAAGATGAAACTGGCAGCCCTTACTATACATGCGTGTTATCGTTCATTCTGAACACAGAGGCACAGCACGGTTTCGATCGAAATATGAACTGAAAATACGATTCATTCCTGCAGGTGATTTCTTGCTGCGAGACAAAATGATTTGCAATGCAAGATGACCACATATGACCTTGCTGGACATGGCTGGGGGTGGAGCTCCTGGTGAAGGCAGCGTTACACTGGGCGAGGGGGCAGCCAGATGGGTCTTGACAGGCGGGCTTGGCTCACTCATCTCTTCTACAGAGGGGGTCTGTGAGCTGCCCATCGCAGAGGCAAGGTTGCCTGAGATCCGAGGGGGCTGGGGGAAAGGAGGAGGCGGAGAAGGAGTGAAGGAGAGAGAGAGAAGAGGTTGCTGCCCATGACAACATAAGACAAAGACAAACTCAACACCCTGCAGATTAACTTCAACAGGACCAGCATTGGTTGTGAAGGGCTCATTATAGAATTACAAGGTTAAAAACAATGCCCTTTTCTTCTATTCAACCCATTGCATGAGGTGGGTGCCTTTTTTGTGGAGGGTAAAAAAAAATCCTATTATAATTAGGAGATTATAATAATTTCCATCCATCCATCCATCCATCCATTATCTAAGCCGCTTATTCCTGGTCAGGGTCGCGGGGGGGGGCTGGAGCCTATCCCAGCATGCGTTCCGGGCAAGAGGCAGGAATACACCCTGGACAGGTCGCCAATCCATCGCAGGGCACACACACCATTCACTCACACACTCATACCTACGGGCAATTTAGACTCTCCAATTAGCCTAACGTGCATGTCTTTGGACTGTGGGAAGAAACCGGAGTACCCGGAGGAAACCCACGCGGACACGGGAGAACATGCAAACTCCGCACAGAAAGGCCCCCGGCCTGGATTCGAACCCGAGACCTTCTTGCTGTGAGGCGACAGTGCTATCCACTGTACCACCGTGCCGCCGATAATAATTTCCTCTTATAATAATTATTATAAGAGGAAATTAGAAAAAAAAGTTAAGGGGAAAATTGTATCCATTCAAAAGAACCAGTAAAATAATCTACATTCGATGAAAAATCAAAGACAAGGAGATGAGACCTCAGTTGAGGCAAACTTCTTTGTTCACATCCATGAGACTCCATGCCATACTTCACCCATGAAACCACACGCAGTGTGGCTAAACTCTGCCCATAACCCGTACACCACACCGAATGTGAACCAAACCACACCAGCGCCCAAAGGCACGCAGCGCTCTGCAAACATACCATAATTAAGGATGGCAGAGAGCTGGAGGGGGTGAGCCGGCGAGGTGTGTTCCACTGTTGTGTGCGATGGGATAAAGATTGCATTAGCATGTCATCCCCACCCTATGCATTCAAATTAATTAATTCTGTACTTTATAACTGATTCTATACCGCTTGCCAATTCCAATACTTATGTCATAGTGTTCTCAACTGCTGCTTCACCTTGCTCCGCACAACCCTGAATTTTTGGCTTTTTAACTGTAATTTCTCATTACCATTAGACTGTGTAGTATACAGCACTACCCAGCAGCTGCAGGACTTCATCCGGATATTGGTACATGATTTATTTCTAATACATTTTTTTTATATGCAACACTGAATATTTAAATTATGCAATTAGAATGTAGCAACAACATTCGGGGGGGCAACTTCACTGCCATTGAGCTCACCTTGGTGCGACGTGTTGCACTCTGGGGGGGGGGATGCACGAGGGACAGAAAGGACACACAGGTGGACAGACAGGTGGACAGACAGGTGGACAGGAACATACAGACATTTGCAGGAGGAGGAGAACAGTAGAGACGTAGGGTCAGGCTTAATCATTCCCAACAGGCTCCTCTCCACAGCTGGGAGATGCAGAGCGTTCCACACCAGGCAAACCAAACCATCTTCAAGAGTTAATGACTGCAACATTCCTCTGGGCCCCCAAATCATTGACCTGTTCTAGCGCTCCTAAAATATGCAGATTAATCTAGCGCACTTAACTGATTTAGGAACATCGGGTGAAGTTAGAGAAACTTTTCCATTTTTCTGTGCAATGCAAATCAGCACTAATTACACCAAGTCAAAGGCACTTTCAAGACAGATTTATAAGTGTATATATAAGTACATCCAACCAAACCTTGGGCTTAATTATAAATTTTCTACAGAATAGCCCAAGGTGCCTTCTAGTATACACACAACAGATGTGAATTAAAATATATATATATGTCACAACCTAGCTTTTCAGCAGAAGCAAGCTTTAGACCGTGCATATAAAACACAATACAGACTGCAAAGCGAAGGACACTCAGCAAACATTTTTGTTCTTATCCATTTCACAACATCAGATCAGTGGCCAACGGGCGCAACACGTCCATCCCCTTTAAAGGCGTGAATAAATATAGCCTCAGATGAACCTGGAAACGGCGACTGAAATACGAATCAAATTACAGTGTAATGAGCTTCATGTACAGACTGTCTTTAGGAAAGAGAGTGGCAGGACATTAGCAGCAAGATCTAAGCAAAGAAGCTTCAGAGTACCAACAGACAACAAACCAACTGTGAAATCCCGAGAGAGAAACACGGCATGCCACTGACACCAACCCGTGCCATTAAACCCAAATCCCAACCCCAGGTGAGCAAGTTAAATAAAGATTTCAAATCAAAACCCTTAGAAGGCCATGACCAATGAGAAAAGGCAGCAGTACAAACACCCAAACCGTGAAAAAACCCCTAAAACAAATCAAACCAACACAAATAAAAGTGAGAAAAGAACAGACGTCCCAGTGAATACACACTGGATGATTTCTGTACCTTCTTGAGAACTGGAATCTGTGACATGTTTATGGTATGACAGGGTAGGAAACACGCACAAGGGGGGGGGAAGCAGACCAGTACAGTTAAAAATCACAATTTGACTGAACAGAGGACACTGAAATAAAGCAGGAGTCTGGCTGGGTGGCAAGCATGGTGTTGGGAACCTGGAGCCGGACCACTGACTGTGTGGAGAGATCTCTGATGGAGGTCTTTGCTCCATCCACTATCTACCCCACATGGACAGTGGATGCAGAGGAGCTGTCTGCCCCACTCTTAACCCCAGGCCCCCAGGCCCCGTGAGGGATCTGGGGACTATTGTGGCTTGCATATGCACTTCTGAGTGCGTTACCAGGCTACACGTTGTGCTTGGCGTGGCTCTTCCAGTCCATATGCAGGTACACATGGGCCTATAGATTGGACAATTGGGTATGCAGTTTCTTTCCATACGAGAGGGTTCCCATATACAGGATTGAAGGGGAGTTCCCGTTATGAACACCATGACCTCCCGTACTCACCAGTCTGTTCGATTTCGGCGTCTCCGGTCTCTCTGAAAACCAAAAACACAGAGATACAAACTATAAGCACCAACAGTCTTATTAGAGATGTGGCAGTGTTGAAGAAGCAGCGCATTCCGCCAATGCAATGGATAATGGGTCTTTTTCACTTGGTTCAAGTGAGTAACAGGAGCGGTTAGGTGTTTTCAATAAGGGCCTGGGCTGCTAGTAATGAAAACACAAACATCAGCAGGCGGTCAGTATAGGTTAGAATGCCATTTGGACTTTAGAGAACCTCCCCCAAGTGAAAACCACAGGACAAGAAAATAAGATTGACTAGCACGCCTCAAAGCTTAAACAGTGGGTAGGTTCCTGGACAGAAATTATTCTGAGCACATGATCATAGCCTTGGTGCTATAGGTCTAAAAGGGCTTTTGTTGACATTCAACTAGTAAAAAACTACAAATATCCAGAAGAACCTTGTCCTAGATAAGCGAAGCTGCTAGGTTCATCAGACACAAAAACAAAGACAAACAGAGGGGGCAATTGTGGGAAAGACAAACAATGAAACTTTTCTTTTTGGAACCATAGGAAGCATGTTGACTACATAAACACCCCGAGTGCAACAAACACCATGGGTACAAATCACAAGTTGACTTGAGAGTGTGGGGCATAAATGCAAACAGCTGTTACAGCAGAGGGGATTGGCTGGATCACAGTGAAACCTGAACCATAAAGTGCATTTACGCTAATGATGTCACTCAAATCATCACAGCAGACAAAGTATGAACTTTCAATCACTTATTGATCTGTAAAGGCCTTTCATCTCATCTGTCAATCAGACTGTTCTAGGCATACAGTTTGGGTTAGGACTTCATGTGGTACCAACTAAAGAGGGCCTACATGGTGTCATGTGGGCGTCCCAACTCTGCTCGTCTACCTCGTTTGGGGAACCCGGAGGGCAGTTCTGGGATGTCAAGTGAGCTGGAATCTGCTCCATCTTCAGCAAGCTGGATCTGAACAGAGAACACAGAGCAATAATTGGTATCAGAGAAAGCCCTGCAAAGACCCAGGCCTAGTCTGTCAGTATTTTTCACGTAAAATGAAAACTTGTTCATGTAGGACTGACCAAAATAATGATCAAATAGTTTGGACATTCAACATCAAAGTTCAAAGTTCATTTCTGTGAGTGTATTTTGGATGGCTATGTTGGGGATCCCCTGGAAAAGAAAAGGTTGTGATAAGTTGTCCTTATAAGCATTTTAAATTCCCAGCTGCTGTAAGTGAGCTGGGAATCCCGCATGGTCTAGTGGTTTCAACGTCCGACGCTGGCCACGGCGACCGGGGTTCGATTCCCCGGCCGCGCCAGGGTCGGCTCTGGCCAGGAGTGCCACCGGGAGCGGCAATTGGCTGTCCGCCCCAGGGAGGGGGGAGGGAAGCCGAAAAGACGTTCACTGCGCACAGGACTGGCTCTGGGGTGCCGGAGTTGCGATTGTCGGCTTGGCGAGTGCCGTCTCGGAGGAGACAATACTTCACCTTCGTCACTGCTGGTCACAGCGCAAATTGGGAGAAAAATGGGAGAAAATCTGGCAGCAAACTATGAGGGAGGGATCCACCAGAAAATAGCGGGTGTAATTGGCTACCAAATTGGGAGAAAAATGGGAGAAAATCTGGGGGATGGATCATAGAAGATAGCATACCCCGTACCTGCAACTGTAAACTGTTGCATGGGGAAGTCTCGTCATATCACTTAGGTCATTTAATCTCTGTTGAAATGGTGTCATTGCTCCTTTTTAATTTCACATCCATTACCAATAAAAATCCTTGTCAACGTTTCATTGTGTGAAAACTTGATCGATTGGCAGCAGGCCACGCTACCTGGGACTGGCGCACAAAGATGCCGTGGTTCTCCTCGCAGATGAAGTAGCGCTTGCCCTGCACGTTGCCGTCGTTCTTGCCCATCGGCTCGTCCAGGACGACACCCACCCACTTGCCGGCGGCGAAGAGTGTGGCGCCGATGTAGGCCACAGTGCCACGGTGGCCCTTACCGATCACCTCCACCTTGGAGCCCACCTTGATGGCCTTGCTGGCCTTGCTGCTGCTGCTGCCCACATCCTGACTCATCCTCTGGATGACCGCGCTGGTGAGCTGGAGGGGGGGGAAAGAAAGTGTAGAAAAAGGTGCGAGGCGGTGAATATTGGTTCACTTCCTGCAAAACCACAAACGGCAAAAGCCTGTCCACATGCTGCATGACCACACACAGTCAGTACCTGTTCATGTTGTATGCTTTGCATACATGCTTTGCATGTAGCATATAGCTTTAAATACGTCAGGATAAGGCCTTTGTGCGATAATGTGAAAACTGTTCAATTACACACGATCTTAGTGGAGTTCTGTAACAGAAGATGGCCTACATTTTACATTTTACATTTTAGGCATTTACCAGACGCTCTTATCCAGAGCGACACAGTTTACATTTATTTACATACAATCCATTTATACAGCTGGATATTTTTACTGAAGCAATTCAGGTTAAGTACCTAGCTCAAGGGTACAACAGCAGTGCCCCACCTGGGAATTGAACCTGCAACCTTAACGTTACAAGCCCAGCTCCCTAACCATTATACTACACTGCTAGCCTCAGAGACTCAGAGACTCACACCCATTCATGCTCGGACGGTACGGCTGATAGCGCCGTACCATGGCGTTCGTGGCTGTGGAGAGATCTCACAGACGGACATGTGGCAAAAGTATCAATTAAGCTCTTCATTTACTGCAGGGGCTGCTTGCCAATGGCTGCTACAGTCTAATTGCATGTTCATAATGTTTGTGTAGATGTTTGTTGAGACTAAATTAACTTGGCTCCGAAGCCTCCTTTCCTCTGCCGAACTGACAGCAAGGAGGATAAAATATGCTACAAGGATTTAGATCTTCATTTCATTTCTTGGAGACCGGTGTTGGAAATTTGCCTTTGGCAATTAAACACTTATCAGATGCATTGCATTAACATTGTATTGATGCTCATTGGTATGTCCCTAATAAATACACAAATAAATAAAATAAATAGTTTAAAAGGAACAGGCAAAAAACTGAGCTGAGAAACACCAACCTATCAAAAATGTCAAAAATGTTAAAAACCATAAAACACCAAATGTATTTTTAAAATGGTTTTTGAATGCAGTGCTGTCAGTTTTTTTAAACCTTTATCGAAAGAATATGCTCCACTGTAGTCATTGCTGCTGCCTATTCTCAAGCAACGGACTGTAGTATAAAATGTGAGCTAAGAATAAACTTTCCATGGCCAACCCATCAAAACTGAAAAGTGTGTCTGCGGTCACATGATCCCAGCTCCTGGGGCCCATCTTGGTCCAACAATGGATCTCACAGAGAGGCTCGCTCATGGCTCGTTTCTGCAACGTGGGATGACTCCCTCAAGGGTAAACAAGAAAGCAGAGACCAACTCAAAGACACAGGCTTTGGTGCCTCAGGCCAACTCAGGATATAATCTTTGCCGTGTTTCAGTCACATGCTTTATACAAACAAACCTTCATTATGATTTGAGAAGCTGTTGAGTGCGTTCAGACTCTGTGGGGGTGGGGACAGTGTTGTGCTGAATTAGTTGCGGAGTCCAGCCATGGTACAACTTCTGTATTTAGCTTTTTCCTGTCCTAGCAAACTGTGTTCACAGGCATCAGCTCAGAGCAGTGATCGGTGATTGCCTCACCTGGGTGGGCCATCACTTTCAGAGGATATTTGAGACAGTAGCTTGACACAAAATCATCTTTCAAACTCAACTGACATGCTAAACCAATGAATACTGTGGTTTTGGGCAATGGGCTCCTCTTCAGCATCTTCCAGGAATACCTCAATCACCTCTTACACCCCTCATGACTTCAACTCATACATTAGAAATGGTCACTGCCTAAATATCTCTCTCTATATATAATATATCTATATGTGCAGAAAACACAGCAACTACACCCCCATTATACTGAATAGATTATTGGGTTTTCAGCGAGGGGCCACTAAGGAACATGGGGAGACATGGAGGAGGTCCCAGATAATAGAAAAACTACAAGTAAAAAAAATGAAAACAATAAAAAAAAAAACCATTGCAATAACTGACTCTTCAATTCAACCGAATCAGTTACAGTACACGCATGTGTAACATGCTACAGCCACACAGGGGAACTAAGAGACGGCATATTTTCCCTGAAAGGGGAGCTGCTCTCAAAGTCATTCTACGTGAGAGTCTTTACGATCCTAGAAAACCATGAGATTTAAAATCCCTGCATTTCTTCATTCCGTTGAAGTGCTGGGAAACCCCTGTTCTAAACTGTGCAATCCATAAACACAGGCATCTTGAATACAGTACAGGCCGGCTTCTCAGACACAACCTTCCTGACAAAGAAACACACCAACGAGACCATGGACCACTCCGCTGAAAGTCCACCACACAACCCGATGGCGGCTGCACTGCCTTAGGTTTGGGACGCTGCGCCATCGATGAAACTTTAAATCACCATGACTACGAGTACTCACCCGCGGAGTGTATGAGTGCCTCCTGGTCATAGACATGTTTCTCCGTGCTGTAAGTGCGTACCCTCTGTGATGGAATCACACTCGTTCCCTCTTCTTTTAAACAAAGGGGGTGGGGCTTCATTTAGAGAGGGCAGGAATAGAGATGGGAAAGGAGTGTACGAGGGGATACTGGGTAGAGATACTCCTTGTGATATTCACCATCAACGCGTTTTTCAAACTTCGCCTGTCTCCTGTTTACTAATCTGTAAAGTTCCTGGTTTCAAAATAAATAAATAAATAGAGGCTTTTTCTTGTTTTGACACCCATCTTCTCACTAGGTTTCTTACAATAAGTAGAAGTTCCTGGCATTTCAACTACAGGAGATATTTCCAACTTACAGCAGCTGGGCATTTAAAATGCTTACAAGGACAACTTATCACAACCTTTTCTTTTCCAGGGAAGCACAAGGATAAAGAGTTGTCAACACAAGAAAGAATGTTGACAATGTACACTACCAACCAAAACAGGAGTGAGTAATCCTGTCACAAGCCTCAACAACCAGAGATAAACAAATCTATAAGTGTATAGATTTAAGAGCCTTGAGGTGCTACCGTGGTTTAACAAAACAAAGGATGAGTGACAGTTGTCCATTATCATACCGATTACAAGACATGGATTTGAAATGGAGTAACTCAAACAAACATTTTCCAAAATAAAAAGGTGTACTGTGATATGTGCGTTATCACAAAGTTAAACAGTACTATTCCAGCAGCAAAGATCACAGCTGGTGAGCCAACAGTACAACGGTTTCAATACACTTGCAAACAGTGCCACCTAGTTGCTATACTTGTAGTCAATCAACAATCTAAGGATTAATTGAAATAACAGTCAGGATAGTAGTGTCCCAACCACTATTTGGTCCCACAAAATTATCCTTATTTCAGAATGCATGTTTATAGTAGCCGTATGCAAGCATGTGGATCTTTAATTCCTGACGTAAATATTAATACAAGCATTTGAGCTATAATTGAGAACAAGCGTTTCAAAGCAAACTTGTTAGGTATGTGATAATGCAACGCCTGTTCATTTGATAGCTTTTTCCATCTGTCGTTCTGGACACAATACACTCAACCTTCATACTGTATCATTGAGTTGAGGGCAAATCGTAACCAATATTGCCAATTATGCTGAATTGTTAGCGTGCAACACTATATAATTATTTAAAGCTGATTATTCAAAGTATGGACGAACCCTGGCTCGTTAGCCACCTTCTTGTTTTATGGAAACAACGCAGGGGATATGACTGCCAACGTTACCTTACTTTGTTCTGTCTACATATTCGACATCAAACAGCTTGATGTGTTTCAACATCCAATAATTTGGCGCGCTATCCAGAATATGTTACGCTATTGCCGAACCTCAGTAACCTGGTCTAGACAGTAATTACTGTAGTCTCTTACCTGTTAATACTAAAAACGGAAGTAACTCCACTCCTCTCTTCAGTTATCTTATCTTCTCTTGTCCCTTTCGTCCTGGAGACGACCACCTCATAGTTACCAAACCATAGCATTGGCATGCGAGTTTCAATCAAGGTTGCCAGGCTTATTCAAAACTAAGGCAATGTCACCTTTCAGCCAAATAAAATTAAAAATTAAAAGAATGCACCATTAGGAGAGGGAAAAACTGTACTGCTATTGATGGACAAACCACAAGTCACAAAAATTACTATTATTTGAAAGAACCCAATTTGTGATTTCTGGTCATATTTTATGAAAAACGTCAGAAAAGAAGAACAATGACACAAAACCGGCGGCTTTAATCCCACAAATTAGTACATAACCAGCCAGTTTGACTGAAAAAGACAAACCTGGCAGCCCTAATTTTTTAAAACACCTGTCCCACAAACTCTGATTGCAAGCTGGCTTTATGCATCGTTAATTTAGCTAACTAGCTAGCTAGCATTCTTAATAACTCTGTATGGACAGCATAGGGAGCTCCGCTCGGCACTATAGAGCTCGGTTCTAGTTTTTTATTTTTATATAATGGTCCGAAACATTGCTACTATGAGGATGCAAATTCCTAGATTTAACTAAAAAATAACGTTTCAGGCTGAACGTTTAGTTGGCTGAATTTTTGGAAGTTGGAAGACAATAGTAGCTGGAGTAAAATTGCAGACAGAATCAGAAGCAAAATACTCTGCCACTCCAATACACCGCACACTCAGGACTAGCGAACTTTAGTGGTTACTATTTTTTTTCTCTCGTTTTGCCAAGCACAAACGGCACCGCGTTTCAGGCACCCCTTCATTTGTTAGATAACATACACCGTCAAGTGTCTTACATGACATTACAGGCATTTAGCAGACGCTCTTATCCAGACCGACTTACACAGTTTCACATTTCTTTACAGACAATCCATTTATACAGCTGGATATTTACTGAAGCAATCCAGGTTAAGTACCTTGCTCAAGGGTACAACGGCAGTGCCCCCACCTGTGATCGAACCTGCAACCCTTGCGTTACAAGCCTAAAATAGTGGGTAACAGTTACCTTCAATCAGTAACTGATGGTTTCAATCAGGTGCACCATGGACAATCAGCCAATGCATTCTCATTTCACTTCCATGTAGAGAAATACCTAACAATATGTTGCCACAAATATTTTATCAACACACATATCTGCTAATCATTTGAAGGCCGATAGTAGCAGTTTTCCAAGTTACCTCCTCTTGGTGAGGGCATGATTTTTTCCAGTATATTTACATATTTCAATGCTTGAAAACAATATTCTTGATTAGTGGGGCTATGTGGTTGTATTCTGTCACAGAAGTTACTCCTCATAAACTCTCTCAGATGGAGAATGAACCAAAAGTTAATCTCTGTCCCTCTGTCTTGTTTCGTTTTCTTAAAGGCTTTCTCAATCGAATGAACTGTTGTATATAGTCTGGTTAACACGTAGCTTCCTGAAACTGAATTAATTACACTCTAGGACAAACTGAATTAATGAGTTTGTAGATGTTTGCTTATGTAGAAAAAGGTGCACCTTACTGTGGAGGTCGAATCATCCTGTGGAATTCACACTGTCTAATTACCCAACTGAGACAATCAGACAGCTTTCAAAGAGCATATTTAAATGTCAGAGGACAACCTCCTAGAAGTAGTTTACTTTTGTGCATTATGGGGATGTTTATGTGCAGATTGGGGTTTGGCTCAGTGTTTTGGGCATTGCTTTGGCACAGCACCAAGCTACATATTTTAGCTGAAAAGGTTCAAAAAGTATTCCTTTTCAGAAATGCCAAGTGAGTGACTCTTAGAAGGTGACATGTGGCAATCCTGTTATTAACGGTGCTGACTGTGAAGCAATTGGTTTCTGCTTTGACCAACAGCACTGTTATTATGCAGAGGCAGGTGAGTATTTTTTTGGGGGGCATTTGAACTTCTTGAGCATTTGTCTTGGGGCTCCATGCCTTTGAGTCCTTAATTTCTTTCCTACTGCAGTTACAGTCCACTGTCTCAGGGAAGACCACTTTGTGGTTGTGGTGTCCAGCGCTACCACCTTGCCAGTCTTGACTCCGTGAGGCTGCTGGAGGGTGACAGTGTGGAACCCTGTGGCCCTGTGTACACCACTACTGGCTTTGCTCTGTTTGTTATCCCGGTCAGTGCCTGTGGCACCACCATTAAGGTGGGTTGCTCACCCTTGAAGCGGGTGGACTTGTTGCATTGCACAGCTGCTTGTCAACACTGGCTGCTTAATTCCAGGAGGAAGGGGGGTATGTGGTGTATGAGATTAAGATGTCATCCTTGTATGCAGTGGGGATTGGACCCCTGGGCTCAATCACAAGGGACAGTGTTTACGAGTGAGTGGATTATCTTTGTCTGACCATGTTCTGCACTCATGTTCTAGACTGCACCTATGGTCACCTGTCTCCTCCAGGCTTACCTTCCAGTGCAGGTATTTTGGCAGTGAGATGGTCTCTCTGGTGGCTGAGGTACACATGGTGCCTCCTCCCCCCTCAGAGGCTGCTCTAGGACCCCTCCGTGTGGAGCTCAGACTGGCTAATGGTCAACGTGACTCTAAAGGATGCACTGATGGTAAAGCTGTGATTCTTGTATGCAATCCTCTTATGAAGGCCCTTGTTTCAAGTCCATCATCCTTGGTCTCTGTAGCAAATGTGTACAGTTCCTACTACAGTGAGGCAGACTATCCTGTGACTAAGGGAGCCTGTGTATGTGGACGTGCGCATCTAGGAGAGGACTGATCCCAACATTGCCCTGACCCTGGAACATTGCTGGGCCACAGCCCCTTCAGCCTGCCCCAGTGGAGCCTTTTAGTTGACGGGTAACTAGCACCTGTACTCCCTGCTGTTCCTGCTACTAGTTCCTCCATATACGTACTCTGCATCTTTCCAGGTGTCCCTACCGTGATGATACCTGACCACCTTGGTTCCTGTGTATGGCTCATCTGGGCTTCCAAACCCCACCCACTACAAGCGGTTCTTTGTCCAGATGTTCACTTTTTTGGATGTTGCCTCTCTCCCGCCCCTGAAGGAAACGGTACTGTCAGGCTTACTACTGCTTGGAGCTTTCTGCTTTGTATAGCAGTCTTAAATCCTTGCTGTGATCTCTCCCCAGGTGTTTATCCACCATGAAACCTGTGAACCGTGATGCAGCAGGTAGAGTGAGTGGTGGCTGTCATTTGACCGCTGGAACATTTTAGGCTTAATTATAGTGTTTATGCAATGACTCCTATCTGCTGTGCTCTAGGGAGATCGATTGCTACGAAAGGAAAGCCGTCCAGTGAGCAAACCGTGGTTTCCAGTAAGGCGATCCTGATGGCTTCACAGCCCCCAGCTTCAGGCGAGAGGCTCTCTGACAGTGAAGGTGAGGGACTCCCCTGTAGGGGATGTATCTGCAGTGTGCCTATGTAGAAGGAATTCATGTGACCCTTCCTCCGGTCTCCAGTGCCCCAGTCTCTCAGCTATAGCCTGCTAGGAGTGGCTGCCTCGGTTGTGCTTGTCATCTCTGTCCTGGGGCTGTCTGTTGCATGGAGATCACGACCACCGATGGAGAGGATGATCAAGTTGTGAAATTGTATAAATAAAGAATTTCTTGTGGAAATTTCAATGTGTCTGACTGATTTGTGTTGACAATGTTTTCTCTGATTTGCATGTTTGGGGGCAATGCTAGGTACGGCATGGTGGTTTCTAGACTCTCTGTGTATGCTGGTTTCTATTCCAACCATGATTGTCATGAGCTGTTCCTCAAATACACTAATGGTTTTTGAGGGGAAATCATTTGGAGGGCTATGCATGCCAGCAAGAAATTCAAATCAATTTCATCTTTAGAAAGGTTTCATTTCCATTGAATGGGATGGAAGGTATACTTTCTGTAAGTTGCAAGTTGGTGGGGCATACCCATACCTAGACTGCACAGGTTCACTGCAGGCTTTCCCACAAATTGCAATGGCTAGATTCTGTACCCACTGACCTAGAAACCCACAGGGTAGATTGCAATGTACTTTGAGGCTAGCATGGGTTTTCCTGTAGTATGAAATTATTACTTTAGAATGTTCTTCCACTGGAATCAGTGGCAAGTTCGAAGTGGATTGTGGGTTTGCTGGTGAATGGTAAAGTACCAAAGAAATTAGCTAACCCCCACTCATGTATATTCATATCCATGGGAGCTTTAGGACTGCATTTGAATAGAACCATCCAACCATTATGAGCAGTTAACATTTTTGTCAATCATGTTGAAATTGCAACCAGGCCAAAAGAAGAGAAAAAGACAGACAGGTGGGTAATGTAAGCAAAGCTTTATTTGGAATTCCTATGTACTGTATACAGTGGTCTCTTGGTTTGGAAGAATCTTTGAATGCCAGAATTTTCATCTGCACTTTGGATAATACAAATTATTAGCAGCAGTCGAGATTCCCACATTTGGGAAATCCGCAGTGGTCAGCACAACTGGAGTGCAATGGCTGAGTCTCACTCAATTTAGCAAAAAAATCTGATTTTGGATTTATCTGCTTTTGACGCAAAACAAACAGAAAAATATCAAATTATATATTTATTTGTAAATGTAGATTTTTGAAAAGCTGTCTTTCTCTTACCTTGCTTACATCAATTAAAGGAATTGATTTTTTGTACCCTTTTTAGAATTGATAAGGTATACCAAGAAAGCCCAATAAAAAATCTTGATTTACTGAACATGACAAACATGGATTTATCTGCTTTTGCATCCAAACTCTTCACATGTTTTCAACGTCAATCCATGAAAGCATGAAATCCAAAAAAGCGTAAACCTGATGGATAAATTCAACAACAAAATATAAAACATTGCACCTGCTTTACTGAGACACCCGCTCTTCCATAAACTGCATGCTCATAAGAAACAACCTTTCTTATTTTATACAGTTTTTATGGGTTAGTGTAGTTTACAAAATGTTATGTCAATATTTCTATTTTGGTGCATTGTCTGTCAATACGGTTGAGTATAACAGCAGATGATGACACTTTTAGCTTCACTTGTGGCTTCACTTGTGGTAATTTAAAATGATTAATGTACCACAGTGAGATTATTGTGTAAAAATAAGATCATTTTGCTCAATCACTCTTGCTGTCTTTTACAACTATTCCTGATCACGGTTCCTTTGTCTAAACAGAATAGTTTTCCTGTTGCATGATCACATAGGAATCCTACAACATTTATATCCTGACCAGTTTAATCCTGCCATGCGGGTGTGGGTCAAGACCAATGTACATGGGGATGAGCTTCGTCTTTGTGTGTTTGGGGGGTGATGAGTGACTAATTTCAGTTAATAAAGTTTTGACACTCAAAACAACCTGCCTTTCTCCTACAGCAGTAGTTCTTAGCCTTTTAGCCAAAGCATATCAGGGCACTTGTTAGTATTTCAAGACTCATATTATTATAACATTAATAATATTATGATGAGATTATTATTATAAAACTTTTTTCACTATACACATTGTCATTTGTATAGTGTCAACATATTTTAGCATTGTAATGAGCTGTTGTGCATCACACTATCTAAATGATTTCTTCAGCACTTGGTGAACTCTATTTGACATACATTTTCAAAGGCAGTTCGCTACAGGAAGCCAAGGCATGTGTCTCAGGGCACAAAGTGTTGACAAACACTGCTTTGACATTCACTGTACAGCAGTGCTGCAGGCAGGAAACAGGAAATTGGTGAACTCGCAGCACAGTGGCTGAGGGCTCTGATTGGTTCTCAGAAGGAACTGTGGGCACGGCCTAGCGCCAGACGGCCCCCGCCTTGCGCTCCCGGGCCCGGCGGCGGTTGATGGCCTTGGTGCTGGCGCGCAGTCTGCGTAGCCGGAGCTGGCGCAGAAACAGCTGCAGGTCCTTGGGGATTTTGCCACCCTTGGACAGGAGGATCTCGAGCAGCCTCTGCTTGGGCGTCTTGGTGAGGCGGAAGTCGCAGAGGGTGGGGTGGCGCTCGTACTCCACGCGGCACGTGTGGGTCACAGGGAAGTAGCCCTCGGCGCTCACCGTGACTTCGTAGTCGCCAGGGTTCAGCAGCCGCCAGTAGTCTCCGCCAAATGCTGTGGGGAAGGGAACAGGTGAATCTGATTGGTGAACTACTGATCAGAGTGTGTTATAGTGCCAGGTGCTAAAACCGACCAACCTGATCTGATGTGGTGGTCAATGTCGTCCACTTTGATGATAGCATTGGCTATGCCAGCCCCAGTGCCCTTGTCTGTCACTAAACCCTTGATTCCCCGATGGACCTAGGGTGGAAGAAAAATAGCACCTACATATAGTTTAGTAGCTTTCAAACCGTGACCCTCACTGTCCAAACAGCACAACATAAGTTATATTGGGCTTGCTGACTTAAAGGAGGGGGGTTATGTCACCATGTGCTTTTAAGGACACACACAGGTCAGAGCGTCAATACTTAAAGAAGGTGTTCTGCCCATTCAGGGCTTTTACATCTCACAAGCAGTTTTACACCATATTTAAACTTCAGACTTTTCTCTTCTCACTTCCTAATTGTACTTCAACTGAGTGTTAAATGTCGCCTAGGATTAATTTGTAGGATCCCCAGCACAGCCAGGATGAGAAGATACTGACCTGCTCCATGTAGACTAGCAGGGACTCCTTGTTGTTCTCCCACTCAATGGGCAGCTCGCTAGCATGGGGGAACTTGTCACAGGACAGCTCCACCGTCACCTCGAAGCAGTTGGTGTGCAGGTAGCTGAAGTCATTCATGCCTGCAGGTAAGATGCATGCAGCACATGGCTCCACCAGAAATAGCCTCTAATGGAGTGGCAGGACACAAAGCATGCTGCCTATGCTGCAGTAAGGATGTGATTACCTCATGTTCCAGCTACATTTGAAACAGCCTAACCTTTCTCTCCCTTTGTTTGACAGGTCTTGTGGTGTGCATCTCTACTATGGCAATGTTTTGATTGTCACTTTAGTTTTTCTTTCCATTTCAAATGCCCTCACTGTAAGTTGCTTTGCGTTTTTAAAATGCTAAATGCTTAAATTGTACATTGTAATTGCACAAGCTTGCCAGCTTGCCAGACTTTAAAGTTAAAAGTCACAGAGGTGTACGAGTCTGATACGCACTGCCAGGGACTGTGTGCCAGTTGGCACCGTTGATGATGTTGTTGCGGCGCAGGAAGTCGTTATTGTGACAGGTCCTACGGTCGGGGTTGGACATGACGTGGTTGGTGCTGGCGTAGACCGTGGCCAGCCAGCGGAAAAAGCTGTCATCCGGGGTGGGCGTGTTCTCGTGCGGGGCCCAGTCGCGGGTCATGTCGAAGGGGTAGGTGACCACTAGCTCCCCCCCGTGCAGGTTGGCGCTCAACACGAAAGGGATGCTCTTCATCCAGCTGATGACGGCGCGGGTTTCCGAGGCAACCTGAGAAAGAGCCATAACTACTTTGACAACAGGGACATTAGGAGAAAGGTTTACACTAAAAAATCATGTCCTACGTACGTGATAGGCCACTGAAGGTCATTGAAGATTTTGGCTCCAGTACTACAGCAAGGCTACTCCTACCATGGGCCTGGATGGCCACAGCTGATCTTGATTTCAGCAATTTAGCCTCCCTCCCCAGTTCTCAGTGTTTTAGCAAAAAACTGAACAGGCACTTCATACTAGCAGCAGCTCCTCTGCTAGCGTTTTCCCCCTGTAGTACCTATGGTGGCATTATAGTAGCACTAGTGCATGTGGTTTGTTTAGTAGCCATTAGCTTAGTCAGTGAGTAAGTGAAGGAGGGACACCATCAAGTGGGTCTAGGGCTGTTTTCCTCATGAATTGTAGCCTTCCAGTACCAGACTAGTACCTGCCCTGCAGTAGCAGAAGTCTGGAACAACAGGGCCCCTCTATGAACAGTAGGATTCATAATCAATTGGCCTACCTGTTTAAGCTGCAAGGGTTTCTGTGGTAAAAATAATTTAAATTCACCAAGGAAGTGAGATGCATCTTAAAGGAATGAAATTGTGTTGAGTTGTGTAGAAAGTCTGGATTTTAATTGTACCTTTGCTATGACGATTCTTCTATTTAAGCTTCTACGCAGTTCACAAAATCTTCAGACACTTATGACATCTTATCTTATGATAAACATGTTTTTATTTTTGCCACTTTCTTTTACCCTTAATTGCTGTTTTGCATCCCTAAGATATTCTACCCTCAAATATCTCTCTCCAGATGTTGGTAGCTATGGCCCTGAATTTGTCAAGGTCCCTCTTCAGAATGGCAGAAATTCCACGGGTCTGGTAATTTCCTTCTGGTGGTCTGGAATTTCACTCAGTACATAAGTAATGCCCATCTGAGTCTGCTGAGGTGGGAAAGAGCAGGGCATTCTTCTGAAGGTCTCCACTGAGGCCTACTACACCACTGAAGGGAGGGTGTGCAGTTTTCTTCCTCTCTGTACAGAAATCCACTATTCTATCTTTCCCGGAGTCTTAATAGCTTCTCCTTCACAATACAAATCCACATGCCCACTCGATTTGTTAATAAAGCAAAATAAATGTTATTCTAGTTTAAATGCTCTTGGAATAATTTATTGCAGTGTTGTCTAATACACTACATGTCCGACACGGGATGTGTCAACGGACTGAAGTGGTAATTGAATGATTAACTGAGAAGATTGTCACAGTCTATTGAATGATTGCATAGGATCCATCAACCCCCTGGTGGTGGAGGACTGAAATACAGGTTAGATAAACAACCCGAGATTTCCTCCAGGTGCTTACGAATGCATCCTCTGACGTGTAGTACTCTGGAATGGGGAAGTAGTGGTTTATCAACTTGGACTTGTCCGTCTCCCTCTCCATGGCATCCCACATGACTGAGTTCAGGTCAGCGAAATTGTGGTTCATGTCAATCCCCTCGTAGCTGTAGCGACCCATTGCCCAGCCGGCCAGCTCCGAGCCCTGGGAGATTTAGGGTTAGGGTTACAATATGCTCTGGGGAGATTAACTGGCATAACTCAAATTGTTGCAATAGCTTAATGTTCATGGGCTTTAAATAGGCTGTCAGACCTGCCACTGATGGCAGTGTAAAATTGTATAGGCTATCAGACAAAACTGTATAGGCTAAGCTAAGCAAGCAGCGAGGCTTACAATATTGCTGCTAACATATAAACTAAACACTTTTGAAGAATTAATGGCAGCGTACTGTAACATATAAATGGTGTTAATGCAAATGTAAATTTTACAACCAAAGTTTACGCTAGGCTATAAAAAAGTATGCTGTATAATAAATAAATAAATAAATAGCACATCTTACATCATATAACAGATAACATGATAAATAATAATAATGAATAATCGGGAATCTATACAGTTCTACAAGTTTCACAAAGATGTTAAAATAACTACAGTATATCAGCTTGGGTTAAAAAATAACAGCTGCACATATTTTCAAATCTAATTAAACCACCTGCTCAGCTTTAGTTGATTAATCGGTTCAATTAATAGGTTCATCGTTTTTTTATTTTTGTGGATTAGTTCTCATTAGGTCTCAGACCCCTAATCCTTCAAAGAACCTTGAGTAGGTATATGCAATGCAGCATGGTGTGAACTAGTAATGACAAATAACAACAGATCCATCGCAGTGGTGTGAACTAGTAATGACAAATAACAACAGACCGCTGAGCTGACCACTAACAAGTTACTTAGTGAGAAAAGGATCCTTCCACAGGATTTCAGATGATTGCCATAACCCCTAACCCTTCAAATCCCATCCATCCCATCCCACCCTGTGATTCCCATCCAGACACCCCTCGCACCTTCTTGTAGGCCATCTCGTAGCCATCAGGGTTCATGGAGGGCAGCAGGTGGATGCGGGTCTCCTTCACCAGCTGGACAATGCGCTGGTCACCCCTCTTGTACTCACGACACAGGTACTGCATCAGGTTCAGCACCAGCTCCCGACCCAGAACTTCGTTGCCGTGCATCCCCGCCACGTAGCGGAACTCTGGCTCACCTGCAGGGACCGGAACAGTCAGGGCATTAGGCCAAAGATTCTAAAGAGGAACCAGATGATGAACTGCTTATTCTGAACTTTGAACGTTCTGATTCTCCGCCATTGAAGCTGAAACCTTTCAACGTAATGCATTTTAGGAATATTTAAAAAAAGACGTGGTGACAAAGACAATACTATGGGAATGTGTTGGATGTTCTGTCCTTGGACACATCTCTGCGTGAATATTAATAAACTGTAATATAGCATCAGAAACTCCTGTTACCAACTGGAACCTTCTGTAGTTAGGAGGTCTTGTTGGTCTTGTTAGTCTACAGAATCTGTGATTTAGACACTGCCGGTCACAGGACTACGGCAGCGAACTACGAGGGAGGGGATTGAACTAGCGGGAGTAATTGGCTACCAAATTGGGAGAAAAATGGGGTAAAATCGGAAGAAGAAAAAAAAGGATATGAGCTGCCCAGGGACCCCCTGAGATAAACCAATAGACAAAGATCTCTACTGCTTAGCCACAGTACGGAACCAGCCCTCCTTACATGTTAGTCAAGGTAGCTAGGGGTGTAACAGGGTTTTTCTGGGGGCAGTCATGCCTCTTTCAGGCAGACGCCTGGTCGTACACATTTACAAAGAGGTCTGAAATACAGCACGTCTCCGATAACTGCCCCTGCTTCTTCTCAACATTGTAAAGGTACAGAGCCCACTGCCCAGCCTAAACTCCACTGTGTTCTCTGCAAAATAAATACTGTGGATTTAACACAGCAGACAACATATTCTGCTTTTAAAACAGCAGCAAGTTATTCAGGTGTTCATACAGAATAAAAATACTCATGCATTAATACAGCAGCAAAAATATTCAGTTTTTAACACAGCAGTGAAATATTCTGCTATTATAAAGTTCCGGTCCCGGAAGCTGCTTTGTCAACCAGACATCCTGGCAGTGCTGATATTCATGATACAGCACGGCTAAAGATAATGTGCGTACATCACTTTTATATAATTTCGCCCTCCACTGACATACACAATGTAGATATGAATCATTGTAACCTGTCAATTGTAATAAAGAAAGTTCAAATCAAATTCATCAGCCTCGGTTCAATGTCCAGATTCTCAAAGTGGACTGTCTGGTGTTTCACTTATTGGTACGCAGAGAAGAATATTGGCATTAACTTCAAAACAATAAGAAAAGTCAAAATTAATATGTTCCGGACTCTCGTTGCTTAGTGACCGAATATCTTTGCTAGCGGAAAAACACACCTCATTGTCTGTAAATGTATTTATATAAATGCTGTTATGTGTTACATTTTTATTTTTAAATGATCTTATCTTACTTTTTTCAATACGAATAGCACAGCTAAATAGAATCCACTTCATGTTGTGCCAAACAACACTCCCAGGCCTTGCCGATATTCATGATATAACACGGGTTCTTGTTCCGTATCGCTTTATTCATACAGTAGAGGAACAGGACATAGGACAATTATGACTGGGAATTCAAAATTTGGGGGAGAAAATAAGACCAAACATGAGTTTAACAGTGAGTTGAAGTTCAAACAGGACAGGCTTTGTGATTGTTCAGTATTCAGACATGCCAGTATAAACCCAGTTAATAATTCTTGGTTCCCAGAAAATTTCAGGAAAGATAAAAGCATTCCCAACACGTAAATTTGAATGTCCCTTGAATGTTATTTTTGAGTCACAACAAACATTACAGGAACAATCTTAGAACAGTAGACACTCAAAAAAATATTTTAATGGTCCTTCGTGTTGATTTCATCAGTAAATGTAGCACTCAATAAATCTGAGATTTCAGTACTTATATTTGAAACATTAAAATGTTATTACTGTTATCTTCCATAATGTTTTGTTTTGTAATGACTAAATGATTGTATGTAGCATACCTGCAGTGTTTTTCTGTGACTGTACACAGAACTTGTTTGGAACAATAAGACTTTCTCGTAATAACATGTCCAAACAAATGAGAATCTAACCAGAATGTTCACCAACAGTCTTGAAATGTTCTTTTAGCCGAGAATAAGGATCGCCTATTAGCAGTTGATTTCTTTAACATGATTGCTTCTATGACATTACATGTGTGGACCTCCCATTAAATCTGATGCAGCCTATTCATTCACAGCTCCAGGCCACAAGGAAGCAAGCACACACTAGAGGCACACACTAGAGGGCTTTAGCACCCAGGAGTAAACGTGCCATTGTTGACCCTTGAACCGAACAACGAATCTGTTAAATGCCCCTTACACTGTGTGACATTTTGTAAATACCACACACAGGGTCCTTCCTTCTCTCTGTCCCTAGATGAGATTTGACATGCTTATTGAACCCGAGGGATAAAGACATATAATCATTCAGGGACTTTGAGTGAAAGGGATCTGCCGTGTAAGAAGTACCAGCCACAAACATTTCACTCTGCACTTCAGGTTTCTCACTCAGTCTTAAAAGATTCACGAACCAGCATTAACTTACACCTCCTGTGTTCTCATATAGCACCTCTGACTTAAAGAGTGACCTGGCTCTCACTGAAAAGGTTTTAGTCTGAGTTGGCAGTGTGCAAGGGCTGAAACTATTTACACCCCCTTGGCTGGAGATCAGCTTCCATCTTGACAGCCAAGGAGCAGACAAGAAAAGTCTGTTCAGAGAGCGGGGAGACCTCTATAGATCTGAGGCCATGTCGCCACAGACCTTAGGGTTGTTTTTCAACCCCCCTGCCCCCCTACCCCCACGCCATTCCCTTCCACTCCCCATTCAGGGCTCATGGACACAGGACACATTCAGGCTTTCATATTGAGTCAATCTGGAGTTGGTTAGGGGTGAATGCTACTGCACTGTTGGACGTCACTTCCACTGATACCTTAGCCATACACATCTACACTTTGTGCACCTATTTTCTTTTGGAATACAGGTATTGTAGCATCGGATGATGAAACTTGAGCTGTGTGCTGGTTTCTTTGTTGCATAGCGGCATGTGTGTCCGGTGCCTAGCAAGGCTATCATTCACTTGTGGACATAATGCATGCACACACTCTCCCCCTGATGCACACACTCCCACACCCACCCACATACACACACACACACACACACACACACAGTGCTGAAGCTTTGATACTGAGGACACACCTCTCCAGTGAGTTGAACATTAAGCCCCTACAACCATGTAACTGCAGAGGTAGACTGTCCTGCTTCCCAGCCTCATAAATAAACCAGATTGAACTCAATTTGAACAATTATCTTATTGTGCATATGCAGTCAGGAGGGTAAAGAATGAATCTTGAATAGTTTTACTTTCAGATGCTAGGTGGCCTTCTCCCATCTCAAGTTTATCCATGTCTATTCTATATTCTTATTATAATATTATTTCCTCAGTTGGACCACTGCCGGTGTTTTTTTCCTGCATTATGTTGTAGGAAAGTTTGTTTTTGGACACTGCCTAACGTCATGCTGCCTTTAGTTTACATCACCTACTGCTCGTTTTGATATGCCAAATGAATCATTTCTCTTTGTGATGTCACTTCTTAGTGACTGTGCCTCGTTGACCATTACCCCTATTCCTTGATCTGTAAATTGAGTTATCTTTTTCTTGTTACTCCCTCGTTACTTGTGCCTGGTTGCTGCATATCCATTTCTTGGCGTGACCTGGACATATGAGGTTGCCATTTTGCTTCGGACCCTTTTAATGGGTGTATCCTACCACAAATTGCGAATGAGGGCATTTCGTTTTTTTATGCGTACCAAGGTTTGTAGAAATCGCACCCACCCACTCTCCACCTCCACCTCCACTCACCCACTCCATTCACTCACTCCACCCACCCTCCCACTCCACTCACCCAGTTCGTGCTTGCCAGGGTTGTCTGAGATCTCCATGACATACAGCTTGAGGCCCATGTGGCTTTTCCCAATACTGTAGATGCGCGTGATGTCGGGACACATTTCGTTCACCGACTTCATGAGCTGGGGGAACAGAGAGAGGGAGGGGCCATGTCATGATCCAGGCTCATTGTGACGTGAGAGTGAGGCCTTCGTGAACCCCAGACCATGTGGAGCACAGACTGGGCCCTGCAGTACATTATGTTCTACAACAGATATCCTGACGTACTGGCTGGTCTGTGGTGGACTGTGATGAGCGCGTAAGAGGAGTGCATGCACTTGAGCTGCAGTGCTTCTTGCGTGGGGTGCGAGTGGCAATGCGGTAACTTGAGAGGCACAATTGCCAATTCTAAATCTGGGAGAAAATTATGATCGACAGAACATGGTAGCTCCACCCATCACAGGGTTCATGGCATTCACTCTCCCACCACTACTGTGTGGGTTTTACCGCAAGTGCTCCTTCATCTGAGCGAGTGGTGTGCAGTCACTGCTGTGTAATAAAGAGTTTCACCACAAACTGGGCACTGGGCTAGTTGAGGCAGTATGCCGACTCTGAAGAGGTGAGAAATCGAGAATGATTTCAACTTAGAAAGCCCCCGAAGAGCCGCAGAAACCACATGCCCTGGCCTGAGGGCTATGACTGTCAATCGTAAGAGTCAAGAGGTGGGTGGTGGGGTTGCCAGTGGCCTTCTCTCAAACTGTAAATTCCTTCCACAGTAGTCTGCCTGGAAGCTGAGCAGAATATAGACCAAACAGCTAACATTTCTAAAATTCTTTTTTGCAAACCAAGGCATACCCACACAAAAATCTCTCTTTAAAAAAAGGTGCTGATAAGAATGAAATCCCATCGACACAAGACTCTCATAAAATAACTGTACTGTTGGTTGGATTATGAGATGTTTGGTCGATGTGGCAAGGAGACAATAATAATCAGGGATGAATCTAGAAGGTGTCTCACCTTCCTCATCTCTTTGTAGTTGTGATGCCTGAAGTCCAGCTTGTCGTTTGACTCTTGCTCTGCCTGCTGGGTGTAGATGTTGGTCGGATCTAGAGAAGGAGGGTCGGAGGAAAGCAACAAGGCATCACTATTACCAATGCAAACAGTTTGCAAGGCCAGATACACTACTGCTGTGTGTTGGGCAATTCTCTGATCTTGCTATGATTGTGACGGGAGAATGAGGTGTCATGACACCAAAAATGGGTGGAGCTACAATTACCTGCCAATCACTGACTTGTTTGAACCAATCAAAAGGTTTTGCTCTTCACAACAAATCACAATGATTGGTTCAAATCAGTGAGTTACTGGTAGAATATGATAGCTCCACCCTTTTGATGTCCCAATATCTCTTTCACCCTTCACTACCGTGGAGCACTAGTGGTCTGCAAGAACCCCCCTGGTGGCCAGTGGGTGAAGTGAAAATTGTATTAGTGATATATAGCTTGCTGATTTACTGCTTGTGTTTGAGCTTAGTAGAGACTTGAGTAATTGGTTGTGTGCTATGCAGAACAGTTTGTAAGATGATACAATGTTTAGTGTAATGATACATAAAAGATGATGAAGCTGCCATTGCCTTGAAAGGACACAGCAACATTATAATGATGTTGTAATGATGCTACATTGTGGAGGCAATACTCTGACATTAAAATAATGTTGTAACAACATTATATTTCTGTTGCAATGTGCTACTTGATGCCCGGGCGTGGGAGGTGATGGTGGGCCAGCAACGCGGCCACAACGTTGCTGTGGCATTTCGTTAACTTTGCAGCAGGCAGTACCTGGCAGGGTGCAGCCCAGCACCTCGGCCCGTAGGCACACCGTCCCGTTCTCGTACCAGGTTTGGGGGTTGATGCGGAGGTAGCGGGCCACCCTTGGCTCTGGGAGGAGGGCCAGCACGGGCGTCTCTGAATCCTGGTTCCCCTCAAACATCTGCAGGGGGCCAACGTCACTGACACGTTTGGCAAATCGCCCAATCCTAACGTGAGATTCACAGCTAACCGAAGTCACTGAAATACCCCTTTAACCCAACCACAAACTTAAATGTCTTTAAGAGGGTAGGTTGCTAGTGTAAACAAATAAATGATCAAAAAACACATGGAATATGTATTACAAATACTGTTTTATAATTTAGCTGTTTGCCCCCATTTAGCTGTTGTTTTAACAATTGACTTTTAAGGGAAGAGCATGTTCGGTTGTACCCATGTTTCATAGTGTGATTCGCTATTACAGAATGACAATACCCTGTGAACTGCCATCCTGCCCGGCCTCGCATTGCCCCAAACCAATCGAGGGAACTCACCGCCTCCACTGTCCCATTCATGGTAGGCTTCCAGACCAAGGAGTCATTACTCAACTGCACCTTGTAGGTCTCCACCCAGTCCCAGCTGTGGGAAAACGTTGCGACAATGTTCAGACAATGCCTTTTCAACATTGCTCCCCCGTAAAGAGAGCGTTTTGAACCACGTTACAGACGCACAAGTCACTCATACAATTGTGCTGTGTCTGTGTGAGCCGTATGACTGAGACAAATCCAATGAGCAAAAACAATGAGCTCTTCCACATTCACTGCTTCCCACAGCAAAGCCGCATCATCGGGGGACTTTTTCAGGCATGAAGCACTAAAACACACTAATGTGCCTCCAGAGTGTGAACACCGTCGGTTCGCCGCAGTGGCAACATTACCCTTGTTGGGTTTACACAGCAGAGTTTAGAATTAATCTACAAATCGAGACGGGGGTAGACAATTTGGTGTGGACCTCTGCTGTTGTTATTTTGCTTAGCAGATGCCCTACTTAAATCTGAACACTATCCATTCATGCGGAAAGATATTTAACGAGGCAGTTCAAGTTAGGCGCCTTGCTTAAAGGGATAATAGCAGAGCCCCATTCAGGATTCAAACCTGCAACCTGCTGGATACAAGTCCAGTTCTCTGACCATTAATATGTCATAAATCTGAGATATGTGAGACCTTTACATCTTAGCAGCACTGGTTTTGTTACATAAACATGAAAAAAGCAGTGTAATATAAGTGACGGTGTTAGAGTGTGGAGTTGGTACCGGCATGGTCCTGCCTCACCCACCTCCAGATGGAGCTGCGGCCCTGCAGGATGACACCGGTGAAGAGGGTGGGGTGGCGGGCGTCCAGCTCCAGCCACTGCTTCCGGTCCTTAAACCGTGCGCACCACGCCCCATCATAGATATCACCGTCCTCGATACCAGACTACAGCGCAAACAGATCATGGTTGTACAGCATTTACATTTAAAACGTGTCTCTTCCTGATGCAATTTCACCACCAAAGAGTTTCATGTGCCACAGTTTATTTTTTTTCTGTTTATGCTTTTATTCCCCATTTTTCTCCCTATTTTTAGTTGCCATGTGCCACAGTTTTTATTAAAATTTAGATTTTTGGAAATGAGGCTCCAATAAAAATGAATTGTGAAAGGTTAGCTTGTGTGATAGCAAGGTATACTTCAGTAGACTAATGCTGGAAACTGGAGGTCATTGCAACACTCAAACATTAAAAAAAAATGTTTTGAGGAATCCTGTTGTGTCCCTGGTTGAAGGTAACTTTGTCAAGTAGTGGGATCATGCTAATACAGCTTACCCCCCGCTTCATTCTAAGCCTTAATGATGGAGGAAGAGGCCCATGGCCCACCTGGATATTGAGGCGGCCCCTGTGGGGGCCCAGTCCACGCCTCAGGTAAGAGGAGGCCCGCAGGTCTCTGTCCTTAACCCGCAGGGACTCCAGGCCCAGAGGGGGACACTCTAAGAGAGAGAGAGAGAGAGGGAGAGGAGAGAGACTGTCACACAGATACAGACACACGTTTGTGTTGGGGGGTGCACAGTCACATGAGACATTACACATATATATATATATAGTCCAAAAGAGTTCAGTCAATATTCTATAGAACACTTTATCCGATTTACAACAGGATAATGCAAGATTTGGCCATGTTATAATAGGATCAAATATGATTTGGACAATTTACCATATAATTATGTGAGTTACATATAAAATTGATTTTGTAAGCCAAATGATCATTGAATTAGCATTTTTGTAATGGGTGTTGACAGAATCAGACCCATTAAAGACACTGCTGTTGAAAGAAAGTCAAATTAATTTGAAATTATTATAATTATTAGTCACCAGCCTTTTCTACTGCTCTGATTAGTGATTATTGTTATTATGATTGCTTCCATCACATAAATGAATCACATTGTTTTTCATAGTCTTTCCAGTGAAGCATATTTACAGTTTTATTCGAATGTGAAAAAGGAGAAAGGAAAAGCCAGACAGGGACGATTGAGAGACAGAGGGAACACAGAAAGAGAAAGGGAAATGGGCAGGGAGAGAGGAAAAGACCCTTCGATGACCTCAGGCGGTTCCCACTCCACAGCTGTGTGGACCACAGGGGCTCTCAGTAAAGAGGATACACGACCAGAGGTAAAGAGAAACCAGCTGGGACAAGTACAGTGGTCACAGGAAGGAGATTCTCCGGAGGCATTGCGCTGGTGAAAGCTGAGGGGACGCTGAGGGAAATGGGAATTTATGCCAGCACAAAATCAATGTGTTTACACCCAGCTTTGAAGCGGGCTTCCATAAACATCCTAATGCCTTGGCCTGCGCTGCACTGCTCTGCTGTGTTTGGTTGCTTCTGCCTTCACGCAGGTATGTGGAGAGAACACACTTGGCCAACCCCCCCACCCCCAAATTCTGCACGCATCGGTGAAAAGACAACAGAAAGCACGACGGTGACCTCTCCCCACCCAGACTGCACCGAGAATACGATGTATCTGTAGTAGTTTCCTTCACAACAGGTTACAACAGGTTTCCTCAACCAGAAAACCTGTCCTGCTTATACGTTTTGTTTTCTGACACATATTTTTGACGTTTCGATGTTTTGACCTTGCTCCATTTTCCCCGAACAAGCGTAATAATTTGTCTTAAGCAAGTAAATGTGTCTTTACAGTGAAGGTCTTTGAGCAGGACATGCATCGTGTTCACTAACACTGCCCTGAATGGATTACCTTGGCGTGGCACTTTAGAACAGAAAAATCGATTATGCCAGTTGTCAGAAGACTGGATGTTGGCAGAATTTTCCTCTATATTTCATGGGGAATTCCCATATTTATAATGCATTCTGTGCTGACAGACTGGGCCATTGATTAATATCATAATGTTGTAGCACAATCACATTGTGGTCACAAGTAATGTTTGGCCATGAAACCATGCTGATATCATGGAGCTTTGAAAATAGTTTAAGTTGTATTAATGCTAAATAACTGAAAACTCAATTTTGAGGCTTTGTCTTCCTTTGATTTGACTTCCAAAACGTCCATCAGACTACTACGGAGGTAGCCAGCACCTTGAGCTAGAGGTGCATAGTTGCACTAATTTTCATGATACGAGACAAAGTGTCAGTATCAAAGTATCAAAAAGAACAGCACCTGCTCTGTAAGTCCAAGTTTCAGGCTCCGTAAATTCAAGCTTCAGTCTCTGTCAATGTTTAGCTTATTAATCTAGCTTTATTTACAGTTCTTCCAATGACGCTCCTCCAGTGAGAGGGGCTAGTGGGGTCGAGGTCACGGCAGTAAGCCCCGCCTCCTCTCCTGCTGTGACCTCGACCCCTCTGCACCGAGAGGTCAGACACAACCTGACACTCCGCATGTCAGCTGAGGGGTCATCTACACCAGGGGACACTTGTGCTGGGCCTAATCGCCACAGAAGACCAATCAGCACCACAAGCTCTTGTAGTGAACCTTCACCAGTATGGCTACTTGTGCGTTTTACTATATTTTGCACAGGCGACTTTTTTACCTTACACATTTATACCTTACAGACATTTCATTTACCTGTTTTCCAAGGGAATTTGAAGGTAAAGTACCGATCTCAACCATACAACCGCCATATAACCACAACACAAAGACACATAAGACAAGGAGAGCAAGCAGGATAGTGGATAGTGTTCAGACAGCACAATAGACACATACGGGATAGAGGTACAATGTCATGTATATATGATCTGCATATATATAGTGTATAAGATCATACAGTATAATTCACTTAATAGAGCACTAAGTTCTCATACTGTATATGGGCTCCATACATACGTGTCACTGGTTTCACTGAGGCAACTGGTGTAACTGGTTTCACTTGGGTGACTGGTGCCACTGGCTTCGCTTTGGTGACCGGTTTCACTAGTGTAACTGGTTTCACTTTGGTGACTGGTGCCACTGGTGTAACTGGTTTCACTTTGGTGACCGGTTTCATTGGTGTACCTGGTTTCACTTTGGCGATTGGTTTCACTGGTGTAACGGGTGTCACTTTGGTGACTGGTGCCACTGGTGTAACTGGTTTCACTTTGGCGATTGGTTTCACTGGTGTAACTGGTTTCACTTTGGTGACCGGTTTCATTGGTGTAACCGACTTCGCTTTGGTGACTGTTTTCACTGGTGTAACTGGCTTCGCTTTGGTGACTGTTTTCACTGGTGTAACTGGTTTCACTTTGGTGACTGGTTTCACTGGAGTAACTGGTTTCACAGTTTTTTTCAGGTATATTTTTTTTATGATCTTGGGCTTCTTTGGTTGCACTTTAGATTTCTTCCAAACCTTTTTTGGCTTTGTCACTACCTTAACGCTCCTGGGAGACCTCTGGTTTAACACGGCTACAAAAGGCAAACATCCCATAAGCAAACTTCAACCATAATGAGGAGGAAGACTTGTTCTGCACGGCCTGATGGCCATTCCATTCAACAATGCAGAACTTTCAAATAATACGTTTTAATATTCTACGTCTAATATTTCTTTTCTTTTCCCCAGAGCATCTCAGGAACCTGGCAAGTTTCCAGGGAAACCATGTGCTCTTGGCATAGAAATACAGATTTTTTCTTTTTTATTGCTGTGAAGGTTGGGAATGGTGAAAGTGTACATACTGCATACTGTTCCCAGAACACGGAGGGACAAATCAATTGATGCAACATAGCGTCTATACGTCTATTCTCGTTTCTCTGTAAAGTATGTAAAGTTAAATGAATTTGCGCAAAGTATGTAAAGTGAAATGAATTTGCACTGGGCAAATTAAATCCGGTTTAAGACATTTAATATTTTGACCACACAACCGTCTTCTCCTGGAAATAGCAAAACTGCATTTCCTCAAAAGAAAACAGAGCCCATGCAATGAAAAATTGTATATGTGAATTTTTTGGCAAAAATCAAGATGAACATGATATATCATTATTTGATACCCTCTTTAAATAATGAAGTTTAATTAAAAAATGTGGCTTGTGTGGAAAAAACATACGTATATGCACATTGCTGAGAATGGAGGGGCAGACGCTGTACTATCTGTGGCCGATAGAAATCATTTGAATGTAGGTAAAAAAATAATGGTTTTTTACACCCTACACCCCAGCCAGACCCCTCCGCTCTGCCTCTCTCTGGCAAACTGACTGTTCCATCCCTTCGGGCGCCCGGCAGCCGTCCCTCACAGTCTCGCCTCTTCTCTGTCCTGACCCCTTGGTGGTGTAATGATCTTCCGCCCTTGGTCAGGACTGCAGAATCACTGGCCATCTTTCGCCAGAGACTAAAAACCCACCTCTTCACACATTCAATACATTAATTAACTGCCTTCACCACTATCTACAGGTTTTGGTTTCTTTCCCTGTGTTACAGGTGCAGTGTGAAGCTGCCAACAATTATGTCTATTAGTGTTACTACACTGATCTCTTGCACTAATCATGTTTAATCTTACCATGTATAAACACACTTTTTGTAAGTCGCTCTGCATAAGAGGGTCTGCCAAATGCCTAAAATGTAAAACTGCACATGTAAAAATGAACAAAAAAAGATCAACGGTTAATGTGAGAGATGAGTAAGATTAATGTATTTTTCAACTTTCAAACTCGTGAAGTGGTTTAAAAAGAATTGATTGAAAAATAAAGATATCCTCATATTAAAATACAGATGTTTAAGAATGAAGCATACACATATGTAGACCGTTTTGAACGGCTTGGTGTATAGCCAGCATTTCCGTGTGGTCAAGAAGTTGGCTCTTTGTGCTGTCCGTATTTTAACTTCGTACAGTTTATCAATAGGACCACAGTGGGAGGTTCCACCTGGCTTTGAGCTCTCAAAACGTTTAGTGACCCAGTTAACTTTTTTCGCGGTCGTAATTACGTAATCGCGCGGTTGTATAAACTGTCCAACATTTATCTGGAATTATGATGTCAACATTTGCGATACTGAAAACGCAAACTAGCTTAATAATCGTGGAAAAATATGACGTTAATTAGAACGCAAATAAATATACGGCTCGATTTTTTCTATCATTGACTGCAAGTTTCAATTGTATGAATTGGTTAGATAAAGGGGTGCAAGAGATTGCAGAAGCCATATGGGCTGCAAGAGGTTCCAGAAGCCATACTTTGCAAACATAATCTGTGATACTATGCTTTCCGTGTTCAAACAACGAGTGCGCCAAAACCTACAGCGGCAATTAAGACACAGTGGCTTGAGCTGAGAGCGGTGCTCGTATAGAGAATGCTTTCGAATAGTTCATTATTCATAAAATAATGCATGTTAAAATACGCGACTTGTTGGTACATTCATCGGGATGATCGGCTCATAAGTGTTCGTATTTGAGGCTAGGAGTACCTTATTTAAAACAGTTACATTATGCATTAAACACTGAAGCACTATTTGCAGGATTTGTGAACGCATACACGGTATATTGATATTGGGTTGCGTGTAAGCACATGTAACCACATGTTGCATGTATCTTCATGATAATATTTACCTGAATAAAGTAGCCTTAGGCTGTATAAAAAATAAAATAGTACAGTAATAAGTTTACATCTAAATAAATAAGTAACCATCAAAAATAAACGGAGCGCTGAAATCTCACCTAGTTCCTGCGGTTCATTTGGAGTTCGTTTGTCCCAGACTCTTCTCTCCACATTCTTATCGATACTTTCATTCAAGTCTTCAGCGTGGAAACTTACAGTTGTGGTAGTTATCGGTGCACGGGTAGTTCGGACCGTGGTCTTTGCCGTGGTAGATGCATTTACAAACGATGTAGGTGTGATGTTGCTGGAATTGCTCCCTGTACGGTTGAGTCTGACAGTCTGATTTATATTTGTGGCTTGGCTAACATTAAGACTACTACTGACATTAGCCCTTTTATGGTTTCCTGGAGCCACACAATTGGATGTTCTTGTCATGAGAATTAAAAAAAGGCTAAATGAAACCCCGACACATACCATTGTGTTGCCTCCGTGCATCTTCTTTAAAGACAGCTAGTGAAAATAGGTTTCCCACTCGAGATCAAGCTGGGATAATCCCGTAGTACAGCAAAAATAAGCGCAACAGACGGCATACCGAGGGATTCAATGCATACATTTTTACCAAATTACTTGTAATAGTAGGGACTAAAATTGATTACTGCTACCACAATTGGCGCTCATCTACGTACAGGTAACTGCCAAAGAAAGGGAAACATTAAATGAAGGGTTCTGGTGGTTATGCTATGTTGGGTGCATTTTCCTGCCATGGTTTAGGTCCCTCCAACCCCTTAGAGGGCAAGGTATACGCCAACAAAGCCATTCTGAGTGATAACCTTCATCCTACGGAGAAGCATTTTTATCCTGATGGGCAGTGCCCCCATCCACAGACCACGAGTGGTCACTGAATGGTTTGATGGGCGTGGAAATTATGTAAACCATATGCCATGGCCATCTCAGTTATCAGATCTCAACCCAATTAAACACTTATGGGAGCCTGAGACAGCGTTTTCCACCACCATCAACAAAACACCAAACGATGGAATTTTACGTGGAAGAATGGTTTTTGTATCCCTTCAATAAGAGTTCCAGACACTTGTAGAATCTATATCAAGGCGTATTGAAACTGTTCTGGCAGCTCATGATGGCCCAGCGCTCTATTTAGACACCTTATATTGGCGTTTCCTTTATTTTGGCAGTTACCTATCCGTGTGGACTAGCTTGACCCATATAAATACTATTGTAATGGAAAATTCTACTGACTAAAAAATTTGTTCTGCACTGTCGTGCATACTTGTTCTTGAATTTTGCACATTCACTTGTCTCTACAATTGATTTGTCTGAGACAACTGTTTTTATAGCCTTGTTATATGCACTTACTCTGTATAAGAGAATCTGCTAAATGGCTACATGTAAAATGCAAAAGTGAACATTGAAAGGTAACATGTGGAAAACCCCTTACATAGCACTGTGTGGCTGGGGAAGGATGGTTTCATCACTAATGAAGTCAAACTAGTGACTCATTCTTCACCTTCTGGGCAGCAGTGTAGTACCGTACAGATAAATTTGTCTGAAGCCCTTTAGACACCATCTAGTAGGCCACATACACAATTCTAGGTTGGTCATTCTAAAAACAAGATCATTTAAAACACAGCGGGTGAGATATATATATATTTTTTTACCAGGGTTTGGTTGGGGCAATACTTCATTAAAAAAGTTAAATAAAATATCCTGATCAAACAAGCCTTGTTATAGCATTTAGTTATTTCCCCCATTGCATATAGTAGGCTCATTATCTAATTAATGTGTAGATTATACTACTCTTATGCACAATTAGGTTAAGGTTTTGACACATAATAGTTTGAGTGAGGACAAGGTTTGGTCTGGGACTTGTTGCTAGAAACAGAATACACATGGTACAGTTTTAACGCAACACAGACAAAAAAATGGAGCGATGTCTCCATCTAGTGTGCATTAATATATCACTGAGAAAGTATGGACATCCTCTTCCACTGGCTATCACATATCTAATTACAGACAGGACAAATTAAGTGTTCTCAAATGTTGACCTCAATAATAAACGATTGAATTCCTAAATGAACAACGCAATATGTATAACAAATCAATGGACGCCCGTGTCCCAGGCAATTTGTAAATCATACATTTTACAGATTATCAATCACGGCTGGATATTTACTGAAGAATTGCGTGTTGAGTGTCTTGCTTAAAGGTAGGCCTACAACAGATGTGTAGGCTATTTGGGATTCAGACCTGCAACGTTCCAGTCGTAAAAAGTTCAGTCCCATGGACAATACGATGCATGTCAGCAAAGGTGCGCATTTCATCAGGTTTGTTTTGCCATAAGGTCAGAAGGAAATTTAGATCATCTACATTTACATTTACATTTTGGCATTTATCAGACGCTGTTATCCAGAGCGACTTACAAGATGTGCATCAATACATGGTAAGATCAATCATAGCGCAACAGATCAGTGATACAGTAATATACATAATTGTTGACAGCTGCATACCGTACTGTAACACAGGGAAGGAAAAGGTTAGGAGTGGGGTTTTTTGGACAGTCGTCAACATAGATACATATTACACAATGCAGTATTAAACATGTAAGCAGTGGTGATGACAATTAGCCTAGTAAAATGTATAGAGTCAGTGGTAGTGGAGTCTGAAGAGGAGGGGTTTGAGTCTTGCGGAAGATGGCCAGTGATTCCGCGGTCCTGACCGAGTGCGGAAGATCGTTACATCACCGAGAAGTCAGGACAGAGAAGAGGCGATACCGCGAGGAGCGGCTGCCTGGCGCCCGGACAACTAAACTCATTTAATTCAAAGTAGTTACTATGAGACATTCTAGACTATTAGACCCAGTCACAGTTACGTGGGTCCTTTCCTTATTTTGATCATTTAATTGTTTTTGGTTTGGTTACAATCAGCCAATATTGATTTGTTCGTGAGTACCGATACTCTAAATCAGGGTTCCCCAAATCACGGCGTTCGTGGGCCGAGCACTGCTGTTCTTCCACCCTTCTTTTACCTGGGAGTCAGGTGTGAAGTCACTCTGGCCAAAAGTTGGCATAATTGTTCAATTGACTACCTGAGACAAAGGAAAACCAGGACCGAATTTTGATTCGTGGGCCAGATTTGAGGAATCCTGTTCTAAATGATACCTTCGGCCACGTTGATTGTTTGATGGAATAATTAACTTTTGTTTATATATGTAAACTTATGTTGGTGTGGGTAATGTAGTTCTACAGGGTTTAATTAACGCTAGATGGCGCTATATGACCACATATTTATGCCGTAAACTCCAACAAAAACACTGCTTCTCATAATTCCTATGGGGCAATCAGACCGAGCACTCTGTGATGTCCTTCCAGCACTCCTTAGTCATCCTACCAAGTAACTGAAAACCATTTAAAGAAATTGGTCACTGTAATAACTAGGCTACTTTATGTTTTTTCAAGGGTCGCTATTCTGATAGAATGTTTTTGCATGCAATTTGGCTTCCAATGCTTCCAAGAGCAATTGCCTGGTTCATATGATTAAACAATGGTTCAATTTACCGTTTGCACTAACAAACAAGAAAACATTATTTTTCAAATCAGAGTTGATACAATTATCATTGAACGAAACAGAAACATTCCACAATCTCAATTTCCCGAATGGTGAAGCAATCACATCTCAATACGGGGAAGAAAGACTTATTCACAAACTTTTAGCCTCAACAAGACATTCAAATATGACAAGATTATTGATTCAAGATTGTGTCACTAATGACAGACACATATGCATTTATTTTACTCTCCAACTAATTGACCTAGGTGATTTTGATTAACTTTCCCATGTTATTTAGGCTATCTTTTGGTGATAATCTATTGAATTTGGGGGAAAGCCTCCCGATTTCCTCCTCTCACAAACTCCAATGTGTTAGCTACAAACCAACGTTTTTGTCTATTTGAACATCATCAGTGTAAAAATCTTCTCATCATCCCTAAGCACCTGGATAACTCTCATTGAACCTTCGGCTGTTTTCAATGACTAATTTGATATTTAATTTAATGCTTAACTAAACATCAAATACATTTATTGCAGCACGCCTCGGTAGTGATAGTTCTTTTACGATTTCATAAATAAAATTAAAGTTACTAATAAATGTCTTAAAAACGTATGGAAATACAGTAAAATACAAATGCCATGATTGGCATGATGAAAATAATTTCAATTTACATTCTTGGCACTACGATCAACTGCTGCACAGTTGATGCGTGTGTCCGCACATCTAACTATATATATATTATATGAGTGATAGATTTGTTTGCAGGTTAAGATGTGGGTAAATTGTTTATATTAGTGCATGTTTTATTACGATCAACATGTTTTGCTATTTCGCCGTTATTCATACTTCGCTTAATTGTAAACGGAGGTAAAACCTGAACTGAAGCCGTATTTCTCGTGTTGCTAATATTATTGGCCGTAGCCTAATAATATAATAGTGCACACTTAGACCCGTAGATCCATGCACGTTTAGGGACCCACAAGGGTGCGCGTGTGACTCCCAACCAGCTCTCTTTCGTCGTGAGAACGCGTTTTCTCCGTTTCTCCTTTGAGCGGAACCCCACGCGCAGGGCGACAGCGCGGTCACAAACACGTGCACTTTAAATAGAGCAGACCGTCCTCGGTCCGTGGAGTCGGGTTTTGTACGTCTGTGTGCAAGGAGGAAAAAAAGCATCCCGTATTATGGCTCCCAGAGGGCGGATTTAACATAATAGTTCTCTTGAATATAACGCCATCATTTAAATTGCTAATTATAATAGGATCACGCAAATAAATAAAACATAACCCCCATTTTATTTCGCGCCATAAAAGTTTGCAGTTGTAAATTTTTGCAATTATGCAGGCAAGCTGTTTGTCATTCCTAACGTAGTGTTTCTTCTGCCGTTAGAATCTGGTCCTCTATTTTTCTAATTTATTTTCAACCAACACTGCTGGGAAGTGTCTATTACCATGTTGTGTGTGCTGCTGCGCGCTTGTCAAAACATGACCAAGTTCATAAAATTAAACCAAGCAGGTAAGAATAATTATAGTTAGCAGTGTTATGGTGGTGTATGTCCACCCAAGCATAATCTGGGAGAAATTGCATCATAGCCACAAATGTTAAAGTAGCCTAAATTGCATCACAAATACAAATCAGACAATTTAGAGAATAGTTTTACTGAATACATTTCACCTCGGCAAGAAGCGACGAGGAAAATACTTTGTTATTATCGACTTGTAATTTGAGTTTTCGTCTTCCTTTCTTCTTGGTCCCATGCCTCATTTATGACACGTCCTAGCATACTTTTTATGTGTCATTGAGGGAAACAAGCGAAGTTGTAAGCACTTGGTTAATGACCTCTCCAGTAAAACTGACCCGTGCAGAAAACCTGTGCGTACGCTAATTCTGTTGATTAAACACAGGTGAGGCGCTTCTCAAAGAGCGCGTGACCTCTCGCGTGCATTTCATCGCACCTCGCGCGACACATGTATTTTTCACAATCGTGAGAAATTGTTTAACGTCCATCAACAAACGTTTCCGACGCCTTTTGGAAATGTAATACATCGGAGACTGTTCATAAGCACCAACTTGCACTGTTTTATTTTGCAGTATATTTCCGCTCCATGACAATCTGCAAAACAGGCGGATAATACGCATTCTCGCCGGCGTCATCATTTAACGTAATGCCAAGTAACGTCAACTTACCTGTGTTGGCAGTAATGGAAATGTCTCAACGGTAAAGCTATTACCAACAGAGGGCGAACTTTACAATGATTGATGATAATTAGCTACTGTATCTCTTAAGTGCCAAAGTAACTTTAAAAATGCGTTAAATTGATAAATATATTTGATTCCATACTGTTGCCCTACTTCCTAAGTGACGTCTGTGGCATCATTATTGCTCCCTCCCCCCGTTGAAATGTGAATTCATAGTTCCTGCAGCACTATAAATTATTAACACGTAGTAAAGTTAAGAAAGTATTAATAAGCCAATTGCAAAAATTAGCTTGTCTAACGGCTCGTGACTAACAAACCAAACACAAGGACACAGATGTAAAAGAGGTTATTATTTCAGCAGCTCTAGCTGTTGGCTCAGACCATTCATTTGAGCTGCATCAAGTACTTAATTAGGTTCAATTTATTTCGCCCATAACATCATGCATATTATATAGATTTATCTTTATTCAACAGCAAAATCTGAATATTTTATTATAAATCAAATAATGCCATTTGATTTCTTTTTCCCCTCCATATTTTTTACATGAATTGGATAAAGTGTGTACAGTTACAGAAGGATTTAATTTATGAAATTGATTTGAATCATTTTCTGTTGCCTGCAAGGGAGTAGGGTGATTAGGAGGAAACTATGCAGTGAGACAAATTACAGTGAAACACAATAGCCAGCAGAAAACAGAGTAAATTATATATGTTATAAATAAGGGATATTAACATATGCCCCCCAACCCACACACACAGTAGCCCTTTCCACAATGTGCCATTCCAAGTATTAACATACTTGATATTAAAAAAATAAATGTGTGCATGGGTGTATAACTTGAAAGTTTAAATTTTTTGTCTTTTATTGCTAAAACAAATATAGCAGCAACTGATTTTAAATGAAATGTGTAAGATATCAGGCCTCGTTATTAAGAAAAACCGTACATGTTTCTGGAGGCACAGACCCTCTCCTAATCCATGTTAACATGTTGTACCCCTGATGTGGGTTTACTTACTCTCTAGCCTTGTGAGCTTTCACCCGTAAAACACTGAGTGAAAACTCCCTTACCTTATGCTTGGGTGATTCCAGAAACACAGCCACAAAAGTCACTTTTAAAAAAGACATAAGAAAAAAAAGAATTTTATATATATATATTTTTTTTTCATCTATGAGGTAAATGACCCCCCTCCTCCTCACCAAATAAATGTCCCTAACCGGCCCTACTACATATTTGATGCACACGTGCATTATTTATGGTTCTAAAGATGTAGGTGTGGATTCAGTGGTTTCGCTGTGTTTGTACTGGGTGGCTACGTTGATAGAGGACGCGTGACCTGGAGAGGCGAGGCTGCTGGAACATCAGGCCCAACATGAGGGCAAGTCTGAGAGAGAGGGACCCAAGGCGGTATGTCCAGCCCTCTCTCTCTCTCTCTCTCTCTCTCTCTCTCTCTCTCTGTCTGTCATTTATATCTGCTTACGGTAGACCGAAGACTACAGTAGGGAGTTTAATGCTAGAAGCTATGTTGTAACTAGTCATTCTAGTTTGAATCCTTCATGTAAATCCCAGTTCATGGACAATTAGATCTGTGGCTTTAAGGGGGGTGGGGTTGCACAGTGCACATACATGCTTTATAACCATGAAAACAGTGATACAGTATTGATGGCATGTTGGTAACTTGCTAATAACTGGAAAAAGACAAATCGTTTCCCACTAATTGAATCCCATCTCCTTCCATTAACAATTTATAAAGGTGTCTCTGTCGCACTGGTTTAAAGCAGTATATTTATTCAATGTAGCCAAACTGAACTTGTGCAATGCGCAGTCCATTAAAGTGAACCCTGGGCTGTTCTGTGAAATAAGTCAGTAATTTACAATCAATAATCCTTATTTAAATATAACTTAAATTAGATACTAAATGTAGCCTGTATAAATACTGTATTATGAAAGTGAACCTACAGAGTTTGTCCTGTTAAATACACCTGGCAATAGGCCCACCAAGACAGATCATATTCAACATCCATCCAAAAATAAAATGTCATAATACAACCACTCTAGAGATCATTTCTAGAGAGCACTTCTGGTCTGACTGAAAAAAATAAAATTATATATATATATATTCATAAAATTAGTAAAATATATACAGTGTATATATACTGTATATATATTTTTTTTTTTAAAAGATCAGTATTTAACATTTATAAACTCACACAAGAATACATGTGTCCATAAAGATTCCACACGAGTAACATACACAAAGCCTTACAAAAATGACACATATCATGATTTTTTATTTCCTTCCAGGTGCATTTCACATAGCCTTCTCAAACGTCCCATTCGTGTCAGACAACGTACAGGATACCAGTCCAACATGGAACCAGAGAGCCAAAGAGATGCCACCCAGTTAAAAAGCAACCAAAAAAATCAAATAAAAGCTCAAAGAAAGCAAAACAAAGCTCCTGAGGTGAAAAAAATGCGACTTCCAGCTTTTGTGTGAACCTTGAGGAAGCCTGTCTAAAAAGGACACACAGACCCTGCTCCTGTGTACAGGGCATGTAAAGGGCTCATGCAATATTGATGGTGCACAGGAGTCTTCCGGCGACCTTCGCTTGGCCCCTCTCATGTTTCATCCACAATTCATGAATCGAGTCCCCTCTTTCTCTATCTCCCTGTCTCTCTCGCGCTCCCACACTCTCTCTCTCTCTCTCTCTCTCTTTCTCTCTCCACCCACTCTCTCACATTCTCTCTCCCTGTTCTCCCTCTCCCTCTGCCCCGCTGCTCTGGGATTCTGTATTTCATCTCTGACGTGACGCGGGGTTGTGGCGTGCCTGAGGCAGAAGGGGGTAAGCATACTTACGGGAGGTGGCTGACCCTGCCTCACCCCGCGGGGACGTCCTGTCAGAGTGAACCTATGGCCTGTGCCCCTGTCTGTGTTTAAGGGGGTACTGGGGAAAGGCCCTTTCAGACTGGGGTGCTTTGTGTTGAGTTGCACCGTGTGGCACCTAGGTTTACTTTCTGTGGGGGAGGGTGGATCGTGCCAACAAATGCGACGAATGATTAGTCGAAGGAGGCGACTGAGGTGTCGACGGAGGTCAATGATACAGCGAATGATGACCCGAAGGAGGCAACTGCTTCTCTCAGTCACCCCCACAGGCATATCAGTGACCTGCCCAGGATTCCCAGTGGGTGACTAGCCTAGGAGTGTCAGTGAGGCGTATCATTCGCCGTTTATTTGGCCTCCATCGACAAATCATTCGCCCCGATTTTTGGCACGATCCACCCCCCATACCTTTCATTTCCCAGCACCCCTTTGCTCTTTCAAACAGCCAGATTCCCACGCTTTCCCCCCTGAGTGCCGTATTTTTCCGTCTCTCTCTCTCTCTCTCTGTTCCACTTCTGCTTCTTTTCAACCCATCATGTTATCATCATTGGTAATGGAGTGTGCCAGCCCCTTTTCTTTCTTTCTTTCCCTCCCTCTCTCCTTTGCTCCCCCACCCACCCCCTCTCATTAGCGCTCTGTCCTGACAGATGAGCAGATGAGGTTGGGAGGCTAAGTGTGCATACGGCGACCGCCCCCCCCCCCTCACCCCCACCCCTCACCCCCACCCCCTGCAGGGAGGTTTGCAGCGGGTGCTGAGGTGTACTGACAAATTCCTGAGGGGGTTGGGAGGCACCATCTGCTACAGCTCACTGGCACAAGCGGGGCCATGGTGATAGTCTGGTGGCGGGGTGGGGGCTGCACTGGAGCTACAGCTGGGCTGGGGGCAGGTGTGAGACACTCTGGTGTTCCCTAACCTCCCACCCCACCCCTCCCCATTCCCTCTCACATTGCATATCCCCCCACCCCGTGGGGGCTTGTGATTTCGGTCCATTATTATGATAATGAACTGCATCATTTTTAATATTGTGATCTACAGGCACCCCCACCCAGGCCTTTGAGTGATGCCTCAAACGGATGACGGGGGACCCTCACATCAAACCAGTAACAGTTTAGCGATGAACCCCCACCCAAAGCGTAAAGCTTATGAACCTTGAACCCTCAGTGTAAAGGCTTGTTTTTTATAGTGAATATTATGACCATTTTTTTTACAAAATGGTGATCCAAACATTCGAATAAAGAGTAAATTCCTCCAAAGGGGAGGAATGTACAACTCACAGTAATAGGGGACAGACAAGTAAGGTAGATGATAAAAAAGAAAGGTAGTTCATCAGTACCTTCACAAGTGACACACGCACACACAAGCACACATAAACGCACGTGCGTGCACGCACATGCACACACACGCACATGCGCATACACACACGCATTCATCCTTTCTCACACACATACACACCTACAGGCGCGCATGTACGCACACGTGCAGGCATTAGCATGACAAAGAATCAGTTTTCCCACAGAGGCGATTGCATGCAAAACTCCAGTGTAATTGAGGACCTGGTCTGACTCCACAGAAACCTGCAGTCTGAAACAATTCTCTCTCTTTTGTTATTTATTGGGTGGGCAGTGAGTTGCTGTCTGTTTATTTACACCAGATTGTTTCTCCAGATGTTATTTTTTTGTTGAAGAAATCCCCCACCCCAACCCACCCCCCGCCCCCACCTCGCCCCTGCCGATCTCCCTTTGTCCAGATGGAAGTGATTTTTTATAAGACTTGATAATCCCTTTCTCTCCAGCGCAATTTTTCCATAGCCCTCTAGTTGGAAAGTTATAGTAAGGCTGTTGTAGAGAAGTGCAGGGTCAGGGCCAAGGCTCGTCAATGGGAAACCATCCCTTTCTCTGGTTGTCAAGTAAAGATGGTGGTGGTCTGACCCCTCTTAGAGTGTGTATACGACACTTGACACTGTAAGAACAACAAATTTAGCGTGAAGTCTTGCATAACAAGAGTTCGTGCTTCTCAAATCAAATGACATCAATGCACAACTTTCACTTTATTTTGGCAACCATATTTCATAAATTAATTGTTGTTGTTTTTTGTGGCAGATGTTTGCACTATGGGCAATGATAATAATGACTGTTTTGTTTCACATTTATTTATTTCTCTCCTTCAGATTTTGACCTCCTTTAACATGCAAATGCTTCATGCTATTAGCCTACTATTATTATGCCAAAGCTGTACTCTAACTCTATTTCCCAGTTTCCCTGTGTGTTTTTTTGTGTCCCCTCGTCTCCCATTGCATTGAATTCCTTGAGTTCTTCTTCTTCTCTGTCTTGTTCTTCTTTGAGTGGTTTGGGGGGAAGGTGCACAAGGAATATTTTAGGGACTAGCCATTGGTTAGGTGTTCCATTGGGAGGGACTTTGAGAGAGAAATAAGCATGATGACCCCTTTGTTTTGGTGTCAGGGGAATGTAGGTAGAGTATTAGAGTGGGACTCACAAACTCTATGTGAACCAGCAGTGGTTACTTGAGCAGATGAAAACTAGCAAAAAGGGGTTCATTTTGTTGTTTTCATGCAGTTAGTTGTGCCTTCATACCTCTGTTAGCCTGTAATCTGAATAGGGAATAAAAACCCGGAACGTGATATTCCAGTCGGTCTACTTCATTCATGAAAATGGAAAATTATTATTATGATTATTTTGGCAGACACTCTTATACGGACCAACATGCAAGGTTACTTTGGCAAGATACCCTACATTAAATCACTGGAGGACTGGTAAAAAACCCAATTGTTTTACAATATTTGAACCACACACAAAGACTTTCATAGTGAATACACTCTAACCTAAGATGTACTCAAATATTTATACAACCATACATGAGGCAGTGATGTTATCATTAAAGCATGGCATTACTGAAGGTCTACCAAGTAGGAATGTGCCAAGAAATTGTTACTGCCAGTCATTCCAATAGCAATATGTAGAAAGGTTTTTTTTTTCAAAAGGTTTTCAGCATGAGTGCAGAATTGATAAAAACATCTGCATAAAAAGTTGTGACCCCTGTCTGCCTTTCATAAAATAGAATTGTAAAGACACAACATGGATTATAAAAAAACATGACTAATAATTCATATAATTCATACAGGTAACCAAAATAATGGAAATACCAACGGCCATGGCATATCGTTTTTACATCGTTTTCACACTCATAAAATCGCTCAGTGACCACTCATGCCCTGTGGATGGGGGCATTGCCATCCTAGAATAGACCACTCCCATCAGGACAGAATTGTTTCAACACAGGATGAAGGTGATCACCCAGAATGACTTTATTGAATTTATTGGATTTGACCTTTCTCTCTAAAGGCTTGAGTGGACCTAAACCATACAAGGAAGCTGCACCCCCCACACTATAACATATTCACCGTGGGAAACAAGCACTCAGGCCTGTAGGTTTATCTTGGTGCGCACCACAAATGCACTTGTCCGCTTGTTGAAAACAGGGTGAAGGATGACTCATCTGACCATATAACTTTTTTCCACTGCTCAGTAGACCACTGCCTGTGTTCTTTGCACCAGTTTACTCGTAAAAACATGCAATTTTATGCAACTGCAACCCGACCATAGTATCCCTCTGGACTCGATGGACTGTTCTTCATGAAACTGCCTACTCACACCATAGATTGAAATATGCTGCCTTATCTGCAAAAGGCTTAATAATTTATCCCTAAATTCTAAAAACAGAATAAGAGTGCTTTGTTCAAAAGTTCAAAAGAAGGCAAATATTGTGTAATAGCTGAAACCTTTGTGCTGGGCTCTAATTCCAGTAAATGCACTTAAATGCACGAACGAAGCAACCTTTGAGTAAAATGCATCCATATTTTCCCAGGGCTTTTTCAACTAATGTATAATGTTATTATGGAAACTCATATAGCAAATTGAACAACACTGCAGCATGATGTAGTCAGATTTACCATGTGCAGATAAAATTGCCCATATTTTGTTCAGCCTGTTATCCACTTAAAGTTGAGGGCAAATAAACTGCTCAAATGTGTTAAGCCAGCCTAACAATAATACGAATAATGACAGTAATAGTAATAACCATAATAATAATAATAATAATAATTTGCTGTGCTAAAAAAACGTTTGACTGTTGTATTATTTTATTTTTAATTTAATTTTTCCCCCATTTTTCTCCCAATTTGGTTGACAATTATACCCTCTATTTATCTAAATTCCCCCTCCCCCATGAGTCCGCCGCCCGTCCTCCGGGGCGAGACATTATTTCCGGGCCGAATTTATCCGCCTCTTCCAAAACGGAATTCTACCACGGATGCCTTTTTCCCGATCCTCGACGGACTCGTGCCGGCTCACCCTCCCCCCTCCCCCGGAGGCGGACAGCCAAACGCCACCTCCGATCGGGCTGACGACCAGGGCCGGTCTGGTAGAGACGCGGGTTTCGAACCGCGTCCCTGACAGGCAGCGCACACCACACCGGACCAGCCAAAGTGTGGTGCGTTAGACCGCTACGCTATCCACCAGCCGAGACTGTTGTATTATTTGTATTATAACTGTACCATAACTGCTTTGCTCTGGCAAGTTGCCACACTGTCCTCCAAGCAGTCGATGGGTCCTCCTCAACAGCTCCAATCCCATGGGGTTAGGGAAGTGTTTGTCACTTATGAACAGTATCGCTACCATTTGATCTATCAGAGGGAGGTGTGACACTGTGGGTGTGGGACTCCTCGGGGCTGTGAGAGAGAGAGGGGTTCGGGTTGTTTTGGGGTGTTGTGCATGTACTGTATCCGCTACTGTACTACTGCTGCTGCTGCTACTACTACGACTAATAATAATAAGTCAAAGGTCAGTCTGATTGACTTGGTACTATTCTTGCTGAATCCACTCTGAGTAGTTTCCCAGGACCTGCCACGCTGAAGAGGATCCTGATGGCGTTCATGTTGCCTTCGCTGGTCCTTACGCCACAGCTCAGCTGCTACAGATCAGGGCTGCCGGCGAGGTGGGAGAGACGCAAACGCAGTCACGAGAGGCCATATCATTGCCATATGTGAAGAGGCTGCTGGAAAGCCAGGCCTGTGTCATTTCCTCCGCTTAACCTTGGCCCTCGAGCGAGACGCAAGATCGACTTTCTCAGGCCCTTCTTTTTTACATTAGTTTTTTTTAAACCGCTTGTTTTTTTCCTCCCCTCCATCTGCAAGTTTGTGTCAAAGCATGTGGTCGTATGTTCCTGGATTTCTTCTTTACGATCGTGCTGTAAACATGCTTCTTTACTGGGGGGAATTAAAACTGACTTGTTGATGGCGAGAATGACAGTGAGTGAATTTCAAGCCATCCATTCCTTGAAGGGTTGGGCCTAGCACCTGCGCTCACGGTGTGAAAAAAAACATCTTGAACACTGAGCCTATGAGCTTGATATTAATGGTGGTGAAGGTTGGGATTGCAGCTGGCTGTTATATCCTGTCTCACAGCAGGCGCGAGGTTAATTCCATGTCAATTCAGTAAATGCAGTCTCAATCAGCAGATCTGAAACCAAATGAACACTTATGGGAGATACTGGGTTGGCACCTGAGACAGTGGTTTCCACCACCATTCCTTCCAATAGAGTTCCAGACGCTTGTAGAGTCTATATCAAGGCACATTTAAGCTGTTCTTGGGGCTCGTGGAGGCCCGACGTATCTAAAGATGCAATAACATCAACTGCCCTGCATAACATCAGTCAGCTTATGAAACAAAAAAACTGAATAATGTTCTTTGATGCAACTTCTGCACATACCACCCTTCATGAAATCTGAATCATGCTCTTTTGTTTCGAGTGCTGGATTTAATCATTGAACATGGATTTGATAGCATCTTCGAGGTATTGAAGCCACAAAGCAATTAAAACAAAGACATTGACTAATCTTTTTTTGATAAATTTCAAAATGGAGTTTTCAAAGGAGTGATAAAAGTTCCTTGAGGAGACATGTTGAACCATTACCTACTTATAAAGCTATTTGCTTTCATATACCAAATTTAAAATATCGTTAAAAAGAATGTTCCCATGCGCTGATGTCCGAATTATATTATTAAATCATACGGTGTTATTAAAAAACAGAATTAAATAACACAAATGACCTGTAGTTTACAGAGTTTGAACTTTACCCCACACATGAATTTAATGAGTTTGGATAAGCAGAAGGTTAGGCCAACAACTGATTACCCAGTTTCAGTATCATTACTATTACAGTATAATAACTTAATAATTCTGTAGATTCCAATTGTGAGGTTGGATTTCAAAATAAGCAGAAAAGTTCTATAAAACATTGAAGTTTCAAACAGATTTTCTTTCTTGAAAGCCTTTATTAGGTAGTTTTTTTCCTCCTCAAAAATATTAATAGTACGCTCATTGTGTTGACCTGGTTGTCATGGTTTTCCTCAGGTACCATAAAAATGTAAAGACTCTTCGTGTTATTCCACGAGGGGGAAAAAAAACTCAGTGTCTGGTGTCACGCATTTAAAAATCAACACTTTCCCTGGGGTTATATTTCAAGCACATTTCAACTACATTTCAAGCTCCAGTTAGGTATATGTGTTAAACGATGTCAAATGTTGAATGTAAACTACTGAAAAATTTCCAGGAAATAACCCTTTGGTGTCTTCCATTTGTCATAATTTATCTTGTGGAATCTGGCAGCAGATTCAGACTTGCATATATTGTGCTTATCACTGTCTGATCAAGCTTCTAATGTAAAGACCTGTAATACTGCCAGCAGAAGTGATTGGTTTATTTGGACTTTTTGGAACATGGTGGGTCCACGACTCCCCGACTCCCCGGGGCAGGTAAAGCGACTGTGTGCTTTCAGCACCTTGGAGAGTGCTCACAATAGCGGCACGGAGAGAGCGACGCTGCCTTTGAAGTCAACGGTAATAGTAATCACCTTCAGCTGAAACGATCGTGTATTCAAATAGCATGCACTTGCATCAACTGGCACAGTGGCAGAGTTCAGAAACGATCACATCTCTTTGAACATTAACCACACATGCAATCACTTTAGACAGAACCAACTGCATATGTCCACTCTCAACAAATGCGACCACATGCAACCACTTCAATCAGGGGCAACAGCATGCAACGCATGCATGCTTTAAACAGAAGTGACCGCACATCACAATTTTGGAAAAGTCCTGTTATATCGCCTTATATAATGGCACCCGGGTAAAGGCACTCGCCTGGAGTGATAGTCACCCGCTGCGGCCAGGGTTTGATCCCCGGCTTTGGGAGGGGGGAAGCCGGCAGGAGCTCGCTGCATGCAAAGTGTCTATTGGAGTTACGGTCGACTGCTTGCCGAGTTCCATCCCGGAGGAGGCGGTTCGGCGCCTTTGTCACTGCTGGTCCCAGGGTCGCAGCGGTGAGCTCGTAGTATGAGGGAAGGGATAGTTGAATTAGAAATAGGGTACAATTGGCTACCAAATTGGGAGAAAATTTGAAACAATATTTTTGTATATTGACTTATATAGGGTGATGCATTGAAGGACATTTTACGTGAAGTGCAACACAATATTTTATAGAGCCTTCATGCTTGCTTTATGGTTTCTTAAGTCAGGCAATTTAGGTTATAACTCCTTAAGATACTTTTGTTTAGCTTTATAGGTGGTATTGAGAATTACACTGGTTGTAGAGATTTTCAGCAAAACTACAAGGATACAATAGATTATTGACACGGAACATAGATATCCACAGAAGCCTTCTTAGAGACTACATGTATGTGTTAGAACACATCACTTTCATATAAATATGAGCGCTCAAAGGTGTATTATTTTAAAATGTATAGTTTCAAATAGTTTTCCCATCTTCCTCCCAATTTGGTTGCCAATAATACCCTCTATTTATCTCAATTGAGACAATTTTTCCGGGCCGGTAGATCCACCTCCTCTGAGACGGAACCCAACCACAGACGCCCTTCCTCCTCAACGAACTCGTGCCGGCTCGCCCTCCCCCCTCCCCCCGGGGTGGACAGCCAAACGGCCAGTGCCGGAGCCGGTCTGGCAGAGACGGGTTTAGAACCCGGTCCCTGACACTTCAACTCCCATTAATGAGTCTAGTTTTTGAGATTCTCTCTTTGATTGGACAGTTTTCACTTGACCATATCCTCCCGTTACTACGTAACAGAATTTTCAAATGCAAGAGGCGAGCCACTCGCATACAGCAGAGTGATGTTAGCTAGCCTAGCTGTACCATACAGTGAGCTGCACCAAACAATATGTGCCGTCACATTGCTGGCATTAAAATGGCAACAGAAAAAACTAACATTACAGCAAGAGAAGGAATGATATGATAATTGGCATGACAACCAGGGCTAGGTGCGGGAGTGGTTGGCGTTCGATAGAAAGGAACAAATAATGTTTTGTTCAAAACGCAATTTTTATGCCTCAGAGAAGTTAAAGAACAACTCTTTGGTGGTGGGAATACAAAATCACCTTCAATTATTATTCAGTTTAATTTGACAACAAAATTATACCTATCTGATCCATGTTCCATCATTATGTTATTCATTAGCCATTGCCTCAAGAATTGAAGTTTGAGCACAGCAAAACATTTTTGACATGACATGATAAAAAAATAATTCCACTTTGTAATGAAATTTGTTTGTAATTATTGTAATTATTTGTAATTGAATCAAAAATATAACATTGGAATTATGGCATATGTCCAGTTTTTTAACATTCTATTGGCTAAATGGCATCACATGTGCACATCCTTATATATCTAAAATAATGATGTCACCTGCTGTGTGGCCTGAAATTGGCAACTATGAACAGATGTTGTTATTGGCAGAAGTATATCTGAACAGATGATGTTATTGGTTGAAGTAGATATTGATCAAGGGGGATAATTAATAATTGGGGGGCCTGGAAAATTTCTGATGATGTAATAAGCAGAAAAATTGAGAATGAGAAAAAGCAGAAAAAGATAAGGAAGGAATGGAAAATAACCAGAGTTTGGGGCTTTATTATGTGGTCGTGTGAAGTTGTATCTGAATTGTGTGTGTTTACATGAGGTCAGAATGTACAGAAGTTTACTGTTTGTAAGGACTGAGAGTCTGTGGGCATTGTAGGTGTTTCTGTGAGACCCTGAAAAGTGGCGAACTCTGGGTGCTGCATAGGCACGGCGTATGCCCTGCCAACCCGTAACTTAGTGGTTGGCATACCTACCATCCTAAATACCTGTGGGTGTGATGAGTGTTGCCATGGTTTGGGATGAGAAAGCTATGAGACTTAGTTTCACTACAATGAAATGGAGTACATCATTTGATGGTGTATCATGCTAAAATACAAAATGTGCGTGTGTATCCATTTCCTAGGACCTCCGCAATTGCTCAACCTATTGTTGTGTGATACATCATCTAATTATGTACTCAATTTCATTGTAGTGAAAGTTCAATATTTAACATAACAGCTGTATATTTATTTTAAAAAGCACATACAGGTATCTCATTCAAGTACAAGGTTACAATACTTTGAACTGCTTAGTTGAATACAGATGGCATTTCAAACTGAACAATTTGCCTCAGAGTGAGGTGAAATACAGAACATCCACAAAGCAGTCTGGTGTGTTGGGGGATTCCTTGTTTGTCTACCCTTTCTGTACATATGTGCACATTAATAATGTTACCAAACTAACACATCATGCCAGAGTTTTGAGTTAAGAGGTGGTCTGGGTGGATGGAAACACAAACTAATGATCTTTTAAGGGGGTGTCTTTTTAGGGGGAGAGCAAAGCTGATTGAGATATTTTACTGCAGATAATGGGACCCCCACCCCCAACCCCCACATACCTGTTGTAATGTAATCACCCTTCTTCCTCGATAGTCACAGCGAGGACTTCTGGGTAGAGCTTTTACTGGTTCTTAATTGACTGTTATTGTAAGACTGTGGAAAGAAGAGTCCTCTCGCTCTCTGCAGTCAGTCACTGAGGTGACTGGAGGGGATCCAGCCTTAGAGGACATTAAACAACTCGCCGGCCTCTTCCACAACTCACCACTGCCAAAGCCCACAAAAAAAGGCCAAGAAGGATCTATTCCCTGCCATCAGATGTGAATTATATACGCATTCATCTTTTTCTTTCCTCTGATAAACTTTATGCCCATTAGTAGCCAATCAGCTGTGCATGTGCGCAGCTGGCGTGTTCTGTATAAATGCTGCCCGCTTCTTTGCCGGGAGGAAAGTAAAGGCTTGCTCCATGCACCACGAGGATGCCCCCTGGGGTGTGTCATGCATATTCCCGAAAAATCATTCACACAAATCCAACCCTGTGCGTGTGAGCTGACATGTCTGGAAGGCAATGGACGATGGCAATGGACTTCGCTGGATGTGATGTACCAGCCCGATAGCTCTGCCTGAACATGGCTGCCCCACCTCGCTTCCCTCCTACACCCCCGATGCTAAGGCGCTAAGCATTTGGTTGCAAATTCTCTGTCTCTCCCTCTCTTTCTAACGTTTTCGGCCTGGCTGCCTACAATCTGTTTCTTTAGTTTAACACTGAGGCAAAAATGTCATTCATTGAAAGGGGCCTCCCCCCTTGACAGTATTTAAAATTGACACTGTGCAATACACTGGCAATAATTTCAATCGGTTTGGAGCGTGCACGCATTACATCTGCTCTCCCGCAATGAACTGGTCTGTTTCTGCTGCAGAGAGCAGGCACTATCTACTGTTAGGAAAGTCAAAGCTGATGATGCGGAATTGAGGATAAGTCAACAGTCTCTTAGAATGCTTGCAGGAAAACAAGCAATAGAGGAGACTAACGTGTCCAACCGTGTTATGTTCCTCTTGCCAACACGTCTTGGGAAGTGAAATGCCATGCAGCTCAAGACGTGAATATGCTGTTCCTCAGCTTCCGCCTGTCTGGTGACGAACGCGTCTCACACACAACACAACCAGTAAACAATCGATTCCACCCACTTTGCTTGAAACAGGATTCAGTGCACGGATGCGAATGCAGAGACAAAACAAAGGAGCGCGAGGCTCTCTCGCCATTTTCGCTGTGCGTGCTGTTTATCGGAATAAACTTCCACAGAAGATTTTACCTAAAAGTCAGGAGACGACGGTGTATGCCGCAGGCAGACTGCAGGCTGGATAGAGAGGCACCAGCCCGTGAAATGAGTGTCACCAACACGAAAAACATAGAGAGTTTAGGAGAGCCTGGGGAATGCTTGACTCAACGTCTCATACTCCTTCACTGACTTGGTGAGAAGCAGTGTTATGTTTCTCACCACACTTTCAGTTCCATCTTGCCATCACATTCTGACTGATTCTTTGTAGAAGCTTAGAACTCAGTTATGGAAGAAGCAGTTATGGGCATGATGTAAATATGTCAATCTTCTGTGTTGCACAGTATTCTCTAGTAAGAAATGCACTTTTTTTGTAAATAGTAAGTAATCTCTGTTTGCAAATAATATAAATAATCTTTTTTATTTGTAATTACTAAGTTAAATTATTAAAGTGATCTTAAACACAGCTTTTCTTTTTATTTGGCAATCTGTCATTTAAAAATGATTTAATTTGACCCTCTCCTGAACCCTGAACTCATGTGGCAATGGATTCATGTGGAACAGTGGCTGGGGGTTTGGGTGCGAGTGCCCATCAAAGACCGTCACATGCCACAAGGCCCAAACAAGTTCCTCACTACATTTCTGTGAGGACTGTCTGAGAGAAAATACCCACTGGGACACACGCCTAACCGCTGGTTTCTGGGGGAACAGTTTGTCTTGACCCACATCTCTGCGGGATGTTGATAAGTATGAAGGACGGAGGAAGGGGGGTCTGTTTTCCACGACCGGCGCCATTCGCCCCATTGCCCACCGGTGTGCGTCGGATGCAACGAAAACCAAAGGACAAAGTTAAGTCCATTACTTTTTAAAAAGCTTGTCTCGAGTGAGACGGTGATGCGTGCTGACAGAGCCTGCTAATTGGAGTAAATTAATTTACCTCGGGCGCCGTGTTCTCAACAAAGTGCTGCTCTCCCCGTAAATAAGAGATGATCGGCAGGCCCTGAATAAGCCCTGACTTCTTAAATCATTTAACGGCGCAATCTGCTAATTAGCAAAGAGAAAAGCCGGCTTTCAGCTACAATTAAGACAGGCTTCTGTCAGTCAGGGGACTAGAACCAGCAAGGCCTTAATTTATTCATTCTCTCAGCAGATGCTGGGTGTGTGTGTGTCGGGGGGTTGGGGGGTGTAGGATGGGGATGGAGAAAGCAGAGGGATCTAAGGGAAGGGAGGTATGGAACGGTGGGGTGGGGGTATAGGCGTGGGTGGATGGTTGTGTGAGATTCCTTGTGGAGTTTTTTTTTCTTCTCGTTTTGGATTTTTCATGGGCCCCCCGAGAGTGGGACAGAACAAAACAGGATCAAAACAAAAGGAAGGCGAAAATGTTCTTAAAAGAGGCAGGCTGGGAGGGGGGGGGGGAGTGCGGAGGCAGCACAAGCTTCACACGACTAGTGTGTCTTCTGACGGGTGGACTCTTTGTCGTGCTACACGCCCAACGTCACCCCAACACCGTGCCATGAGATGCCGGTTGCGGCGTGGGATGTCACACGATAACTGCAGAGGAGTCATGTGCTGCACTAGGTCATGGCTGATATGTAAAAGCACCTAGATAGAGAGAAATCCCAGGTTTCCATGCATTTGATCTGACATGTGCTGTGATCTGTAACTGGTGTGGTCTGACCCTAAACCAGTACGTAATCCAGCTACAATCTGCACACCCAGCTATACAGTTTCAGAGCTAAATCCACTGTGCCAAAAGACCCAGGTCTCCAGCTCTAATGATGGCAATAACACTCTTGCACACACGAGGGCACTCAATCCATCAGTTGCAGGCTGTTGATATAAAATTATGTTGAAATATTCTGATTACTACATGATGAAATTTGCCAGCATTGCAGAATTGAAATGGTGTTGGCTTAGAATGGGGCTAGGGGTCTTCTCTGGTTTAGCAGGTTCAAATTACAATGGGGAGGACAACGGTTTTGTCCCTTCCCCAAGAATTTGCAATGGCTACTGGGATAAAACTTGTATGTGTAGTGGAGAGCAAAAGAGCAGATGAGTCCTCTACAAAAGGTGATGTTGGCCCCTCGGGGTCAGAATGGCAGCAGAGTGTGTTTGGCTCTTAAGTCAAAGTCAAAGTGTTTTATTTGTCAAGTGCACAGTATAACACAAGGTCATTCTGAACAATGAAATTCTTGGGACATGGCAAGCAACAACTAAGTAGTGACCAATAGCAGTCAAATAGTGACTTTGTGCTCTTTATCCCAGATCTTTAGCTCAGTAAGGTAAACACACATCGCTAGCAGGAGCTGTGCTGCATTGTGCATGCATTATGCCAGCTTGATTCCTAGAATCACCCTTATTATATCTGAATGGCATCAAAACTAATTACAGCATAGGTTTGCTATACACGTAACCTCTTAAAAATGACTATTATCACTAAAAGCCACTGTTCACTCATAAGACAAAATGTAATTGTCTATACATAAAAAATTAGATTTGAAATGTGGCATTTTACAAATACATATATCCTTTCATGGGGCTTGGGTATATTACAGCATGTGCTGAAAACCTGCATGTATTGTAAGTACATTTCTCAATAATGGCATTGCATACCATGTTATATGGCATGCTATAGGTGGCACACAGTCTATATAGTATCCTCATCCTCATTCATTCATTATCTAACCTGCTTATTCCTGGTCAGGGTTGCGGGGGGCTGGAGCCTATCTCAGCATGCATTGGGCGAGAGCCAGGAATCTATATAGTATATAAAATATATAATAAAATGTATTTTTCTATGAAATATATTATACTGTATATATTATAGTAGCATATTTTCTGTATCATATGGTAGCATTTTTATTCCTTTGTTTTAAGTACAGGAGGGCTATCTGCTTCTCCTGCACACACATAAATGTGCATGTGTACCTCCATAGCAACCCCTGAAACAAAGAGACACAAGCAGTGCCTGTGGGGGCTTCTGGATGGAAGTGAGGCAAGGGAGTCCGGGGATCTGCCAACTTTCCCCCTTGTTTTATCCGAGATGATCGCTGTGTGTTTCTCCGCACCTCCCGTCCTCCAGCCCGCTCGTAGGGCTACATCGACCGGAGCACAACTCCCCACGCTGCACGTGAGTGGCTGTCTCCTCCATTGCGAAAGCAGCGCATTTTTTGGCTGAGGAAAATAAATGTGCTCCACCTGTCTGGCAGAACTGCTTCGCTCTTGTATTATTTACGGCCCGCCTTGGTGCATCGTGAGAAACTGAACTGGAAGGGTGACGGATTCACGGTGCAGTCACACCTAAAACTGAAATTATGCGTATAGAACTGTGCACTATACAGTATACAGCACTTGACTCATCTGGTGACATTGTTAGATAGATGATGTGAGTCGGCCAACAGACTCGCAGAGCAAAGCTGGAAATCCCAGCGTCCAGACAGCTGAATCTGACGATAACATTGCTCTGGCTCAAACAGAGGAGGAGTTATGGAGGAGAAAGGTTCAGGGCACCATGATCACCACAGTAACCCAGTCCTATCACATCAGGGTGTTGGTGTGAGGTTTGGCCTTCTGGGTTGTACGTGTAAAACTAGTTCTAGACCCAGTAGTAGTGTTCTGTCATGGCCAGTGAACTGGCATCCGGACACAAAATGAACTCCCGGATTCTTCCGCAGAATGGAAATGAGAAGGCTAACTGCATCAGGTTTACTGCCAAACATTCCTAACCCTAAATGCTTCCTCCACACACTTCTAAAGACGTGATAAGTCCAGAGGGCTGTTGTTCAGTGGAGGCAGTGCTGGGGAAGGGGGGAGGGTAATAACTGTAGAAAACAGGACTACAGGATTCTGGACTCCAGAATGTCAAAGGTTAAAAAAGTGGGACTTTACACACAAACCTTGCACTTCACTAGGGTGGCACTGGAAAACAAAAAATCTGTATAAGTTGCTTTTGGAAAACCATTGAGCTTTTAAATCAGCAACAAACATGGTGCATCATGCATTAAATGTATGTATGTACAGTGCCCCTTTAAGGCCTACACCCTGTCTCAAAAATGGCATCTTTTGTTGCCTTACAGCCTGAAATTAGAACATTAAATCAGCCTTTTTCCACATTTATTTGCTAATTTTACAGAACCAATGAATACACTTGCCAGCATTCCAAATGATTACGGGCTGGCCCAGGTCCAGTGATGGCTAGCTCAACACGGCATGGTTTCCTGCAGGAAAACAGCGGTATGTGCAGGCCACAACTGGTATTGCGCACAAATGAATGCATTTACGGACATTTTTCTGATTATCAAAGGGTTATTAGTTGGTGGCGTTGCTTTGTATAGTACATGGCAATATTTTATATGTAGGCACAGTTTGGGACAATTTTGGGGGGAACAAAAAATAGCCCCTCAAAATAACCCCTCAAAATAGCCCCTAAAAAGTAAGTAAGTAAGTAAACAGTGGTCACAAAGTATAGATAAAACTGCTAAAAGTATACACACACACACACACACACACACACACACACACACACACACACATCCGTAAAACAGCAAGGCATAAAAACAAACTAAAACCAGGCAGTACAGTGACAAAAATGTAAAATAAATCAAATAAATAAAATAAATAAAATAAATAAAATAAATAAAATAAATAAAATAAATAAAATAAATAAAATGAACAAAATAAATAAAATAAATAAAATAAATAAAATAAATAACACCTATTATCAGAGGGAAGCTGTTCCTAGCCTGGGAGCCACTTCATCTTCAGTCTAGACCGAGGGATAGCCAGCAGCCCCTGGTGCGAAGACCCAAGGGGCACTTCACCTATATATGCAGGAGCCTGACCATGCAGAAATCGATCCAGAATTTACTTGGTAGCCAATGAAGTGTGGCCAGTATGGGTGTAATATGAGCCCTTTGACAGGACCTAGTCAACAGCCTAGCAGCGGCATTCTGGACCAGCTGGAGTCAATCCAATGCTCGCAATCTAGAAACCATGCTAGAAGGCACAGGCAAGGGCGACGTGGGCACAGATTGGGTGTGCCGGAAACAGTTTAGCATGAATGGAGAATGGTACACGGTGATTTTATATCTCTGATTGAGGGAAACGTCAGAGGTTGTCTAATAATTTATCTCCCAAATTTATTTCTAAAAACTCCAAGCAGGATCTACCCGTATGTATACATGATATATACGCATGGCTGTTAGCCAATCAGAATTGAGTATTCATCCAAGCCATAGTATATATGTAAATACAACCATTAATTATTGTTTGTTTTAAGCTCAAAGTCTCACATAAGACTTTATTGTAAAGTCAAATAACAGATTAATTGTATGTGTGCTTATGAAAAGTAATACATCTCAATAAACAGGAAAGTATGAAATCCAGGATATTAAGCTCATCAAGGACACAAAAACTCACACTCAGGAAATATGGGAGACTCCTCCACTATAAAAGCAGCAAATGTTTTGGTTTTAGAAAATAAATTCACTCCACCTGTCTGGCAAAATCGCCTCTTCTCAGCGTTATTTACGGCCCGCCTTGACGCATCGTGAGAAACTGTTGGAAGAGTGATGGATTCACGGCGCAGTCGCACAAATTAAGCGTATAGAACTGCGCACTATATACAGCACTTGGCTCATCTGGTGACATTTTTAGATAGGATGATGTGAGTCGGCCAACAGACTCGCAGAGCAAAGCTGGAAATCCCTGCGTCCAAACAGCCAGATCTGAGGATGATGTTGCTCTGGCCCAGGATCTGGGCACATTTTTACGGAGGAGAAAGTTACAACATTATGGGCACACTGCGCGTCTCTTGGCGCACAGTGCAACACTAGTCTCCGGTTGGTCTGGGCAACGATCCCATGTGGCGCGTTAACTTGTCCTGCTACTTCTACTGACCCCGTGGAAAGAAATGGAATGTGTCAATATATGATAAACTATGAAATCTGAAATATTAATATGAGAAACAGCCCACATAAAAAACACACATTGACGATTTACAGAAATCTCTTCAACTGCAAGAGCGGTAAATGTCTTGGGATCGGACAATAAATTTGGCCCACTTGTCTGGAAACATTTTCATAATTTTCAATATATTACACAATATTACACAATTTACAATATATTATCGAAAAACATGTGTGTGTGTATATATATATATAATTGAAATTGACAATAGATGGTGTATTGTCTAGAAGATTAAGTATTTACATTTAAAGGTTTTAAAAGCTTCCTGGTGAATGTTTCCTTGTTTTTAAAATAATGTAAAAAAACAAGTTAAGAATGGGATTTATCCATTGGGGGCCGGCGGATAGCGTAGTGGTCTAACGCACCCGTATCTTGGCTGGTCCAATACGAGCGTGAGCTGCCTATCCAGGTGGCGGTTGGAAACCCGTTTCTGCCAGACCAGCCCTGGCTGTTAGCCCCAATCGGGGGTGGTGTTTGGCTCCGCCCCAGGGGGAAGGGGAAGGGTGGAGGGTGAGCCGGCTCGAGTTCGCTGTGGAACCTATGGGCGTCTCCAGAACGTGGGTGGGCAAATTCCGTCTCGAAGGAAGCAGAGTTTGCTGCCCTGTGAGAATTAGCTTGCCTCGTAGAGAAGAGCTCATGTGGGGAGGGCAAATCTAAATAAATAGAGGGTATAATTGGCCACTAAATTGGGAGGGAAAAATCTGAAACAAATTTTTAAAAAGAAAAGAAAAAAAGGGATTTATCCACATTGGCGTCAAACCAATAAAAAAGTAGCTCCAGCTATAATATATATATATATATGTGTGTGAAGAGTTAATACGCAAAAAACTATTAATGCTATTCCTGCCCAAACTAAACCCATCAATCCGTGATTGAGACCACAATGCCGTCTTTGCGATTTCCAAATCGTTTTGTTGCAAAACTCAATATATCTCATGATTTATGTACAGTTATTCAACGTTTTGTTTCAGAAACAACGTACTAAACTCACACAACCGCACAATACAATTCAGAACAGGGACCTACGAAGCAAAAAGGACACGATTGGTCTTTTCACCATAATATCAGGGCAGAGAGCAAGCAGTCCCCCACTAGCAGAATTTATGCAGTCGAGATTCCCACATATGGGAAATTTGTAGTGGTCAGCACAACTGGAGTGCAATGGCTGAATCTCACTCTGGGTGAACCAATTTCAATTTAGCTAAAAATCTGATTGTGGATTTATTTGCTTGTGATGCAAAACAAATGGAAAAATATCAAATTATATATTTATATTTGAATATAGATTTTTGGAAATCTGTCTTTCTGTTACTTTGCTTACATCAATTTAGCATCACCCTTTTGGAATTGATAAGTTATACCAAGAAACCCAATAAAATAAAATACAAAATACAATAAAAAATCTTGATTTACTGAAAATGACAAAAATGGATTTATTTGCTTTTGCATCCAAACTCTTCATATATATATATATACAGTATCCTCCAAAATTATTCATACCTTGATAAAGATAGACAAAGAAGGCTATATAGAATAAAATAAACACAGCTAATGAACTATATTGTGTGATCAAAGAGTAATATTTTTTTCCGCCAAAAAGATAATGAGTCACAATTATTCTAAATTAGTTTAATAATAAGAACAGTGGTAAACCTGTCTGGTAGAGGATGCAAGTGTATCTTGCCCCCACGCACAGTGAGGCAGATGGTTTGCGAGGCACAGAAAAATCCAAGGGCCACAGTTAGTGATCTTGGGGACAAAAAGTCTCGAAATCTACAATCAGACCTACAATCTCCATGCCAATAGGCTTTTTTGAAGGGTTGCCAGAAAAAAGGCGATCATCAAAAATAAGCATCTGGAGTTTGCTAAATAGCATTGGGACTTCTTTTGTAACCAGGTGTAATAGTCAGATGATGAAATGTAGCTTTTTGGCCATGCACACCAGTGGTAGGTTTGGCGTTGGAAGATGTGCTTATGTTATAAAGAACATCATACCTATGGTGAAATATGGTGCTCTTGATAAGGTCAATGGAATCATGAACTCCAGCAAGACATTTTAGCCAAAAATCTGGTTCCCTCTGCCAGGAAGCTGAAACTTGGCCACAAATTGAGCTTTCAGCAAGACAATCATCCCAAGAATACCTCAAAATCAACAAAGAAAAGGTTCACTGATTACTGATTAAAATGATTGTTTTGCAAAGATCATCTCAGTCTCCAGACTTGAACTTGATCGAAAGTTTGTGGTTTGAATTGTAGAGGGCTGTTCACAAGCGCAGACCAAAGCATCTGAAGAATCTTTAAAGATTCTGTATGGAGGAATGGTCAAAGATCCCCTCAATATGTTCACCAATGTCATAAAACATTCTACAGTCCCGGCCAAAAGTTTTGTCGCATGAGTGGACAAAAGTGACAATTGCTAATTACCCAACTCTTAATTAGCTAATAAAGTTAGGAAACAACACAAATTAATCATAAGTCCATCCATCCATTGTCTAAGCCGCTTATTCCTGGTCAGGGTCGCGGGGGGGTGCTGGAGCCTATCCCAGCATGCGTTCGGGCGAGAGGCAGGAATACACACCTGGACAGTTCGCCAATCCATCGCAGGGCACACACACCATTCACTCACACACTCATACCTACGGGCAATTTAGACTCTCCAATTAGCCTAACGTGCATGTCTTTGGACTGTGGGAGGAAACCGGAGTACCCGGAGGAAACCCACGCGGACACGGGAGAACATGCAAACTCCGCACAGAAAGGCCCCCGGCCTGGATTCGAACCCGAGACCTTCTTGCTGTGAGGTGACAGCGCTATCCACTGCACCACCGTGCCGCCTTAATCATAAGTGTCTAAAGTTTATTTAGATACCATCAAAACAAAAATTTCATAGATGCTTATAAGGTTTATTGCTTGATAATGATGAACAAGCCAGTTTCTACCTGGACAAAAGTCTTGTCGCAAATCAAATTATAATCAAGAAATTGTATCTTTCTCAAAAAGTAAATAAAATAACAAATGAAAAATCAGTCTAGTATTTCATCATGGACTATAAGTTAAGAAATTAATATCTTGTATGGGTTCCTTTGGCCTGCAGAACAGTTGCCATCCAGTTTGGCAGAGAGTCGTAGAGCTTGTTGATGAAGTCGTCGGGGATGGCATGGAAGGCCATCCCAAAGCTCCTCCATGTTCTTCGGCTTGATCCTCCAAGCTTCCTCCTTCATTCTTCGACAGATATGCTCAATAATATTCATATCTGGAGACTGTGCTGGCCATCCCTGAAGGACATTGATTTTCTTCCCCTGAGAAACTTCATAGTGGAACCTGAGGTATGGCAAGGAGCTCCATCCTGTTGAAAAATCTGACCCCTTTTGTAGTTGGGAATGTACTGGGAGGCAAGAATCTGTTGATACTTGGCACTGTCAATGTTACCATCCACCTTCAGATCTCCCTGGCACCTCCGTATTGGACGTAACCCCAAACCATAATCTTTCTACCTCCAAATTTGACTGTCTTCTGGGTGAACCGTGGGTCCAGACGGGCCCCAGAGGGTCGTCGACAATATTAGCGGTGCTTGGACTCCATGCTCAACTGATGATTCATCTGAAAAATCTATTTTTCGCCACTTTTCTGCTGTCCACCCTTCTGTCAGGCTATGGGCCTTGGCGTACGCAACATGATTTCTTAGCTGTCTCTTGTTTAGTGCTGGTTTCTGGGCAGCAATACGACCGTGGAGACCATTGCGAGCAAGAAACCGATGTACAGTTCTTGACGAAACAGGCATTGCTGGCGTCCACTCCTCCTGGAGCTGTGAGGCGGTTGACATGGGGCTGGCTTTTGACAGTCGGACAAGCAAGCTGTCATCAGATATGAATATTATTGAGCATATCTGGGGAAGAATGAAGGAGGAAGCTTGGAGGACCAAGCCGAAGAACTTGGAGGAGCTTTGGGATGCCTGCAAGGTGGCCTTCCATGCCATCCCCGACGACTTCATCAACAAGCTCTACGACTCTCTGCCAAACCGGATGGCAACTGTTCTGCATAGACCACGACTTGATGACTCAAAGTACGGAAAACAGGGGTATGAATAATTGTAACATATTTTTTTAGGGAAACAAGTATCACTTCTTAAACAAAATGTTTTTCTCTGAGCAAATGTATTAGCATAAAATAATAGAATTTTCCAATTTTTGAGCATACAATATACCTGATTACCTGTATTTATTTTATACAGCATTCTTTGGTTATCTTTATCAAGGGTGTGAATAATTTTGGAGGGTACTGTGTATATACTGTTTATACATGTATATTATATTGTTTGGTAAAATATATGAGTGAATGTCTATTGTTAGACCATTAGACAAAGCCATGAATCAGCGAAGAATGGCAGCAGTATTGTGCACATTGCCACACAAATCGTTTTTGAGACATGTGAATGGGCGCATGAGCTGTTTATCGATAATTCCTGATTGGCGCCCGAATCCTCCGCACTTGATTCTTCCACCCTTACTGGCGCTTAAAGTCTCTCGCTTTGATCTCAAAGTCTTTGCAGCCTCATTGACTGTAATGAGATCGAGCGAATTCATAAGGACTGCTGGGGTTTGACTGAGAGCCCAGTGCCCCGGCCGGGGATCGTCAGGGTTTCACCGAGCAAACAAAATATATTACAAAAAAAATTCTCAAATGGCTTGGCAACAGTTTTGCCAACATTCTCCTCTCTGCTCACTTGATTCTGACATTAATTTCCCCAGCGTCTGGAATTCCGATGCAGAGCGGGGATTGCTGGCGAAACGTATTGGCACCGAATCTCCGAGACGTTTCCCCCCGCAGCCCCGAGGACGTGTTCCCGGATGAGGCCCAGTGTCTTTATAATCCCGCGGTTTGACTACAGTCCAGGTACCATCAGTCAATCAGCCGCTCGCTCTGTTTTCTGCTCGAATGGGGGTCGTGTTCAAATTGAGAGGGCACGTCCAAGCCTTAAATATCAGTGTGCCATATCTGAACATAACAATGGAATCTTAAAAATATACCTTTTTCTCTGGAGTTATGAGACTTCTCCTTTTTATCTTTCCTACCATTGTATTAAAGCAGTACTTCAATACCAAACCCGGGACAATTGTTTAGTTATATTAAGCATTCATCATTGAAACCTGTTCCTGACATATTTACTCAGTGTGGGAACCCACACAGAATACCATTACCCTGTCTTACACAATTGAAAGTGAAACAACTATGTTTCAATCTAAACGGTAAAAACAGAATAGCACAGATTTTAACAATATGACGCATGATATTAAATGTATCGTGATGCGTATTGTAATGGTTTCCAAAGAAAAGGTGGTGCTATTATTACAGAGGTGCTATTATTTGGAAACAATCATATGACACATTGCATTTTGAGTATGGTTCACAAGAATGAAAAACAGTACAGTCCAATAGTGAATAAAAATGATCGCCCATTTCTATCAGTCAATAAAATGTTCCTTTAGCGTTGAAACTAACACATATAAGAACAAATGTAAATATTGAAAGGCAAATGACAAAAGATGCACAATGAAAAAAAACCTGATGATTGATATGAAAAATAAAATATAAAGTGATTATTTTTCAATTCAAGGGGCACCCAGGGCTTTCCTCTGCACTTTGTCAAAATGTCTTATCGAAATAGAGTGTGACATTAACAGTACTAGTCTGGGAAAAGCCAGTAAACATTCTCAAAATAAACCACAAGGAAAGAGGTTCGCTGGATGCTCCAAGTGCACAAGTCAATGGCCCTTATGAAGACAAATGAATAAATGACTGGCTCAGTTTCCCAACCAAACCCTTTCCCTAGGTTTCCCTTTCTCATTGAGCAGCCTTCGGTCCCTTTCGATATCAAGCCAAGTTAAAATGACAATTACATCATTGTCATTCAATTCTACCAGTGGTTCATGTTCTGTGTCAGCATTTTTGCCACGCGGAGAGCACCAGGTTTGTAATTAAAGACTGGCAGTGGGTCAAAGTTAAGATTTGATGCCAGACAACATTTGCGAATGGAAAATTGACACTGACGGTGAAGGCAAGGTTGCGTACATTGTTACTGGTCTCTGTGCATCCCAGGAACCCCGTGTTTCCTAGCACTGGGCTCGGTGAATATAGACCTTAACCTCAGCACTGGAATAATGAACCAAAGGTGTGAAGTGAGTGCACTGATTTCCATTCATTTTTATTGAGCATGTAATTAATTTTTGCGGTGCATTCCACAATGGACATGGACCCAAGGTGTTCCGCTGAGTTATTTTGATTATATTTTGCTTCCAAACCCAGTTGAAGCAAGACATCTGACCAAGCAAGTCGTGTCTGTGTGTGTGTGTGTGTGTGTGTGGGTCTGATTGTGTGTGTGGGTCGTGTGTGTGTGTGTGTGTGTGTGTGTGTGGGTCTGATTGTGTGTGTGTGTGTGTGTGTGTGTGTGTGTGTGTGTGTGGATCTGATTGTGTGTGTGTGTGTGGGGGTCTGATTGTGTGTGTGTGTGGGTCTGATTGTGTGTGTGTGTGTGTGTATGTTGGTAGGTGGGGTTTATTATTATTTTTGATATTTTCTCCTGGTAAAGCCAGGGGCCCTCTCTCATAGCCATGCACCACTCACACCCCCTGTTCTCCCACTTTAACATCCATCTTTAATGGAAAGACCACAATGGCACGGTGTTCCCTCAGCAGGGGCCCCGTTCACTAATAATTAGCTGGGGGGTCATCACTTTTTAATAACGCCTCTGAACGCAGAGAGCCAGTCTCATTTGCATAGCACCGGTACATGGAAATGTCCCCTCCAACAAGCGCAGGTCAGCCCGTTACCGGAATTGTTCAAAGGTAATTAGCCCGATTCCCTGTTGCCTCCGCTGAAATATTAAACAGCACGTGGCAAGCGAAGGGAAAGTAGCACTCCGTGTGCATGGGAGAGGCTCGCGTCTGAGTGGGGAAACGCAGGAGCCCCAACGCCAGGTGCTTCTCTTCAGATAAGCCACCCTCTGTTTTCCGCTCTGCTTTTTTAATGGGTCAGAGAGGTTGGTGTCTGTTTAGAGAGGGGTGAAGCTTGAGGGGGGGAGAGGGGGAGGGGGAGGGCAGAATGTGGGCCAAACGCTGCAGCACAGAAGAGCAGAGCGAGGCTCAGAGGTAGCGCGCAGCTCAACACTGTAGCCATCCTTCATCGTCGGGACGGCTGGATCAGAATGTGAATGAGAGGAGGCGCTTTGGGCTCGCCCGGACAGACTTGGATGAGCGCGCCTTTCTTTCGCCGGAGAGAAAAACAGGCGAACGGCGAGCGAAGGAGCAAGAGAAAAAAGAATCCCAGCCTCATCCCCTGATCTAGTCGACGTGTGCGCAGATGAGGCTGCACATTTTTTGAGTCGCTGGCTGTGTTGAAGATGGATCGATTTGAGTCATTTTTGACTAAGCAATGTCGCTATTGTCGGGGTAGCTCGACGCTACGAAGTGAACTTGGGAGATAATGAAGAGCCGGCGGGGCTGAGTCTGGTGCCCCCTGGGCCGCTTTGGGTCAGTCTCACTCCTCCGGTGCGTCACAGGGATTTGGACTCTTGCCTCATTGCCGAATCAAACCACCAGGGGGCGACGTGATGCTTGTGGTGCTACATCCCCCTCATTAGCCCTGGTGCAGACCTGAATACCCGGTCTCCCAGGCGCAGGGCTGAATCGGGCCTGGAAGTCTCGGCCCGGCCTCTCTGGTGCTGTAGATAATGGCGCTCCCGTGTGCCGCTGATTGTCTCCCTCGCAGTCCCATTTGTAGAGCTTTCCACAGCCTCTTATGAGTGCAGGCCGTGATGCTTCGTTTTGCTTTTGACTTTCTGTTTGGTTTACACAAAGCTTTCAGTTTTCTCTGTGCCCATAGGTATTGCATTGCATTTTTATTTCTTTTAAAAGGTGAAATGTTTTTTAATATTTGACCTTTATTTGAATGTATATATATATATTTTTTTTATTACAAATGACCAGGCAGCTAGAAAAGTGTTTTATTCGCAGTATATTTTGCAATATCTATCTTTTCACTTTAATGGTAAAATACATTTATATTTATTGAATTATTGTGGGTTGCCCCCTAAATAATTCAAATAAGTTGCATGTTTTCAGTATTAACAAAGATGAATATTGTATTGAAATTGGTAATTTATGGAAGGATGTCAAATGTATACGTGGCTCCTGTACGGCAAAGCAAAATGATTGTGAAGCGTCGGTTACCCTGTGGAAATGTGCGGTGTCCCGAGAGAGACGAAGATAATATAAAAGTCATCTGCATATTGAAGTAAACATGTTCCCTGTCGACAATGATAGACATCTAAATTAGCAGAACAAGTGCAGCAGTGTTTTATCTCCGAAAGTGCCTTGTTTTACTGCTCACATAATAACAGATCAAAAATGAAAAGGATTCACAGAATTTATCCATCTGTCATTGGAACAACCCCCCCCACCCCTTTGTCCCATATGTGTCCAGAGTCTAAACATTTCAGTACAGTGTCATCATTCATTTCAACATTCAAATGTCCAGATCCTGTGAGTTTTCTATTAAATAAATAGTTTTTTACGGGTTAGAGATCATAAAAGGCATGGCTTTTGTATGGATGAGAGACAAGAAAACGATTGCATGGCAGCTAAAGAAGGCAGTAGTTTAACTAATTACCAAAAACGTATGGGCTATCTTAGGTTAAGCCCAAAGAAACCCCCACCCCTGCTTCACACACACACACACACACACACACACACACACACACACACACACACACACACACACACACAAACTGAAAATAAATCCACACACTTTTGCAGAAGTGAATACACACCCACACATGTATACATACACACACACGCACACACACACACATATACTGTACATATGACTCATGACACACACACACACACACACACACACACACACACACACACACACATGGTCATGACTGCACACACTCACACACACACACGACTATGCACACACACACACACACACACACACACACACACACACACACACACACACACACACACACACACACACACACACACTTTGAAATGTGCAGATTTTTAATGTGATTCCCATGTGTACCTGTCCCTTCTGTTTCAGCGGTGTGGGAGTGGAGCACAAACTCCTGAAAGGGAAAGAAGTGTTTCAGACTTCCATCTGGGCTGAAACAAACCTGCCAGGGGCTCAGACCCCTGACCTCTCCCACAAGGACTGCAGCCATGGCAACCGTGGAGCCATTTCATGGGTTTTCAAATTCTTACCATCTGAAAAATGATTAATTCACCATTTTTTGGGGAAGAAGTCAGGGGAAAACATATATGAAACAGATGGCAAAGAACAATAGAAAAAATTAACTATCTTCCAGTAAGGGTCATCGCACACCCCCCTCCAATGCCCCATTTTTGTATTTTTATTAGACTTAAACAAAATATTTTTCCAAACTTTCCAACTTCCTCTGGATCTTGCGATTACTGTAAAACACTTGCTGTCTATCTAGGATGCCACCAAAGCAAGTGAAGGCGTTCAACCGACCTCAACCATTTAATGAGCAGTCTTGAATTGCCCTTGAAACAACCAGACTGTTTTTAAATGTGGGAGCCATCTGAGAAAAAAAAAAAAAAAGATCTATTCCTAAAATGATTCCCATGTCCCACAGCTGTGGCCGTATCAGTGAATGCACGCCATGCTATACAATTTAACAGAGCAGCTTTAACAGCCTGTGGTTTTTAAACAACACCACTAAAACCTACCATTTGACTTCAGCTCGATGCTGAACTAATAGCATTTCATGTAATTGGATCTGAATGCACAATCAACCTAGACCAAACAGGTCTTCCTACACCCAGACCTATACATCTCCTGCTATAGCGGGCTACGGAGCCTTTTCCAGAGAAACAAGAGTGAGAATGGTGCAAACCAGAGATCTACATCCCAGACAAAAGCAATCAATCCAAATATTCACGTGGAAACAGAGATAATTCGAATTTCATTTTTAGGTCAAGTAAACTATCCATATTCACATAAACTAGATCAGGTGAGATGTTAGCACACACAAGTAGTTTCCGGCAGTGCATTAGGCCCAAGGCTTTTCTGGCTGCTTAGGCCGATGTTTATTTTTATTTTTGCCTTGTCTTTTTTCTCGTTTCTTGATCTTCTTCAAGACAAATTAATAAACTTCTTCCTGCATGTATGCACTGTAAATGCTTCCTGTATGTATGTACTGTATGCACTGTAAATGCTAACAAATTACATGACTTATAAATTCAAAATGAATGAATCGGTTAATCGGTAATGAATTGGTTTCTTTATTCCACTTTATTCACTGATGACATGTTGGGAGCAGTCTTTTTGTTATACTTTGAGATCATGGAAATAAATCACACAAATGTGTCATATATTTTAATCCCCCTTTAAAAGTTTACCGTGCCTCCTTTCAGATTTTACCATCTTCCCATCGAATGAAAATTCAGTTGAAGATGTTTTGCAGGACCTCAGGCACAGCCATCTGGACACAAAGAGGCTCACGGAGCATGGGGGCTCGGCAACAGGGTGCACAATGCCACTCTGAATCACCCGAAAACCCCAGAGTGAGCGCTGCGACGTGACAGAGCGCTCCATTAAGGAAGGAAGTGCCCACAAGGCCCACCGAGTGCACTCCTACATACCCCCCTGCCCCTCCACAGAGTGCACTCCTGCATACCCCCCTGCCCCTCCACAGAGGGCACTCCTGCATACCCCCCTGCCCCTCCACTGAGTGCACTCCTGCATACCCCCCTGCCCCTCCACAGAGGGCACTCCTACATACCCCCTGCCCCTCCACAGACATACCCCCTGCCCCTCCCCTCCACACCCCCCTGAGTGCACTCCTGCATACCCCCCTGCCCCTCCACAGAGGGCACTCCTACATACCCCCCTGCCCCTCCACAGAGGGCACTCCTACATACCCCCCTGCCCCTCCACAGAGGGCACTCCTACATACCCCCCTGCCCCTCCACTGAGTGCACTGCCCTCCACAGAGGGCATACCCCCTGCCCCTCCAGAGTGCACTCCTACATACCCCCCTGCCCCTCCACAGAGGGCACTGCACTCCCCCATTCAAAACAAATGACTTCACTTCTCCCTACATTTACAGTAAACACTGTAAATGCTAACAAATGACACGACTTGAATAAATCAGTGAACTTTATTACATTTTTAACAATTTTGTTGATTTCACTGATTGTTCAATGCATTGTTTGGGTGTTATAAAGTTAACATACTCATCAAATTTGTAATACCATTACTGAAAAAGTCTGATTTATTTAAATTAAAATTGTATTGTGTTTAACTTGTCGGAAATGTGTTATGCTAGTTTAGCTTGTGCAGCATGCTGGGAAATATGTTTTATTTGTGGGTGACCCTGGATAGGATAAGTGGTTTTGTTGATATGTCATATGTTCTGTTTGTAAAATGGTGTACAGATATAATAATAATAATAATAATAATGTTCTATAATAGAGGTCTCTATGTTGCTTGGATTTGTGGCAAACACTTCTGAGTTAAGCGCTTGGCTGTAAACAGTTTTGTGAAGGACTGATTCAAGAAGTATTCAATATCTATTCAAAATATTTTCTAGAGTGTAAACTAAACTAATTAATTTTTAGCTATAGTCACTGAATGAGTCAAATAAAACGAGTTATCAGAAATGTAATCCTGCAGTCCTTTTAGTCCTTGCAAAACATTATCAGGGCCATGGCTGTTTTTAAAAAATGTTAAAAATGACGTTCTCTGTATTTCCATCACGGGAGGAGTCGGCGGAAGGGAAGGGCATGTTTTTCCACCCCACTGCTCCTCACAAGCCCGCTGTCCCCCAGTGGCCCCGGGGGTGTGAAAACGGCGTCCCCTTGCAGATGGGCCTTGATTAACACGTGCGGTCCCTCATCGGTGCAGGGTGTCCAGATGACGCAGGTGGGCCATGACGGGGGTGGCTGGGGGGCAGCAGGGACTGCCTCTCGCAGACTTTCACAAAAAGGAACTTTGCAGCGGCAAATAAGCACCCGTGCCACGCCATCCCGGCCACACAGGGCTACGCCACGTCAGCCCACTCTACCAGAGGTAGTGCACAAGCATGTATGGTATTATATGTATGTACGTATGTACGTATTTATTTATGAAGAAATTCAGTTATTGTCATTATTCAAAATGCTCTGAGATTTAGGGGTGGCTGAATTGGGGATGGGGTTTGTGAATGGCCGTGGCATTAATGGATGTGTTGGCGCTGATGCCATGGGGCAGAGACAGGAGTCTGAGCGTGTGTGAGTCTACGGCTCCGGAACACACCAGAGCAATAATTAATCCTGAGTGAAATGAGAACAGTCCAGGACTGTGCCAAGGCCTCGTGGTTACACTGTCAGCTCTTAAGTACACAGAAGCAACAATTATCACACAAAGGGCCCTGTTTTGAGGAGGCTTTTTAGCTGGCAGGGTGGGAAAACATAGTTGGTTAGAGCAAATATTGTTATTTCCTAACAATATAGACATGTATAATAATACATTAGAAGAAAAATCGTTATATACCCACATACGTTGAATTCAGCATCCATTTTCCATAAAACATGAATGAACAACCTTTACCTTTATTTGAAAGTTATTTTACTACAGGCATAATACACAGTCAAACTTGAGAGTTTGAGAGCAGGGACAGAGACCATGCACTGTATTGACAAAGAAATACAAATAAAAATGCAAGACTGATTTAAAGGGAATGGCATTCCCAAAACGAATTCAGAGAAGTGCTTTCACTTAACTGTATTTGTGTCCTTAAAATGTGCCTATTTTTTCCGACAATGTTCAAATGTTGTATTAAAATATTAATATTAAATCATATTAAAATGGCCAGAAAAATGTCAATACATTTTTTCCAGATAACTGTCAGACACTTACATTATAAGACCAATAAAACGTAGTGTTTAACAAACATAAAACAATCACAGCAAGGCATGACCACCTCTGTTAACCCCCTTTATAAAGTTGCATAATCTCACTTTTCATATCTGTCACCTGTCACAGAAACGAGTCACTATTCATATCTCTCACTGTGTCTCATACATCCAGTTTAGGCCTCCTGTTAATCAAGTCTTTGTTATCGCTGATTGCTCAGCTTGACTTTAACAGACGGAGTTATTAAAATGGCTAATCATGACAAATATGAGGGAACGAGTTCGGACAGATATTACACAGTGAAGTCGTGGCAGGCCTTCCATAATAATTTACAGACCTGTTGTGTTCCCTAAGGTTGTCATTAGTGTTCATCATCTTTACCGTCACCGTCATCAGCTCCTTTCCCCTCAAACAGCCACATTTACGGCTGACATTGTGACACACTGGAACACTTTAATTTGTAAGACTTTTATCATTTAAGCATTTGGTAGTAACTTTCAAATTGATTTGGACAAAGCCTTTCACCGGTCTAATGAACTACAACAATCTAAACACCGCATTAGTAATGCCAGCGTGAATTCACAAAAAAAGCACTCAAACACCCACACTCAATCGCCCAAACCCGTTCGCATTGCCTTCAGTGTATGCTCCCAGATGCTATTACCTCTGCTATTAACACAAAGCTACCGCCGAAGCATTCGCTCCTGGCGGACGAGGCATTATCCGAGTAGAGGAGGGGCAGAGCAGTGGTGTTGGGAAGGGAACAAAAACATCTCACTGCTACAGAAAGCCTTTACTGCTTCAGTTATTTTGGGTAAACAGTAGTACTCTTTGACATCCTAAATACCTTCGGGCTCAGCCCCACTCCCCTCAGCACCGCACTAATCTACATCATCGCTGCCATACATAAGAAGAGCTGATGTTAATGCCTCGAAGGTTCAGCCGTGGCTCCACCTCTCTCTCCCTCTCTCCGCATTTTCATTTTATTTTACTTTCTTCCTGTTTTTTTTATTTCCCTTTGGTTGCCGGCGTTCACTTTGCAAAAGCCCGGGAGCATTATCAAAACATTACGGCGCACAGCATGTGTTTGATTAAAAAAGTGTAAAGTTACAAATTAGTTAATAAAATCATTTAGGCCAATCGCTGCAAATGGTGATAAATGCGTTCCATATGTTCTCAATAAAAAAGGCAAGTGCCATGTGCCCGTCCCCTCTGTCTTCGCCATAAACAAATAAATTAAAACAATTACCGCAGCGTGCCCGACTCCGTCTTTAATGAGAGCGCCGCGGTATAAAACTGTGTGACAGCTTTCATTTGCTCAAAGTGCAGCTCGTCTCTATCTCCAGCGGTGGTCCAAACTTCCAGATGTTACTGGCAGAGGGGACACTTTTTTCGAAGCGCTGCTTCGCTTAAAGGGCAGCGAGGGCAGCTCTCTGAAAAACAAAATCATCAACAAAATCACCTTAATATTCTTTTATAGCTAACAGGAAAAAAACTCATTGGAGATTGCAATTAATTTGCATTATGGCACGCACCACGTTTATCACCATAAATGTGTATTTATAAATTCCTGTGTCATACAAACACTTTCCCTAGGTTTTATTTTCACAGAAAACCTAAAGAAAACTGAGGAGCATTGGCATGTCTTCTTGTGTAGATCCTTCATTCGCCTGATATGATGTCTGTAGGCACTTGTAACCCTCTTTCCTCTTCCCCTTGGTCCAAAGCAGCGTTATTGGGATTGGGATATGAGCTAGGAGATGCTCCTTCTTCTGTCTGGCTTAACTGAAAGCAACATTTCCAATAGTCTAGGCTATGAGTCCCAAATGAGTAAACACAACTGTGAAATTCCAGAAGTCTCATCTATAATTAAATTGAATTCAAGTATATTTATGTTTGTTGACCTCAGAGAACTAGATATTTTGTCTCACGCAACATGTGGTGCAAGGGATAAGCCTACCCATGTAATGTTCTTGTTATGGAGGTTGTTTTGAATGTGTTCCAATTGCCCATAAAGTAGCAGTGAACAGATGCATAATGAAAATATATTGGGAGTGTTAAGAATTTGACCAATCGCAGAATGTCTATGGTTTGAAAAGGGAATAAAAGTGGGTGAGGGGTCTCGTTAGCCTAATAAATCAGGCATAAAGTCAGTCTCACTGAGGAATCAGGCATTAACTTGAAGTCCAAACATTTGATTGCAGTAATGACAACCTAAACAACAGGCAGTCCTACAGGTTGTGTATCCCTATCATGGCATGCCATTTTATGCTATACTGTATACTATATTTATGTTTTAAGTGAGAGATAATGGTTGACAAAAGCCCAAAAAGATGGGAAATTCACACAAGCACCTCAACCGGGTCCACACAATGCTTTGATACCTGCTATGGTACTGTAACTATGTTTATTCAAACAATACTTACACTTCAAACAATACTTCAAACAATGTACCCACCACTGGGCAGGCTGCTGAGGATTAGATCAAATTTTCTCTTCAAATAGGGCTGGCGGATAGCGTAGCGGTCTAACGCACCCGTATTTGGCTGGTCCTGTACGAGTGTGAGCTGCCTATCAGGGACACGGTTTAAAACCCGTCTGAGCCAGACCAGCCCTGGCCATTAGCCCTGATCGGGGGCAGCATTTGGCTGTCTGCTCCTGAGGGTGGTCAGCACAAATTCGCTGTGAAGCACGTAAGGATGCCTCTAGAAAGGGGGTCAGAGAGTTCCGTCTCGAAGGAGGTGGATCATCGCCGGCCTCGGAGAGTAGCTTGTTCCATAGAGACAGGAGGGAGGTTTGTGGGGGAGGGTTAATCAAAATAAATAGAGGGTATAATTGGCTTCCAAATTGGGGAGAAAAACAGGGAAAAATCTGAAACAAATCAATAAATAAATAAATAAATAAACATTTTCTCTTCAAATCAACAACGAAATAGATTATTCTCAGTCCATTTTGAGCCTGATCAGCTAGCTCAGGGCAATAAAAAACAACTGACATCCAAATCCAGAAGGCCAGTTGGAAAACGCCTGTAGAATTTGAATGCTTTTAGATATCTGCATCAAATTTGTTACACAGGTGGTATACATGTTGGGGATGAATTGTGTATTTACCCCCTGGCTGACATGAAATATATCAAAATTAAAAGTACACTAAGGTTAGTGTGGAGCGATTTATGATTTCTTTAAAAAGTTTTAGGTACATAATTTGTATACCATGAATGTTTGCTCACATATTTCATAGGTTTGATGGTGCAGATGTTCCCTCCAAATCCAGCTATTAACCATGTCTCTGCAGTGCATTACTAAGAAGGCTTCATTTAACAGTGGTGCAAAACAGGTGGAAATAACATGCTTGGGGATCCTTTAGTTTGACACAGGAATTTATATATTGAGGCCACTCGCTGCTGTGATGTGTCAAATTGTGCCCCGGGTGCAGGAAAAGGAGCGCACCCACTATGTTTCCTGGCTATCTTTTATGTAAGTTCTAAACAACAATGCTTGCACTGCCTGGAAGTGTGTTTTTTCTAACGACTTGAAATATAACGTTCCAATAATAAGTAATACGTTTTGGATTTCTTCACGTAGCTGTCCCTATTTCCTTTTCGATCACAAATTACACCTTGTTTTCTGTCAAGGAGATCGCCTATGGTTATTTCCTGGTTCAAAAGTATTGAAAATGAGGACGTAGCAGTAAGCTAATCAACAGTCCTTATTTATGGTTGATTTGGACAACATGGTCATAGCTAGCTTTTTAAGTTAGTTAATGTTAGCAACGTTAATTCTCAGTCTAGAGAAGTTTGTTATTGTACATACAAAGCAATTTTGTTTAAACAACAACATTTTGGTAAAACTGTTTTTTTTTTTTTTTTTTTCTGATTTTATCCAATTTTTCTCCCAATTTGGTAGCCAATTAGACCCGCTATTTTTACGTCAATCCCCCTAGTAATGTGAGTTCGCTGCCGTAGTCCTGTGACCGGTAGTGACGAAGCGAAGTGACGCCTCTTACGAGACGGCACCCGCAGGCCGTCGACCGTAACCCGGTACTACTACTGGTATCACTGGGAGCGCCCTGGACTGGTTCTCCTCTTACCTTCATGATAGGAGTTTCTCTGTGTCTGCCGGCCCTTTTACATCTGAAACTGCTGCCTTGTCCTGTGGTGTGCCTCAGGGCTCTGTTTTGGGTCCGACTTTGTTTGCACTTTACATGCTGCCCCTAGGTATAATAATTAGCAAGTTTAAAGATGTCTCTTACCACTGTTACGCAGACGACATCCAATTATACATCTCGTTCAAGCCAGACCAAACTGACAAGCTTTCTGCCTTACATGACTGTCTGACTGCTGTTAAGGACTGGATGGCTAACAACTTCCTACAGCTAAACGCAGACAAGACAGAGGTTCTTATTATTGGTTCAGATAAAGTCACTTCAAAAGTAGCTACCTGTATGGGGACCCTCTCAACAACAGTAAGGACTATGCTCAGAAATCTTGGTGTTATTTTTGACCAATCAATGCTTTTTGATCATCACATTAGGTCACTGACGCGTACATGTTTTTTCCATCTGCGAAACATTGCAAAACTTCGGTCTGTTGTGTCCCATGTTGAGTTGGAAATGATTATCCACGCCTTTGTGTCATCTCGCCTGGACTATTGTAACTCCTTGTTCACCTGTCTCGACATGTCCACCCTAGACCGGCTACAATTAGTCCAAAATGCAGCTGCAAGGCTGTTGACTAGGTCCAGAAAGTCATGTCGTATCACCCCCATCTTGGTTTCCCTACACTGGCTCCCCATCAAATTTAGGATTCAGTTTAAGATTCTTGTCATCACCTACAGAGCCCTTCATGGTCAGGCACCTGCTTACATCTGTGACCTACTGCATCCCTACATCACCAGTAGGTCTCTCAGGTCCTCTGACCAGGGTTTGTTGGTTGTCCCTCGTTCCAGGCTAAAAACAAAAGGTGATCGAGCTTTTCAAACTGTGGCTCCCAGACTATGGAATGCTCTTCCCTGGACTTAAGATCAGTGGTCTCAGTCGAAGCTTTTAAAAAGCAGCTAAAGACTCTCCTGTTCAGACAGGCTTTCGCCTAAACCCTTTGCTGTGTCTTCTTTATTATTTTTATGCCCTTGCTGTTTTTTTTCTTGTTTTTATCTTTAGGCCTACTTGTTTTATTAACTTGTATTAATGAATAATCAACTTGAAGTTGAACCTGCTATCTTCTTTGCACTTTAATGATGTTTTTACATGTGAAGCACTTTGTGACCCTGGTCTGTGATAGGTGCTATATAAATAAACTTTACTTACTTACTTACTTACTACAGGGCCACTATACGCAGCGAACGTCACGTCGGCTCCCCTCCCCCCTCCCTGGGGCGGACAGCCAATCGCCGCCCCCTGGTGGCACTCCCGGCCAGAGCCGACACTTGGCGAGACGGGGAATTGAACCCCGGTCTCCGTGGCCAGCGTCGGACGTTGGTAAAACTGTTTTAAAGCCATTTAGAAAATCATGATTATGTCTAATCTAGCAAACATGACCACATGACACCACTAGATAATTAGCTAGCTATATTTAGATACTGCTAGCTAGCTAATGTTAGTTCACTAACGAAGATACAAACTACTAGTACCTAACTTCAGCTGTCAAACCAGCGGAGACTAGTTAGTTACCTAAGACTACCTAGCTAGACTAACATGCCAATATTAAGTATTGCATCCATACAAACAGACAAGATAGCCAGCTAACCAAGTGGCTAAGGTAGCAAGATAGAAATGAGCACTACAAACAAATGAGTATGCCTTGTGAGCGATGTCACCCACAACAATTACGATATGAACAACCAAAAACACAGAAAACTTAAAGTACAAACTTCTATCCAAAAACTAAAATAAGCTGGTTGACTAGCTAACCTAACCTAGGTAGCTGCTAAGAATGTTTTTTAACCTCTGGTGCTCTGCATAGTGTATGAATGTTATTGGGAATGAACAGAAGCAACATGGTGCCATAACAGTGGTTTAATGGGCTGCTGGTCACTACCATTTTGACTCTAAATAACATCTCTTAACAATGGCTTTGTGTGTTGCTATGACTTACAGTTGCCAGCATTGTTGTGCACGAAGTGTACCTTGCTAACACACAAGCTAACCTTTCGCCATTCATTTTGAATGGAGCCTCGTTACCAACAATCTAAATTTTAATAAAAACTCTGCCACATGAAACTCCATGTTTCTGTCAGTGTATGGGTCCATTTAAAAGTGTGACATGCTTTAATTTGGTGAGAAACTGCATAATGCTCTTACAAGATGGTAGAAGAGCACAAAATAGCTATGTGTTTACGAAATGTTATCGACTTTCACTTTTTTACCTTTGTCTCTTCAAACAACAAGTTTTACAAACTAGCAAACAGATTTGTATGAAATTGCAAAGAGTAGTTGAATAGTATTTGCCCTTTGACAAAAAAATCAATCATCTACATTGGTGCTCAAACAGTGTCAGGAGGAGACTAGTGATTTTATCACCAGTGGTATTACGGTATTAACTGAACTCAGAACATGAAGATCTCCTTCAGTCACTCCAAGTCAACTACCTCCATTTCACATTTCACATTTCACATATTCAATTTACATTTTTACTTCTACAACTCTCTTTTAAATACCTATATGTATACTTCATCAACCAATTTACTTTTCATTATTAAAGCGCTAACCAGCTGTATCTCTTTGCTAAGTGAAGCGGCCAGCAATTTGCGAGCTATGTGATGCCCCTACAGAACTCAGTCTGGGCGAAATGCTGATTCAGCTTTCACAAGCCATTAGTGACATACTGTAGTGCACCGGGCATCTCAGAGGCGAGGTAATCATGATGTGTCCACCTTGGCTTCCTGTGTCCGGAGGGCTGGGGCTTCTGCCGCAGTCATTACTCTTCATCTAAAAAGCAGGACACGAGCGGGATTCAGAGGGCGAAACGCATCTACCACCCAGGAGCTGGAGGGGGGGCTTTCGTGGGAGGGCATGCAAGAGACGAACCAAATTAAACAAATTGCCAGCGGAGGCAGTGCGGTAAGAAGGCCTCACACCTGGTAGCCGTAGCCTACCACGCTCCCAACTTTAATGATGCAGGTACCCATCATAAAAATTTTGCTCTGGCCGACATGATTTTCAATTTTCATGATACGTTTTACATAACCCTAACCTTTTTTTTTTACTACACCTCCGGGGGAGGGCTTTCTGGGTTTGTGTGAGGGCACGACGTACTGTGCCTGATACTAATTTATGAGTTATTAGTGTGCATGGTCACTTAGTGCGAGGCTGCGGCCGAGCAGCACAAAGGATCTGTTTTATTGGACACCTTGCACGGTGTTTGTCTGGACAAAAAGAAAAGGCTCTTCTGGGGAGCTTGGCAACCATCCCCACGAGTCCCCTTAGAAACGAGATTTAAGGTGTCCCAGTTTAATAATGGCGAGATGGTACATAACTAGATTTTAAAAGGGTTACGGTATTGCATTTAATGGAAGTCCCCACAGTGCAACAGTTATAAAAGTTTAGCTTAGAATTGTATGGTCCTTATAAGCATCTCTTGCCTCTGGGCCTTGTCAAAAGTATCGGGGAACAATTAAGCAATGGCGTGACTGTGAAGTCACATTGCTGTTTCATTAAATGGGCCAAAGGATGAAAAAATAAAAAAGGCTTCGACCTAAGTTGTTGAAACGGACAGAGCGGCGCTTTGGGGAAGGTGGGGCAGGGGGGGGGCTTCGGTTGTGCTTGCCCTTTGATTGTGGTTTTAATGGTCGTCAGGTAATGGTCCTCAAAATTGGGTCTGGAATGGGCAGAGCTGGAGAGGGACATCGGTTTGCAGCTGACCTTCATTGGCACAGGGACACATGCCAAGCAGGAGGACAGCCTTGGCATGTGTATGCAGTTACATTTTAGACTCAGCGGTCATAATCATGCGGAATGCAGATGAGGAGAAATTAGCCTTTTAATTTAAGTCTTTATGAAAAAAGCAAGATGAAATCATTTTTAAAATGCTGTCGCATAATCTCTTCATAATCTTGTTTGGTTGAGGTGAGAGGAATGAAGACTAGCCTTAACTTAACATTTGTAAAGTTGTGTGTCTTGGACTTTAAGATAAATAAATAGGGAACTCCTATATTTGTTGGATCGCATAAAGCCAGGGTTACTTATAACTTAAACAATGTGCTTTTTTGCATCTTGATTTGTGAGTTCGATGTGAGATTTATGTGGGCAGATGTAATCTGGAATTCACTGCATGTTTGCAAGAAAGTAAAAAGTTACATTTAGAGTCCCCCGGGTAGTGCAACCGGTAAAGGCACTTGTTCTAAGTGCTGGTTGCCCACTGCAGCCGTGGTTCAAGCCCTGGCTGCACCAGCCCGGCTCTGGCTGGGAGTCCTGTTCGGGGGGCGGTGATTGGCTTTATGCCCCCAGGGGAGTAGGGAGGGGGCTGGTATGAGCTCGCCGTATGCAAAAGTGGCTCTGTGTGTGTCTGAGTTACAGTCGACGTCTTGGCGAGTTCCGTCTCGGAGGAGTGAGCTCGTAGTATGCGGGAGGGATAGTTGAAATACATTCATTTTTTTACATTTAAATACCCAGATATATCTTCTTCAAATATAACTATTGGTGGATTTTACACTTAGGTGCTGCCTTGTTCAAACATCTGAAGACTACATCTAACCATACATATGCCCTGGGGTTTCAACGGTTTGAAATGCTCACAAATACTTCCAACAGGATCTTAAAATGAATTTGCAGCTCGATGTGACGAATACAGTCCATAAACATAAACACACATCCCCGTTTCCAGATCACAGCGGTTGACATCCTTCCGTTTCTTTGAGAGCGAACAAAAACACCTTCCAAAGGGCACTGGACACTAATGAAAAGACTTGCAGGTTTTTTGCGAGCGCATTTTTTAAAGATCACACCCGAGAAAGTCAAGCGAGTTTTCCTCCCCACAAATCCGCGGGAAAAAAAAGAGGAAGGAGAAAAAAAATGACAGGATGGCGCAGCCTCTCAGCCAAAAACACCTTCCCCGTTAAAAGAGGAGAGGGAGGAAAAGAGCTGCTCTTGTCTTTCCAGTTTAGGGAGTCCAGATGGGAAGTGAGTTTTTATTCGTCTTGAGGCGGCACTTCACATCTGCTGGCCCAGATGTCTAATGAATACGGAAGCAGGGCTGCTCTGTCGCTTCATTAATACTGCACTCGCAGAGGGAGCGGGCCGGCCCGCGCGCACCATCCGCAGGCGCCCCTCCGGCCCAGCGGGCCGCAGATTGGTGCGGCGCCGGAGCAGAACCGACGGCTGCCCGTCTCTCCTTTGGGCCCCCGGCCGGCAGCTGGTGCCTCGCAGGAACAAAGCTGCGCCGCTTTGTTGCGCCTAATGCCTCTCCGTGTTGTCACTTAAGGTCTTTATTGGTATTAATTGATACAATCGCCGGAACTTTTACTTTTTTGTTGTTCTTGGTGCTTGGCGTTCACCAGTTCTGCATTCAGGCAGGCTAGCCGGTGGCGTGGGAGACTTTTTCCAGAAACCCGAGAGCGTGTCCATCATTTTGATTCATTTTTTTGTAAACGTTTTTTTAAATATATTTCGTTCAGCATTCATGAATCTCTCTGCACGCAAAAAACGCTACCGGTCACGGACCTTCACTCGATGGCCCCGACCTTCACGCCAATCCATTTCTGGTGTTATTTCATGTCCAGGATTCCTGATGAAAATGCATGACGACATGACAACATTCCCATGAACAACACATACTGTCATTTGCATTTTTGGTTGAAATGATTTTGGTGCCATTATTTAAACCTGAAATTATTTCGATGACATTGTTTGAACTATTAATATTCTTTTTGAAAGTTTTGAATAATTGTAAGTTTACCATAAATGCACAAAATAAAGAATGATTCAGACAAGCAGCCAGCAGAGGTACATTCAGTAGTTTCAGAATGCTGTGAATGTTTTACTGTTGAATGAGCAGTGGTCTCTAAACTGTTTGGAATTTGGCTTTCACTGACAGGAGGCTAATAAATAACCCATTTTGGAATAACAAAACTTCTCAAAAGGCCCTTTGGAAAGCCTCAGCAATGATTTACAAATATAGCCAGTTTGCTATATATTTAACAGCAATAATATTCACCATTATAGTTGCCATGAGAATATTAGGCCTGCTATCTGCCTAAAGTGCACATGAACCAAAGTAGCATATAGCCTATTTGTACAGGTTTGTTGTATTACAATTCACATTTACATTTTACATTTACATTTTAAGCATTTAGCAAACGCTCTTATCCAGAGTGACTTACAAGATGTGCATTAATACATGGTAATTCATAGTTTACGCATTTGTAGCTATATGAGCCTAGCGGTAGGATAGCTCATATATTATTAGTGGTTAGTGGTAGCTCATATTATTTATATTTCCATACATTGTAGAATTATTTAACATGGAAAATGTTACATTTAGATTCAATTCAGCGCCAGTTCAGCAGCTCTAAACCTCAGAGGAGATACGTTTTAAGTTGTTAATGCGGAATCCAAAATGTTTTGGGTGGCACTGAAAGGATATGATTAGTCTATTTAAACAATCTGTGCTTTTACTAAATAATAATAAATAATACTTTAAAATATTCAAAATGAATTGCAGAAATAACACTTTAAAAAATTACGTTTACTAAACCGCATAATTGAATTATGCTGGGGAGGTGACATCAGTGTCCACCTGGTGCCGTTGCTGTTGATATAAAATCAGAAACAGCTCACATATTATCCAGCTCCAAAAAAACAAAATAGTCTTTGGACCCAGTTCCTCATCACTAGGGATCAACGTGACCCTTGGGAGACCTCAAATTGTTGAAGAGACCTTGAACGTGCATGACCTGGACGCCTGTGTCAGGAGGCAGCTGGGCTCACGGGCCTCGTGAATGTTTGGCGAGGAGGAGGGAACTGTGAAAAGTTGTGGTCATGGCGCTAAATTGACAGAGCCACGGTCTCCAGTTGCATGTAGGATACTGCAGTACCAGTTATGGGGCCTTTCACGTGATCTATTAAAACTCGGATGTTTGAATGGGCAATGGGGCAGAAAAATAACTAATTGTGACCACTGGTTTAGAATCAAACAAATGTGCTATAATAAAAATGTGAGGTAAAAGTGACAAAGCTTATTTGAATTGGGCCATTGAGATACCTGTTTAGAACAAAGCCTGCCCCATTATTTAGGGGTATAATAGAATGCTAAACGTATACTCTTAAGTATTCAGAATTTTCCCACTGTTGAATTCACACCAAGTCAATTTAGATGCCATCTCATGAATATTTGTGCAGCTCCAGCAATGATGGTGTTTGAATTTTCAGACAAGACATGCATTTGACTGACAGAGTAATCCTTCAGTGGAAAGGGCTGTGAGATGTGTTTATGTACACTCTGGGACTCATTCCACGGCTCGCTGTTTGTTTTCCCATTCCTCACCTCTCCACTGTATCGCTCCTTCCCTCAACGAGAACTTGAAACTTTCTGAATTTATCAAAGCGGCATCCCCAGCCATAATGCATGGCTGATAAGATAGCCCTGAGGAGAAGTCAACACTGAAGGTACAATTTGTGTGTATGTGTGTGTGTGTGTGTGTGTGGAATAACAAAACTTTAACACATTTATACACTTTTAATGACACCCTCATTTCACAATCAACAAGAAGAGACAACAGGGATATCAGCATGCACAACAAGCTCCATTACGAAGCAAGCTGAAAAAGAGCAATGTGTCTGTTTCACATAGCAACACTGCTGAAAAACCGTGCACACAATAATCATGAAAAACATTTTCTATATAAGACAGTTCACCATTGAATGGAAGTGAAAGATCCCTGATGAAAAAGCAATTCCGTGTCAATATCTGGTATGATATGAAATTCACAATATAAGAAAATACAGGTAACTGCAAAAATAAAGGAAACACTTGAGTATACAGGGATACAAAGTAAGCAGGTGCATTGAAGCAGGTGTGGTTCCTGAGTTCATTAAGCAATTAACATCCCATCATGTGTAGGGTCCTGTATAAAAATGCTGGGCTGGCTCAGTTGGACATTATTTTGGCTACCATGCCTAGAAGTAGAGATCTCAGTGACTTTGAAAGATGGATGATTGTTCGGGAGTGTTTGGCAGGAGCTTCAGTGATGAAGACGGCTCGACTTGCTGACGTTTCACGAGGAACAGCTGCCAAGGTGATGTTGGCATGGAAGTCTGAGGGAAAGACATCATCAGCTAGGGGCAACTGTGGTCAAAACGCATACTCCTCGACTGTGATGTCCGTGCATTGATTCGAGATGTGAGGCAAACAAGCAACGAGCAATTCTGAATCAGTTCACTGGAAATATCAATCTAGGGCATGAGTAGGTAGTTTCATCAAGAATAGTCTGTTGAGAACTTCATAAAGATGGATACTATGGTTGGGTTTCAGTGCATAAACCCCTTATTTCACCTAAAAATGCACGTTTGCGAGTAAATTGGTACAAAGAACAAAGGCAATGGTCTATTGAACACTGGAAAAATGTAATATGGTCAGATGAGTCATCCTTCACCCTGTTCTCAATAAGCGCAGGGGTGCATTTGTGGTGTGGTGCAAAATCAGCCTGCAGGCCCGGGTGCTTGTTTACCACAGTGAAGGGTTCTAGCAGCCCTATTGCTGTGTGTGCATTTTCCTGGCATACTTGTAGGTCCACTCAACCCAGTAGAGGGCAAGGCAAATGACAATAAATACAAAGCCATCACTTTTATCCTACGGTGAAGCATTTTCATTCCTGATGGGAGTGGTCTCTTCCAAGATAACAATGCCCACATCCACAGCGCACAAGTGGTCACTGAATGGTTTGATGAAACCAGCATTAAAATGATGTAAAGCATATTCCATGGCCATCTAAGTCACCAGATATCAACCCAATTGAACACTTATGGGAGATTATGGAGTGGTGTCTGAGACAGCATTTTCCACAACCATCAACAACACATCAACACCAATTGATGGAATTTCTCATGGAAGAATAGGGTTGCATCCCCCAATAGTTCCAGACCCTTGTAGAATATATGCTAAGGTGCATTGCTAATTTCTTATTAAGACACTATGTGTTGGTTATGTTTCCTTTATTTTACCAGTTACCTGTCCATTCAGAATATATAAAAAATATATGAAATATTTAAAAAACTGCAAAAATTTCCATAATAATTTAATATAAAAATTAATTGTGTATAGTATATCTAGGATGCATTTCATAATATATATCATTTTTCAATATATTAAATTATAAATAACACTGTAAATAGCTGAGCAAATACCAGCAAACTACCAGTTTAAAATCAAGCTACAAAGAAATCAATTGAGAGAGTACTGACTCACATTATGCCTTGAGCCTCTGCGACAAGAGACAGTTACTTTTAAAGAAAGAAAAATACTTAGTGGAGCTGACCACAACAAGCTCAATTCGTCAAGGCTAATGATGAAGATTTTATGAAAACATTAAGAGGAAAAAGGACTTAATACATAGTAAGTTTTGGCTTTGTGTGTCCAAATAAACATTTTCCCTGTGGTGCATTTTCAATTACTGTACTTATTCACCTGTTCAAGAAAATATACATTTAAATCCCAAGTACACATTAAATGATAACTTTTTTTGTACACTACTGGCATTTGTCCAAGACTCGCTTCAATGTGCAAACAAAGAATACACTGTGTATTTAGATTTAAAATTAGGCAGTGTGTCACATCAATGTGAATAAAATCAGTATGCCCTTAACTTTGACTTTCAAAAAATGCAGATGTTAGTTCTTTCTTTACTTTACTACAAAGTTTGGCAAGATTATTTTGGCGATTGTTTAACTCACCAATCTGTGCTTGTGAAGAAAAAACTTTTAATTGTGAGTCCAAATTAAGGACAAATGGTGACAGATTTATGATGATGTGTTACTTTCTTGTTTAGTCTACTGATGTCCCCTAGGGGGAGCACATCAGAATGTACCTCCCAAGAGGTTTAAAATACAGTTTAAAGGTCACACTCAGCACCTTGAAATTTCAATACAAATGAATTGAATATTCAAACAGCAAAGTCAACCTAAACCAAACAATGATCATCGCTTTTCTATTTTCATTTGCTTGGAGTGACTATGTGGAGACAGTACACTGTACCATGGAAAGCATTCCCCATCGAGTGGAAAATCCCCACACGAAACAGCTAATCCAGAAATATGACAAGCTCCCTTGTAAATTCTCAGTCTGTTATCAAACAAGATGTGCTCCTGAAGTCATGTAAGGCCATTTGCCCTCCCCCCAACCTAATAATTTTCCATGACTTTATGCCAAATAAATTATATATATATATGTATATACATTTTTTGGGCATAGAGTCATGGAAAATTATTATTAAAAATTTATTTATTTATATATATACAAACACACACACACACACACACACACACACACACGTGTCAACACACACACACAAAGACACATTAATTGTGAATAGTTTTTATACACACACACACAGACAGTACACACAACTGTCAATACAGTAAAGATACATTAATTGTGAATAGTTTTTATACCTACTGCATACAGTATACCCACTGTATACAGTATACATATATATATACAGTATATTTCCTGTATATATGAGGAGACTTTATGCTGTCCCAATTTCTTCAGGAAAACGAAAAAATTATTCTGTCATCTGGGCGTATCCAGCAAAAGCTCTCTTGCAGCTATAAGTCTCTCAGGTCATGAATTGTTACAATTCATATCTGATCCAGAGCAAGGCCTGCACAAGGTCAAGGCTCAGCAGAGGTTCTGTTTTTGCACTAAGGAGATCATTCGGACGACTTATTCACCATATTCTTTCCTGGAATGTGAAAATAGCTGTTCTCAGTGTAGCCTTAAATACATATTTGATGCATACAGCATATTCTCTCAAGTAGCAAACTGGCCAGACTAACAATAAAACATATTGGAGCAATACATGCTCTACACAAACTGCAAAACTTTTACAGCAGGGGAAGGATAAATCACAGTGGTATGGAGCTGATGGAGGTTGAACAACATCTCCGTCCATCCATGCTATGATGGTACTGCTGAAACCAGAACATATCCCCAAACGCCGTATCCCACAATCCCCAAAGTCTATATTTCAAGGTTAAAAGGGTTACATCGATTGCCCATTCATTTGTCACTCATTTTGTTTTTGGACTATTTCCGCCTTTTTTATCCCCATTTTGGAATGAATAATTGTGGCTTTGCAGGCAAGGAGTGTTGCAGCTGAAGAGTGTGCACTCCATGCAACAGGAAAACTAGTGCTGATAGGAGTAGAGGTGCATCTCTCAGTGGCAACAACTGATTGCCTTTTGGGCATCTGGCACTTTCCACAGAGGAGGTAACGCAGTGGTAACCCAAGGATTCTGGGCCGGCAACCCTGGAATGAGGCCTATTGTGTCCCACCTCACCTGGTCATTGTTGACTGGCTAATGACAGTCTAGGATCAAACTTGCAATGCCTAGGCTTATGGAGCCCATCCTCCACTTGGAGAAGTGGCTTTATTTTGTCATTCTTTGACATCTGGCAGAGTGCAAGAACAATTAAGACTCAACTGTTATTATGCAGGCGAACAAAGAGCCGGTAGGTGCTCGGCTCTGACTCCCTGTCTCCCGAACAAACAGGACACAGCCCCAATGTGCCAATGGTAACAATAGTAATTACAAACAGTGGTCCAACCGCAGAAACATCAGTTTCATTACACGCTTGTCAAATCCCAGCCTGTCGGCTCCAAACCGTAAAGTCTGTTTTCAACCAGCGTGCAGAGATGACAAGATTACAATAATTGCAACTAGAACATAAAATAGTCAACCTGATGTTCTTTAAAAAGGAAAATCAACTAGATTGCATCAGGTTAAATCTACAGTAACGGATTGGATCTTCTGTGTATGGCTGAAGCACCTGGTCATCTATCAGGGGTTTCGATCAAAGCATTTGCCTGAATCCGGTGACGTGAATCTGTGGTTTCTCTCCCTAAGCCAGATGCCAGTGTGTGGTCAATAAAAATAAGCTCAGTGCTTTGTACAAATAAGGACTTTACATAAAAGTTAAATTAATAAATAATCATGGGATTCTGTAAAAAGTAGCCATATAGGCATTTTGTATAATAGTGTGTATAAGTGTGTAACATTGCCCTTTCAAAGGACACATGTAAATATTTAATATGGACGTTTTACATCTTTGAGATTCGGTACACTTTTTTTTCGGAGGCCTGTTCCACACACGAATGTAGCACTGAAGCATCCGTAGAGGATAGCAGATTTGACTTCAGAACGACTGTGTGTTTGGATCAGCCTGTCTTGAGCTTGAGTCTACTATATCTTGAATGATACACTTGTTGTTTTTTAAGCTAAATATCAAAATTTTATCAAAATTAAAATAGATCTCTAATGTCAACATTTGAAGGAACAAACACTATTAGCTAATGCATATAGTAGCAGATGAATAGTTGATGCTGAATATATATATATTTATAATCACTTTATATTGGTGTTTCCATTATTGTGGCAGTTACCTGTATATACGGTATATACACGCTGTAAGTCACTACATGAATGCGGTCTGTGCTGAGTGAAGTAGGGAAACTTACACAATACCACAGTACCAGAGATGTTTCTGGTTTTTCAGAATGATTGCAGTTTGATTGATTACCGAGCCTAAATATTCTGAGTGATGGAAGGCTGAGTTATTTACTCCGTAAATGTTTTGTAGAGCGGCGTGAGACCAGAGATGAATGTCATTTGCGTGGTTCATGTTTCTGCTAGAAAAGGGAACGTGATTCACTGCTTATCCGTGTTGCATAGTGTCATTCCGGGAGACCACAGTGCATGTATTGCAGAGCATTTACACACAGACAAGTTTCCAAGCCGCTGAACAACTGTCTTCGAACGCCCCACCACTCGTACATGAACAGTAGGTCTAGTGCTCCAGGTTAAAGCTAAACGCTTCGGCAGCAACGCGGTGCATGAGAAGCGTTTTACTTACAGCGCACTCCACCTTGTGTCCTAGCGGTCAGTACTTACAAAAGACTGGAATTCAATTAGATCTCCGGGGGCAAAGTTCAAAGCACCTCTCTGAACCGCCTCTCGCTCCGTGCAATGTTTCGTCTCTTCCTGAAGGGGAAGTGAGGAATTGTGTTTGACACGTTCCGCGTCTGCTCGGCAGCTTCGCTTAACTCCGAGTCAGAAACCTCGTCTCTCAGTTGTTTTCCGTTTCATTTCCGTGCTCTAGGGACCGAAACCTCCCCAAGCGTTTTTATCCCTTCCCTTTCTCCTTTCCTTTATTCCTTTAGATCAATCCCACGGGGCCGAGCGGAGACAAAACGGGTAATTTCATGTTAATAACAAAGAGAAGTCCGCCGAAACACGGTTTATTAGATCCGAAAACACGTTCTTTAAATTAAAGCGCCTTCAGGTCCAAACACTTCAGACGTTAAGAAAGCACAAAGAAAAGTTAAGAAAAACAACTTTTACATTATTTATGTATTATATGTGTTCGGATTATTTGTTTACTCCGAGTGTACCTTTTGCATGATTTATTCATGCAACGTAATGCATGAGGGTGCTGTCTCAAACACACCCCATTCTAAAAATGCAGACACATTTTGTCCTTTCACTTATGTTTAGAGGCTCTTTACAATATCAATCTCTTGTTATAGTTACCAGCAAAATTGATATTTTAATAAATAATATATGCAGATGGTGTGTATGTATTAAACAATATCTATAGCATACATTGCAGGTATTTACTATATACAAAGTATAGTATATAGATACTATAATAGCACATGTTGAAATGACCTATTATAATTTACAATGGTCCCTACTCTCATGGAAAGGTAATGTTATGTATAGAATATATACAGTACTGTAAAACACATTCTACCCTAAGAACACAATACCTTGACCAGGCCAATCTACAGCAGAGTGAATTTACTCTGTGTCTCTCAAATAAGCAATTATTGTGCTTGCAGTTTTACTCACTTTTAGAAGTACGTGCCTTGGGTATTTTGAGAGGTAGAAGTACTATTTTTTTAAATCTAGCTTTAACTCAATCTAATTTGTAAACATTTCACTTTCAAGATAAATTCCTCCATGGATTTGATACTCTAACTTCTATCCAAAGTTTGCATAGCAGAGAGAAAGCACATAATTCACAAAATTCACAATTCACAAAATTCAGTTAAGTCAAGTTATTAATTGGTCGACCTTGTTTTCTAATTATATATTTACGTTTTAGTTCTTATTTTCCATTTGTTTAATTTGTTGTGCTTTATGCAACCTTGTCTTATGCAACCTTCACGACCCACCAAAAAGCAAAATACACAAGTATGTATGATTTGTTTTCGGGGGCTGTGATTTGTGTGTGTGCTCTAATGAGCCTGCAGGGTTTGTGGCATTGCTGGTACCCCCCTGTGTGGTAACGTCAAGACTGAAAATCCAATGACACATTTCCGTGCGTGTTCACTATGGTCCATCGTTGTGTTATCTGGCTCCTTTCATTGTGGCTATTGCGACCATGCAGCCCACTCCCATGCATGCACACACACAGTATGTGCCATATCAGTAGGAAATCAATATAGAAATAATGAATGCATTTGCATTAGCAGGACGCTTCCCACGTCTCTTAAATTCTCTCTCTCTCTCGAAAACTTTCCCTTGTTCATGTACACATCATTTGCTTTGTTTGGGGAAATTCACTGTCTTATCAGCATACATGCCGTTCCTCTTGCTGGGTATAAATAGTTAATTCATTCATTTCTGGGCTTGTTTGTCTCTGGGCTCCTTTGGATATCCAAGGCTGAATTGACTGCAGTAAGTCAAACTGATGCGGCCTCCCCAGACGTCCTGATGCAATTCTAATGAAAATATGAAATGTTTCAAAAGATGCTAATGACTGATTTCCCCTATACATCCAACATGTTGGAGAGTTATGCAATATTTTTTAATTCATTTATTTATTTATATTATTCCTTGTGAGTTTGTGCTTTTATTCCTAGCATGTAGGTATATAAGTATATATGTATTTTATTTCTAGTTAATAACGAGTTATTTCTTAAAAATAAGAAATATGAATTAATAACACTAATTACTAATTATTAAGAAATAAACTATTTTGCCTTCTTTGTGTATTATTTCATGATTGCCAGCTAATATTACCACTGGTATTTAAAAAAAATTGTTGCAGATTTTCCCCCCCGTTTTTCTCCCCTATTTGGAAGCCAATTATATCCTCTATTTATTTAGATTAACCCTTACCCCATGAACTCGCCGCCCATCTCTACGGGACAAGCTACTCTCCGAAGCCGGTGATGATCTGCCTCCTTCGAGACGGAACTGCCAAATGCCGCCCCCAATCGGGGCTAGCGGCCAGGGCCGGTCTGGCAGAGACGGGTTTCGAACCGTGACATTACGCTATCCAACAGCCCTCCACCACTGGTACTTTTGCTATGCATGTGTTGTGAGAGGAAGTGTGTTTTTGTCTGTGTGTGCGTTCATTTTTGTGAGTGTGTATATGTATATGTTTGTTCATCTGTGTTAATCTCTGTGTGTACATGGGTGTGTGTATGTTTGTGTGTGTATGCGTACGTGTGTGTGTGTGTGTGTGTATGTTTTTGTGTGTGTGTACGTGTGTGCATGTATATGTCTGTGTGTGTTTGTGTGTGTGCATGCAAGTGTGTGTGCATACGCATGCGTACGCGTGTGTGTGTGTATAAGTGAGATAGAGAGACAGAGAGAGAGAGTGTATATGGAGAGGGAAGGTAGTTGGGAGCCCACACTGGGAGCCCTCAGGCATGGAGGATAAGGGCAGATTGATTGGGAGAGAGGAGTATATATATATATATATATATATATATATATATATATATATATATATATATATATATATATATATATCAGAGATGCTTGGGTTATCCATGCGAATGTTTACCACAAAACTCAGCTCTGGGTTTAAGGTTCTGCTCTGGTGATTTTTGAGTGAGTGAAAGGATACCTTCTGTGTTTCAATTCACTCAGCATCAAGGCCTGTAGTTTTACTCCAAACTTTGTATCACTGGAGACAAAAAATAATCACTACAGACAAAAATGTGTGCAATATGCTTTACCATCTGACAAGGCATTTCCCGAAAGAACAGCACATTTTTCAAGCCAGTTAGAAGTGTGTGTTTGCGATGAGGGCTAATGTCCACTGGGGGGCTGAGGAACAAGTCCAGCACATGTTCTTCCCTTGAGAGGAACCTGCCAACAAGCTGAGAGCACTGCAGCCTCATCTGTATCTCTGTCTCCAGCATTGTCTCTGTCTGTCTCTGTCTCTAGCATTATCTCTGTCTGTCTCTCTCTCTGTATATCTGTATCTGTCTCAATCCCTGTTAGTATCAGTCTTTTTCTGTCTGTATCTCTGTCTCTAGCATTGTCTCTGTCTGTATCTCTGTCTCTAGCATTGTCTTTGTCTTTGTCTAAATCTCTCTCTGTATATCTGCATCTGTCTAAATCTCTGTTAGTATCAGTCTCTTTCTTGTTTCTCGGTTCTCTTTCTTGTTTTTTTCTGTCCTGTTGTATCAATACTTACAGGACATTTTTAGCTGAAGTAATTGCAACTAAAATAGCTTTCACTAGTTACTGAATCTGGGGTTACTTACTTTCTGCCACAGGGGTATTCAATGTCTGTTGATTAAATAATGGAACACTTGTTACTTTTTGCATTATTTGCTCAATCACATCACCTTTCATCAATATTAGGACTTGTGTGATGGCCAAACATCCTTTTGATTCAAAATGAGCCCAAAAACAAGAAATTAACAGGATAAGAGATGACACTGTGTGACACGCCTCCTCTCAGAAATGCTGCCACTCGCTGTGAATATTTAACCCCGTATTATCACCGCCATGATCAAGTTGGCTAATTGCTAACAAAGTGAAGGTTATGTCATCACCCGGCAGAACCACACAGCTTGGGTAACGCTCCCAGTGGTTGTACACTCAGACGAGCTCATTAACCTTTCTTGATTAAGGCAATTATATCCAGACAATTACTGGCTGATCCAAACATTCATGGCTGCAAGGTTCTCCATTTTTAATGCGACGCTGCCTTGTAGGGACTTGTTTATGCTTTTTTTATTCTTTGCGCCACTGACTGGAACAACAAAGCGGTCTGACTTTAATGCCCCTGTGGAGCACTGCGACTGAATGGTCCTGCATTTACAGTGCAACTGTGCAGCACATTGGTGCAGTGCTGAGAGTAGTCAGTCTAGCGTCTTTATGCCTTTTATGCTTCAGGTTGTGTGCAACGCTTATGTTAAGTAAAGGCCTCGAGAGCGCTAAAGTGGGGACTGAGTCATGCAGACAAGTACAGGGCGACACCGCTCCCTCTACAAACACGTTCCCATAGTCACAGTGCATTAAGCCAAGAGGTGACATTTACCCTTTGTACACGCACCCTGATATTTAGCATTTGAGCTAGCTGTTGGAATGTTTCATGCATTTTTACAAATATATCTCTTTGTACAGTTGCTATCATATTGTATGAGTGACATCATTCAAGCTCACTTTGCTGATAATTCGGAATACTTACATGTGCATGGTGATGATTATTAATTGAATAGTGAAAAAGCATATAACATGTATGCATTTTTTTTGGAACTACCTTTTATCCCCTTTTTTGGTTCCCCAAATTGGAATGCCCCAATTATAATTGTAGGTTAGGGAAGACAGACACCAGAATGCTCCTTCATCATACTGATCAGGAGTATAGAGTATATAGCAAAGTGTGTATTGCAGTGCAGCACTTATTATGAATAATAAAAGAGAATAAAAGGTCAAAAGGCTTAGAATGAAAAAATGAGGGTTATTATCAATTTTGAAAAGCGTTATTAATAGTCGATAAATAATGGATGCATGCAGCACCGTGCTATGATATGGAGGTGCACTTTCAAAGCATTCATGAAATATGGGCCAGTGTCTCAATTTACAAATCTATCCATAGCTGATCTAAATCAGCCTTTTCAAGAGTGTGTGTGTGTGTACGTGTGTGGATGCCATAACCGGTATTTCATAATGAGTTCCACCTTAGCCAATTAAAGGTAATAAAGTGCAGGTGTGTGGCTTCTAGTGGGCCACACACAGAACGAGTCTACGCTGTATTGAATAGATGCTTGCTGGATAAACTGATTTTTAAAATCTTTTTTGTTGTTGTTGGTAAACTGCTTACTTCCCTGGTTTTATGGGCAGTGCATCGACCGGCACTGTCACAGGAAGAGGTAATAGCTGGACCCAGGTCTCCCACGCCACTCTTCAGTGCAATCGCCTTACCAGGTTTGACCTCTGCCAAGCTCTTCCTCGACGTGTCCGCCTGCCTGACAGCCGTTATTGCTGAACTTCCTTCGTTCCCTTGCTGAAACGCAGGGAAAGGAAAGTACAACCTGAGAGATGCAACATCTGGGATGAATTATGATAATTATGTGATTATGTTATCACACTCCATGATGTCATGGCATGCTAGAGGTAATTCTGATGTCATGAGAAACCGGAAACCTGGAATGGTCGTCAAAATATGATGTTTAGATGAAAACTGATATAGCTTTCACAAAGCTCTACGCAAATACTAATGCAAAAGGAGCTCTAATCTTTGTGCCGTTAAGGTGAAGAAGCTCTGTGTTTGTGTCATGGCTGAGATTTGTGTATTAATGTGGCATGTTCCAATATACAAGGCATTGCCAATAGTTATAATTATTATTGTTTATTAATCATGTGATATATTCAAAATATTATCAAGTAAGCTGGTAAAGTCTTGACATTATTTCAGAGCCAGTGAACAAAAGAAGCGCATTGGTAATTGTTTAGTGTCTTGTAAAAAAACAAACAAGATATTTCAAGACATCGCTAGTGTGTTGAAGTTTACTTCGCTCATACTTTCTATGTGGTTGGAGGTGTAAAAAAAAGCCTTCCACTTTCAAATTCAGTTATTACCTCAATGCGAATCCCACACAAGTGAATGTTTCATGATGCCATAACCAAGACTCAACGTTTCAGTTCTTAACCCCAGGCTGAGATTGCATCTAATTGCATCTCACTCTGTGATTTTGCAAACCAAAATAAATAATTGAAACTATGAAAGAAAATATATTAATACAAGTGTGGCTTGAAAAAGTTTGCTTTAGCCCAGGTAAAACAAATTCAGAGCTGTTCTCCGATGTGCAGAAATCCATATCGTTTGTACTTTCCCACAGGTTTCCCCAAAGCGCAGATGAGCACACTGGCGATGATTAGAATGATTATAAGAGTATAGTGCTTCTGCATTTCACTACCACTTTCCACAGCCTATTTATCTGCTACACTCATATATTTTTAACAACTTATTATACCACTATTTTTCTTTTCTCCTTAATTTGGAATGCCCAATAATATTTGTACTTCGGCCCCATTGCCCGTTGCTGGAGTATGCTCTGTCAGTTTGGGAGAGCACAGTCTATCTCACTCATCCTAAGTCCATTCAGTCAGCCACCACTCTTTGTCACTCAGCAGTCCACCAGCGAAGGACTGAAAATCATGTGCAACTGCCACAGGGGGGCCACAGGCGTCCGATCGACCAGAGAAGATCATTGCGCAATGAAGGGGCTGTTGGCTAACACACTTTCTCCCTGTAGGATGCTGAGGCCAACGGCGGCCAACCCTACAGGACTCCTGGCCACAGCCGACACTTCACCAGTCTGGATTCTGTTCCAGACCACGGGGAGCACAGCTATGCATAGAACCATTGCTGCAGCCAGATAAGCCACCCGCGAACTCCCCTGACAGTCATGGAAATAAAAGACTATAAAATAAACAACTATATTCACATATAAAACTGAAAACACAAATGACAAACATAAAAACGTAATAAAATAACAGTTTTTGTTGGTAAAACAAAGGAAATTCCAAAGGATACTGCAGTATTCACCACTCAATATCAACTTCATTACACGTGAGCATCATCTCACGTCTTTCTCATGATAATATCTAATTATTTCATATATAAATATCTTATGGAGAGCAGCAAAAGGGGTTTCTATCAATCATTTACTTATGTGCTTTTCAACTTTGAGAGAATTTGCACTGTTTAATGTAGAATAGTGTCTTATGACCTCATTCACCTGTATTATAATCTTCATTCAAAACATTTGACTTTTCCCCCTTTGCTTCCTTCTTCTCCATCTCGGCTATGGTGTGATTGCTTACACAGGTGCTTCTTCTTTTTAGCCCTGCTTAATTGAAACCATGGGAACACGCTGGTAGGGAACTGGACTTGTAACTCAGAGGTTGCTGGTTAGATTCCCAGGTGGGGGCACTGCCATTGTACCCTTAAGCAAGGTACTTAACCTGAATTGCTTCAGTAAAAATATCCAACTATATAAATTGATTGTATGTAAAGAAATGCCAATTGTGTAAGTTGCTCTGGATAAGAGTGTCTGCTAAATGCCTAAAATGTAAAATGTAATGTACAGACAATACATGTAAAAGTGTAATACATGTAAAATGGATTGTGAAAATTGATATATATGTCAATGCCCATTCATAGTTTTCAACTATTTCCATGCAATAGTGAACAACTAGTAAAATTGGCCCCACTATCTTTTTAATTAAAGGCATATGATTCTTAAAGGGATGAATTGAGACTCACATGGGAAAAGACCATTGAAACAAAACTTACTGAAATGTTATAGTAAGCCATCAGGGGGCAGGAATTCAGGAACAATTCATTTACATTTTCACAATTCAGAATTAAGCACACACATAGCAGAACTCTGTACATGAACAACTTTTCCGCACAACTGTTTTTATTAACTGGAGGAAGTTCAGCAGGCACTTAAGTCAGTCAACTCTGAATTGGGCCCTTAATGAATATGCTAGAACTTATCAATGAAGTGTGACTTTTTTAAAACAGTTTAAGCAAGTAGCTAACAGTTAATATGACTTCAATTTAGGCTGCTGGTGTTCTGTCAGGCAGTAAATTGTATTTACTTGTAAATATCAATGTAGGAACTTTACAAAACAACAAACCTGAACGTGCATTGTTCATTGAACATTGTTAAAAAATGATTTCTATATAATTTCCCAACATAAAAATGTATGAAAGGAAAAAAAAGTCAACTACTGCATGCTAGGTAATGTTGTTATGCTATGCACTTAACAAGGGCATGCAAAGTCATTGGGTTTAAAACGGCTGCATGCTATGGAATGGAGAATGCAGTTATCCCAAATGCAGTTCTAGGGAACTGCCAGTACATTATACCAGCAAAACAATGTGTACAAAAGTGAAAGTTAGACACACATTTATAGCATTAAGAAAGAAGCAACATGGGGTCCTCAATGCCATATTAAGCTGAGTCACTTGCATTGCAGTGTAGCGCCCTGTGGTCCGAATAAAATCCTGACCATGCCAGTGCCGACTGTGGACTGCTGTGCAACACATAATTAGCCATAGGGTCCCCAGGGGGATATTTCCCCACCTCATTGCTCAATAGAGACTCCATTGATCAATCGGATGCCTACGATGTGCCGGGGCCAATTGTGCAGTCCCCACTGCAGGACCCTCTGGATCTACAGAGGTGCATTGCAGTGATGGGATGGGCCAACAATTGCGATCCTGTATACCCAACTGGGGGAGAAAAGAAAAATGGGGACTAAAAGCTTTTTTTTTTTTTTTTTTTTTTTTACATTTATTTCCCATTTTTCCCATTTTTTTCTCCCAATTTGGTTGCCAATTATACCCTCTATTTATCTCAATTCCCCCTCCCCCATGAGTCCGCCGCCCGTCCTCCGGGGCGAGACATTATCTCCGGGCTGAATTTATCCACCTCTTCCGAGACTGAATTCTACCACGGACGCCTTTTTCCTGCTCCTCGACGGACTCGTGCCGGCTCACCCTCCCCCCTTCCCCGCAGGCGAACAGCCAAACGCCGCCTCCGATCGGGCTGACGACCAGGGCCGGTCTGGTAGAGACGCAGGCTTCGAACCGTGTCCCTGACCAGCCAAAGTGTGGTACGTTAGACCGCTACGCTATCCGCCAGTAAAAGCTTTTTAAAAAGTGGCAAATGACAAATGCGTGGCATATTCCTTGACGCTGCATTAAACAGGTTGAGAGCCATTGTGCTAGTGCCTTATCAGCAAACGACAAAAGTAACCAAAAAAAGTGCACAAAAGCTAGCAGAGTGTTTGGGTTTTTTGCCCGGCCCTACTGCACCTTAATGGCAAAAAAGAGAGAATAAAACAGACAGGAGTGAAAAGAGCAGCCCTGCTTGGCTCTGATTAATATTCATGGGGCGGAGGAGGCAGATGTGTCCGACATCTGTGTGAAGTCAGCGTGTTGTCAACACATTGTTAGCACCGCAAATGTGCAAACAGATTACCAGCCTGGCAAACCACGCCGCAATGCATTAATGGAGTGAGAACCAGACCTCCTTGGTTTTAGTAGGGGGTAGGGAGGGTAGAGAGAGAGAGAGAGAGAGAGAGAGAGAGAGAGAGAGAAGGGAGGGAGTCATGGAGGATGGCTCCCTTGCTTCTTTCCTGTCTTCATGGTGGACATGGTTTTCCATGTTTCCCACTTCAGAACTGGATCGTACAGACTGTATGTGTTTTAACATGCAGACTGTGGTGTAAAGGGTACCTAGGGGTGCACTCTGGAAAACTACCAAAATGTGATCTTAACATCTGACGCTTACATTCAATATGTGCTTAAAATCTAACTCTGAAAACATGATAATAATAGGACATTAACATTTAACATCTATTTGGAGCTCAACGTCAAACTTTTTTCAAAAGACCGTCCTACTAAGGACGCCTGGTCAATGGTTGGGGCTTCCAGCTGAAATCCTTCTGGATTTATACCTCGCAAAGACACGTTCTTGGTGCCCTTTAGCCGTTTATCTGTGAAAAGTGTTGAGGGTGGCCTCTGTGTGGACTGATGCGCTATCAAATCGCCATGATCTTACAATCACAATGTTGTTTGAATGTCACCCCCTTCCCAAGGTGAGATCGACCACGCTGGTCCTTTCTGAGTGCTCGTGGGGGTCACAAACATATATTTAATGCCAGGCACAGAGTGATAAACATATAAACACAACAATAGCGACCACAAAAGAACATGGACTTTTATTCTACAAACCAAATGTCATCTCTGTTTTGTAAAGTAGCTGCTGTTCTGGTACTGACAGGGTATTCTTTGTATTGATGGGGCAAGAATCACCCTCTTGCAAAAGTAACAGTGGAACAATGGATCATGTGATAGGAGATTTTCTGGTGGGGACGATTTTGTGGGTTAAGGGGCGACGTCAGCTTCTGCCGCTGATGATGGATCATTTTCAGTTTTATAAACATGATGTCTTCTGTTAGGGTTGGGCACTTACTTACTTAATCCTCTTCGTTCCTTGAGGAACATAAAGCTGTGACGATCTGCTTCCATCTGGTCCTATCCTGTGCAGCATGTTGTGCCCCAGGTTAGGTTCGCCGTTTTCAGTTCCGAGGTCTCAGTTCTCCGCCAGGTTGTTTGGTTGGGCACACTAATACAAAATCAGCGCTTTCTGAGGCTAGAATCTTGTATCTACCAGGATCAAATGTGTCCAGAAAGATCTCCTGCTCACCAAGGCTGTCTTTCTCGAGTTTGGAATAGGAGTGCAACGATATCACAATGCCATGACTTATCATGCAATTGAATTGTGAAAAATAAATATTATGAACAAAGATCGATATACTGTGACAAATAGTAACAAAATAACAGTATCATTTGAATGCACTGTTGTAAAAATATATATTTGTTCCACCAGTGTGTGTGGATACAACAGATTCAGCAGAGGATCTTTCAGCCGATGGATCCTGGTCTGGCCTGCTGCGTGGCTCACACCCATTTCGTTTAAAGCCGTACTGCCTATGCTGACTGGGCACTTGTTTTTCAATATGTCCCGGGGACAAAGTAAGCTGGACTTACTATTTTTCCTTTGGAGTGATGTTTTTTGGGGGGGGTTGACAGTTTGGAAATGTGATCAAAGGAATTTTAGAAAGGCAACAAATAAATGCATCTGCGTGTGTGAAACAGTACAGAAGTAAAAACATACAGGAACTGCAATAATATACAATAAACTATGTTGTAACCAGAGATATCTTGGAATACATTTATTTTATGTACAAATGTATGGCTGATTATCTGGAAAAAAATGCTGTGTGTTGATAATCCTAGTTATCTGTGGTTATGATTAACACATTGTGAATTGTTCATGCTGTCCCACCCCGTTTGGGATGGAATGGGAGCGCTGCCCCATCCCACACCTACACAACCAAGGAGCGGTGATTCCCACTGGCCCTGCTCTGGCCCGTTGCACAATACAGGCCTGTAGTGTTCCGGCTCAGAGGGACGGATGTGTGGGCCCGAATGGCCCCCAGCCAGAATCTGTATATTCCCACCAGAGAACGATAAAAAAAATAACAGGACATTCCAGCCACTCCCAGCCCTTGGCACATGCTGTACATCTGTTTTGAAATAGCAACACTTTTGTTTGACAAGTTGGTTTTTTTTCCCTTGATTTGTTTTTATGTCGCATCTGAGCAGGCCCAGAGATGTTCGAGCGCCTGCACCTCACTCACCAACTGTCTGATTGAGTGAGTGTCTCCCCCATGGCACCGACAGTACCTCCACATTACATTAGATGGCGACAAAAAGGCAGTGATGAGGGAAATCCACCAAACTGGCCACAGCCTCTGACCAGCATCAGTCTTTGTTTCACACTCACACACACCTACCCATGTACACAAAATGTTTGTTTTCTGTCACGTTTGCAAAAAAAACGACCAGTGGGCTATTGAATAATTCTTGATAAATCTTGCAATGGAAGCAGAAATGAAAACATGTAAACTGTTAAAGGAGTACTCCCATGGATTTAAATTCAGCTTATTTCTCTTCTAAATGTTTATGTACCAATAAAACGACAGTTTTTTTGCCAATAAAATCCCAAAATAAACATTTAAAAAACAGCACTCTTTTAAGCCTATTTTCACTGGGGAAATACAGCATCCTCCTGGAAGTACTTGGTAATGATATTCTTGAATAAATTATATTTAGCCTGATTGACAGACAGTCCCCTAAACCATTCTAACGCGGCTACTACTGGCTATCACGGGAGCACGCACACATTAATTCCCCTTGAAAAGTTATGTAATTCACATCAATATCACCCCCAAAAAAGGAAAAAACAACTAGCTTGCATTGTAATACATAGTCAAGGGTATCACAGTTTTTTTATACATTTTGTTTCTGATTTTCTCCCATTTTCTCCCAATTTAGTAGCCAATTACACCCTCTATTTTTCATGTCAACCCCACTCTATTATGAGTTTTAGCTCTGTGACCAGTAGTGACAAAGGCAAAGTATCATCTCCTCCGAGGCGGCACTTGCCATCGACCATAACCCAGTACTACAGAGCCACTCCTGTGTGCAGCAAACATTCTTTCGGCTTCCCTTCTCCCTCCCTAGGGCCTGTGACCGGTGGCACTCTTGGCCAGACAACAGGAGCCGACACATATCATCTCCTCATATAGGTAGGAAAACAACTTTTGGGAAAATGTATCATGATCCACCATTATAGAATGCTACTTGTAGAAGAGTGGGATATTGAACATTCAGTATGTAGACAAATGTTCATTGATATATTCAAATGACCTGTGTTATTACATCATGACTCGGCAGAAAAAAACAGCTATTTGTAAAACCTGTTGACCAGAAGCTCTTGCAATATAAATCAGAAATGATTATTGACCACATTTTACAAACTTGTGTTGTTCTATCCACTATTTCACAAATATGATATAAAACTCAGGTTCCATTCTCAAAGGGGCTTTTTGCATTCAAAACACTAAAACAAAAATGTATTGAAGAATGCCCTAGTCATGTCTTTATTTGGCTATATTTGACTTTATAAAGTAAGATTATAAGTAACAATTTACACGAATCTGTACTCTGTGTAAGGTTGCGTGAACCATGCACCATGGCAAATGGGTATAACACAGAAAAGACTGGTATAGTGCAATATGTTAAAAGCTTTCAGATTAAGTGTGATTGTAAGATTTCTCCCATTGTCCAGGAAAAATACCAGCTTGCTCAAAGAGAAACTGAGAATTTGCCTCCTGTAAAGCTACTTTTGCACAGGGGAGGAGAGGATTCTCCTGGTATCTTCAACTCCTTTCTACTGTATATCTGGAGGGCTTTCAAAAGCAAGGCAGCGTGTTTTTCAAGTAGCGGAGCATGGAGAACCCTTGAAACAGCTCAGCACTAGTCAAGTGGTTGTTCATATCACTGCCATTAAATGGTGACATACTCTTCCCAGTAGCGCACAATTAAACGAAATCATTAAAGCCGCACCTGGCAAGCTCCCTCGCTGTTCTGCGACCAGGAAACGGCCCCCTCTTCTGAACCGGTTTCCGGGTGTGTCGACCAAATGAATTGTTGGTTCCTTGACACCCCCGCCCCATCCCGCCAGCAGCGGGCGGGAACAATGAAGCCGTTGAGTGCACAGATACAGCGGGTCCTCGGAAAACGGCCCCAGAGGCCTCCCCCTCAATGTGTCAACGTGGAGCACGCCAGACTCTCAAAACAAATACAGTACGCACTGCACAAGATATTAACAGCATTAATGAGCTTTCTGCTCCACTGGGCATAATCCGCCACCTCCACTCCACCCTCTGCAGTGCTCCAGTCACTGTTACCGCCATTATTATTATTTATTTTCTTGCCCAATAAGTACGCCCTTATCCGGGGCAAGAAGCAGCGCTAAAGGTTTTACATCGCACACATTCCACCACTCATTTATACAGCTGGATCATTTTTTTCCTGCTGCTGCTGCTGAGGTGAAGTACTACAAACAGCAGTTTTTCCCACCGATGATTTCAACTGGTAACACTCAAGTCTATAGCTCTAACTGCTGTACTCCACACTGCCCAGCCATCATACAATGCGTTAGTAAATGCAATTTACTGCCTTCAGCTTGCACACACAAACACACACACACACACACACACACACACACACACACACACACACACACGTCTATACAGAGGCCTTCTGGGGTTGGTCTCCCTGGCCTGCCTTTCCAGAGAAGCGCTCTTAATCACCCGTGCGAAGCTAGCTCGTAATGAGGGCCTCGCTCACTGTTTGTTTTTCCCTCTGCATTTTCCCCTGCGGGCACCTCAAGGGACAGCCCTGTTCCTTCTCTCGGGGGCCCAGGGGGAAAGAGAGCCCTTGGCCTTGACCCTGGAACTCACCTCTGCTGGCGAGCAGCGGCAGCTGAAGAGGTTGAAGAGTGCGGCGGGACGGCAGGATATATATGCCCTCATTTTCACCGGTGACTCTCCCCGCGGACTTATTCTTGACTGGGACAGGCACCGCAGACAAAAGGTGCCTATGTCAGGGTCACGGCTCCTGCACATTTACTTTTATATTTTTATACTGACAACACGGTGCACGGTGTTGTCAACATACATGTTTACGCAGACCATTGAAATAATGTATATGTAAACCAACTCTGCAGGGATGAATTAATTGTGTTGCAGTACGCCATGTGTTTTTTCTTTCTAGGGCCAGCGCAATTGTCTCATTTTCCCACTATATTCATCGACGAATTATTACAACCCTATCTTCAGTTTCCCAACCAGAAATGTACATCTTGGCTAGGAAAAGCCGATACAATGTATAATGAGTGCTGCTCGTTTCGATTGCTCATTTTTAATTGTTTAAGCAGCGTGTTAAGAGTATAAGATACACTTCCGCCAGATGCGATCTCGCTGCCAGGCCAATTTGCATTTCATTTGGAGCTGTCTGCAAATTTACTTGTGCCTTTGCAGTATTGAAATGCAGCGTCAAAACAACTGTTATGAGCAAGTTCTTCGACAGGAGGCGACTCTTTGCGCTGGACTGGTGGGAGAAAAAAATGGAGAAAAAATCATTTCCTCCAATCACAATTTGAGCAGCGCTTGCGATGTGCCAGGATCGCTCTGACTAAGTGATTTCCTCACTGTCAAACAGGCCAAATTAGTTTGAGTGATACTTTTCATTTAGTTAGCATCGAAACAGCATTTCTTTTAGCGTTCCATATGGGCGTCTGATGCAAGGGACGCCATTAAAACTGCTGGAGCCAGATGTTTCCCCCGGCCCCGCCATTAACAATGCAAATTTATTCATTAAACAATTTAATTGTGCCAGTGATTGACAGGCAGCGGATTATTACAGGGGAATGTAATGGAGCCGGGCTAATAATGCTGTATGTTAGTCTTATTAACTTCTTGTGTAAGCAATATCTGTGCCAGAATTTGTATGGATTAACCCTTTCTAACGGGTCTGCGCGCGGGCTAAGTGCAGTCGATCCGCCCACCACTCAAAAGAGACAAAATATTGCTTAATTAACCAGTGATTATGGCTCCCTTTGAACAAGGCAGGTTTCCTCTTGTGAGAGGAATGGAGCGACGGGACAATAAAGGAACGGCTAAACGAGGGCGGACCGCAAATGCTGGTAACTTGCGGATCTCGGCTCGTTGCTCACGGCGGCACGCCGCGGTTTCCGCCGTACAGCAGATGGCATTACACGAGCCGCATTCCAAACCCCTGCCACTGTTCAATAACTCAGCGAAGTGAGGACTGTGGTGGAGCTCTGGGAAACTTTCCCCCACGCTGGCAGACAGTTTTTTGGAACCGTACTCGTACTATGAAGGCTGGAAAGCACCCGTCATTGCGGGACAATAATTTTGCCAGTACGTGGACCGGTAGAACCAGGGAAGAAAATTAAAACAATGCTATCGGTTACGCCTTAACTTGATAAGAACGAGCAAATGAGCTAGTCATGGTTAGCAGCCTGGTGATGATGACACTCCTGCCAGTGCTTACTGATGTAGTGAGCATATTCTTTTTTTACTAGCAATTGCTAGTTAACTGTTATTAATAAATGTGACTGCTATTAAAAATGCCTGCCAGCTAAGATAAATTGGGAGCGGTGAGGCAGTGTCTTTGGGTTGCTATCCAAACAGTGCTTTGTTCAAAAGTGTGCGCGCCACGGTTGAGTGAAAGAGAATTTTGTGCTTTGCAGTTGCGTCAGTTTATCCATATTTAAACATTCATTTAGTCTCTCACTCTTATCCCAGACCACATTTTTCCTGCAAAAATTATTGGCCATAGTCATAGCATTGTGCTTCCACAGCAGAATTGTACAGCTCAGGCATTTTTTGTTCTCCGTGACTACAGCAGGCGTGGTCTGGAAGACACCTTTGACTACAATGTAATGTGATTTTGTGTGAAAATCGCCTGTGGGCACATTGAATGAAAACCTGCTGGATAGTGGGAGAATGAGACCAAACATTTCTCCCTCACATTAGTGTGAAACTAGGCATATGAAATATTGTCCCAAATTTGAAACCCATCAAAATTGTTAGGAATAAAACAAAAAAGATTAGCTGGAACGTACAACTGTAAAATTCACCAAAATAGTATCAGTAACGTTCAAAGTTTATTTTGAAATACAGATTTTGTTCCATTCTGACCGACCAAGGGTTCACTTGACTTAAAATCAAAATAGACATTATTTTTAAACAATAGAGCAATATTAGATTAGGAACACTGGTGTTCCAGGGTACCCCTCGATCAAGGCCCACCATTAATCTTACAGAAGGACTACTTTTTTCCATCCCTCATGTGCCTGATCTTATTAATAGACTTTTGACAGGCACTCCCCAGACGCCTAACCCCTCTGACTGAGGACCCCATTACCTCCTGCTTCAGGATGTTGTTTTAGCTCCATAAATGTTCCATGAATTTTTTTTCTCTGCCACCCTCTGTGTGAAAAAATTTGGTGAGAAAGGGGAGTCCAACTGTATAATACAGGAAGGATAGAGTTTCCCTCTTTCACAGCTGACCTCTGGAGGACCTAGGGTGGCTGTTTCTATGCCTGTTGTGAATTTGCGGGGGTTTTCCATCTTTGGTCTCACGCCCATTATAAGTGGTTGCTCCAGGCACAGTTAAGACTGAGGGACATTTGGTGACCATCCCAGGAGAGCTCCGACATGTTTTTTGTACAACTGTTCCTCTGACTGCGGAAACAGAAAGATATGGTGAAGCTTTTATGCTGGGTGAAAAAACAGAGTTAATGGAGTCTCTGAAGTGAGGCATTGTCTGAAATCTCAAAATGTAAATGTATAAAATGGCTGGGCTGTCCTCAGATAAGTTTTGTATCTTGCCTGTCCTCCATGAGCTAAGAGGACAGTAGGCCCGACTGCAATGTAATCGCCTCATCCTTCCTCTAGGGGGTGCAGGTCTTCCTCCATGCCTCCTACTCCACCATGTCATCAGTCATGAGTCATCAGAATCAGAGGTCAGGGGGGCTGGCCTTGTTTCTGGCCTCCCTGTGATGATGGAGGCCCTAAGGGAGGGGCTGTGGAGAAGGGGGCTAAGGATCACGATACCCTGTAAAAATCTATGACCCCAGACCCACCAGTACAACCCAACCACGCAATGTCCCCCACCCCCTCCACACCCAGAACCCTACCACCCACCCCCCCCACACCCACAACCCAACCACGCAACCTCCTGCCCCCCCCCCCCTCCACACCCACAACACAACACTACCCTACCACACCCCCACGCCCACAACCCTAACACACAACTGCCCACCAAACACACTCTTATCCGCTACCTAATTCGGCTCATTCTCTCAATATCAGTTGTGAGGCTCACATGTCTGGTGTGTATGGAAAAGCCTGTCTCTAATGATCACAGTTCATAGACTCACACTGAACCCCACGTCCCCCCAGCCCCTCCCTCCTATGGGACACTGGTCCTCTGGTGAGCAGGGCAAAGACAGGCATGGATTCACACAATTTGAAAAGTAAGCAACAGCCGGGTTGGTCGCCCCTGTGATTTAAGAGAACGTCCGTTACCAAAGGACCCTGATGACTTTTCCTCACCCTACTCAAACCCTCCTCCCCCAGTGTACGACCCCCCCCCACCCACACACACACACACACACGCATGCACACACACACACCCACCACACAACACTGCTGCTTCTGGTTCTACCATCATGCTTCCCATTAATGCCTGAATACAGTATCTCCACCACATAGACCCCTGGACCCTGACTGTGGTCAGACAGATCATTAACAGCATTATCTGGGCAATGGCTTGAAATGATGCTGCTCCCACTGAAAGAAAAGAGAAGTCGTGTGTGTTTTTCAGCAGGCTGTTTGTACATGAGCCAGGTGACACGTCAGTAGATCAGCCTGTCCTGTCCTCACATCAGTGGAGCATGTCAGGATGCTGGAAGAGGACATTTCAGGACTGGCGTGTTCCCCTCATCCCAGAACACTCACCATGTTATACAAGACGTTACACACTCACTAACACATTCAGTCAAATACATTTAAAAAATGTCCTGTTTCAAGGCATCCATCCATCCATCCATTGTCTAAGCCGCTTATTCCTGGTCAGGGTCGCGGGGGGGGTGCTGGAGCCTATCCCAGCATGCGTTCCGGGCGAGAGGCAGGAATACACCCTGGACAGGTCGCCAATCCATCACAGGGCACACACACCATTCACTCACACACTCATACCTACGGGCAATTTAGACTCTCCAATTAGCCTAACGGGCATGTCTTTGGACTGTGGGAGGAAACCGGAGTACCCGGAGGAACCCACGCGGACACGGGAGAACATGCAAACTCCGCACAGAAAGGCCCCGGCCTGATTCGAACCCGAGACCTTCTTGCTGTGAGGCGACAGTGCTATCCACTGCACCACCGTGCCGCCCTGTTTCAAGGCATTCATCGTTTATTTATTCTTTATTGTATTGCAGCCAGTTAATTAAGTTAATCTAATACAGTGTCATGCTCTAAGCTTGGTGTAGAGGCCTCTCAAGTGAGGTATCCAGTGCAGTGATGCACCCAATGGCTTCTGTGGGACAACACGTAATTGGCCAGAGCATTGGCCAAGTAGGGAGGGTTCCAGTTGGCAGGTAATCCCCAGTCGCATTCAATGGCGTGTCTATCATACAAATTCTGGTGGGGCACACTCAGTCAAACCGATTGATATGCGCATGAGTGAAAGCAGTGTGCCACTAACATCCACATCATAGTCTATGCCATAACGCAGTGAATGTGCTTGTTTTTATTCCGTGCTGCTAGGAAAGAGTTTTAGCCAAATACAACTATTATTAGCGGTGCCCTGGCCAAGGCTGCGGGGCATTACGAGCAGTGCCCCACGGCATTGCCTTGAATAAACAGAAGGGGGTATATGGAGCATGCATTTACATTTTTCTCACTCATAGCATCGCATTGATGGAGTGGGGGCCAACCCCAAGCCAGCTAAGTCACTCGAGGAAAAAAACTGCTGAACCACTCCGTGAAAACCGTCAGCCAAGCACACTAGAAGTGCTCAACTGTAAGGAAAATCAACCAACCAAACCACCACAGAAAATGTCTTAGTGACCCAAGCAATTATTATTATTACTATTTTGTCAAATAGGCTTCTTCGATTTGATAACAGTAGGAGATACAGAGAGACAGTACAATAATATGACAATGAGGATTTTTATTTTTTATATATATATATTTTAATATTTTATATATTTTTTTCCGCCCCACCTGCCCTGAATGAGGCCACGCCCCTGGTTGACATGTGATCTGCCTGCACACAGTGAAATCTGGTCATGCCAGTTGTGCAGTAACTGTGCAGCTCAGCTGGTGGACTACGGAGTGAACAGAAGCGACGCCCAGAAGGATGCTCTTCAGAAGAAGAGAGCGTATGTATCTCTGTGCTCCCCTGAATTGAAAGAGAATACATTACTCACAAAAAATGCTAGGTCACCCTAGATTGACTTAACGACTCTCAAATCACATTTGTTTTCCTCGTTTTGTAAAAATTCCACACACACAAAACATTGTGCAAGTCAAACAGGCTCTGCATATGTGTTATTTAGACATTTCCATCAGTAATATTTTTATGCGCACCTGCTGAGGTCTGACACATATCGTGCGATTCCGCGTGGCACTAATGGTACGAGGACAGGCTAAAACCTCCAGGTATCCCTGAGTTTGCTGCATTTTTGTCGAGAGCTCCGCGCACTCAGGGCTCCGACGTGCACGGCGTGCTGGGGTATCGCGCGGTCTCTGCCGCCTGGCGTATTGCTTTGTGTTTGCTGCGGCGCACGAGCTGAGTCCCTCTTGGCGATAGACCGGTTTGTTCCGGTCCAGCACTCCCCTCTTCCTTCAAGGCGTTCTGGAGCGAATCCAGTCCCCCACTCTCTCTTTGCATGCAAATGTGCAGCGCTGCGCTCCCGGCTCCATGATTAATAAAAAGCCTTTCACAAACAATAGATTAGGCGCACGCAGGCTGTGCACACTTCAACAGTTATCGCACCGATGTATCGACTCCATTGCTCAATCTTTGGCAACAATTAGCCTCTCGCGGTGAAAGGCCTGTGGAATTAAGAACGATGGTGGATGGTGGTGGTTTGCACCAGCAGCACACTTATTTTGTAAGATAATTTGTACTCGTTTAACTATAATTTAACGATGACGGTGAGCTGTGGACTCGTGTCTCATTTGCACTGGAGCGGCTCATCAAAAAAAAAAATGAGGTGACGTCAACAAGAAACAAACTGCTTGTTGCTCTCAAGCTGTTCGCATTTATTTTGCTCTACCAACAAGTGAACCAGTTTTGTGAATAGTCTATAACCACAGGCAGGTAATTCCCTTTTTCTTAATTCTAGTCTATTCTTCTGTTCCTTCACATCACATGAGTAAGATAGCATTACATTTAGTAGAATCGCATTAATCATTACATAGATTTGTTCCAAACACAGAGGAAAATTGTCCTGTACTTGTAAATCACACAACGTTTGAGACCAAAGGCTGACAAAAAAACTCTATTCAGAAAACCATTTCATGCATTTTCATGAGTGTTTAAACTACTGCACAGCTGATTAACCAGTGTTTATATTGTCAACATGCCCTGTATCTCAATGCAGAGAACGAGGAGGAACACTGTAAACACAGACTTGATGCACAATAATGTGACGTGGGGATACAGTGTTTAAAAAAGGGAAAGACTTAGGGATTATTGAGCTGATTAATAGCATTATTGGAAATCTAGCCAAACAAAAAGAGGTTGAGAGAAATGATCAGTGTATATGTAAGATTTGTGCCTTCTCTGTCCACAGCTCAGGAGCTTATGCTGCCTTGGTAGAAATCACTAAGAGCCATAGGGGTGACTGGGACTAGCCAATCAACTGCAGCGCTGATTAAGTGGAAATATTTCAAAATACCATGGGGCAGAATTTTCCCAGGATGTCGCAGTGACCAGTCATACTCTACTCTATACAATACCATGGGATTTTGTTGTAAATCAGAGTCAAGACCTTTGCTTCACATATCATCCAAGTCATCTCCTCCTAGAGCACTGTATCCCCATCTCTCCAAAGGGAACATTTCTTTCTTTGTTTGCTTGAGGGAGAACGGTGCCCCCTATCGGCCCACTGAAAGAGTAGCTCGTTCTTTTCTGGTTAACACAGCGCTGTACTAACAAAGCCATATGGCTGCTTGTGAGTTTAACTCTGCACCCCAGATAATCAAACACAGACTGCTGGGAGGTTACAAGTCAAGTTACACATTCTGAGACGGTCATGCTGTTTCGCCACAAGGCATACAGTTGTCGAAAACATTGTAACCCCCCCCCCGAACCAAGCATTGAGTGTCAGATGTTACTCTGGTGTCAGACATTACAATAGAAGGCCAGACCTGCTATGTGTCAGCAGAACTTCTTTACACTGGTGCTGGTGCCTGGGCGCGGATACATCTGAGCACGGATACGAGTGCGTTGCCGTGCGGCTTGAAAACAGACGTGGGGAACGCACTCACAAATGTAAACCTGTCGAAGAGGAAAAGACGTGATGATTTTCAGAGCGTTGCGTTCCTCAGACAGAAACAGAGCTTCTGTGCCCTCTGACAGCTCGATCACTCGCCACCCCCCTCCCCCCACCCTCACACCTGTACTCCCCAGAGAAAAAGGAGAGGAGTAAATCACCCCACAATTCAGACTGAGGCGTCTCAATTACGTGTCGGGCCACCGAGGTGCCTGGCTCCTTCCTCCATCTTAATTGGGAAAGCAAACAAGGAGGAAGCCTCTGCCGTGGACGCCGCACGAAAGCGGGAGGGTCAGACAAAAGAGGGAAGCTCGTTTTGGGTAATGGCCACCTCCACCTGCCCCCGGCTTTCCTCTGTTAAGAATTGTCTTAACATGAGATAAATGCAGGGAAATGCGAACCTCGAGAGAACGCACCTCTATTGCACTGCAGCCTGTTGCATTTTTGGGGGGGTTTTGGAAGTCATGTAAACCCAATTAGGTGCAGGCCGGGCCTCTCTGTGGTATGTTTGGGAACGTGGTGGGCGTTTGGCTGCTGGCCGGGCTGCGTTTGATCGCCGTGGTGACAGTTGCGGCTATGAGGGGGCTAGGAGCCGAACCTTGTCCATGTGTGGTGAGAGAGAGCTGCTGTAGGGAGTCACTGTGTCATTGTGCACAAGCCTTTTAGGCCTGGGGGGTGGTGGTGGAAGTTTGCGTTGCCAAAGGCCATTATCCAGCAACAGAAGATGTGGGAGTTTTGTTTAAAGTCAGATAAATATTCCCAAAGCTTGATTTCGCTGTGGTTTAGCAGAGCCTGCGACAGCACTTGCATCACATTGGTATGTTACTGAAATTAGGGTGTGTTATATAACAGGAAACTACATACAGTATATGTACACATATATCTACATATATATATGCAGCTCAGAAGGCACATCCACTCTCCTGTGGGAAAATGTTGTAAATGCCTAAAGGCTAATCCTGGGGAAGTAATGCAGCCTCTCCAGCATATTTACACATGGGACTTTTCCCATCCAGGCCAGAAAAAAGAGGTGTGGGGGCGAAGACAGTGCTAATCAGCTCCAGTGTGGGGGCGGAGATAATGCCACTCAACTCCAGTGTGGGGGCGGAGACAGTGCCACTCAGCTCCAGTGTGGGGGCGGAGATTAGTGCCACTCAGCTCCAGTGTGGGGGCGGAGACAGTGCCACTGAGCTCCAGTGTGGGGGCGGAGACAGTGCCACTCAACTCCAGTGTGGGGGCGGAGACAGTGCCACTCAGCTCCAGTGTGGGGGCGGAGACAGTGCCACTCAGCTCCAGTGTGGGGGTGGAGACAGTGCCACTCAACTCCAGTGTGGGGGCGGAGACAGTGCCACTCAGCTCCAGTGTGGGGGCGGAGACAGTGCCACTCAGCTCCAGTGTGGGGGCGGAGACAGGACCACTGAGCTCCAGTGTGGGGGTGGAGACAATGCCTCTCAGCTCCAGTGTGGGGGCGGAGACAGTGCCACTCAGCTCCAGTGTGGGGGCGGAGACAGGACCACTCAACTCCAGTGTGGGGGCGGAGACAGTGCCACTCAGCTCCAGTGTGGGGGCGGAGACAGTGCCACTCAGCTCCAGTGTGGGGGCGGAGTCAGGACCACTCAGCTCCAGTGTGGGGGCGGAGACAGTGCCACTCAGCTCCAGTGTGGGGGCGGAGACAGTGCCACTGAGCTCCAGTGTGGGGGCGGAGTCAGGACCACTGAGCTCCAGTGTGGGGGCGGAGACAGGACCACTGAGCTCCAGTGTGGGGGGAGACAGGACCACTCAGCTGTCCACAGTGGCAGGACAAAATTGTCCTAACAGGTGTAGGGTGGACTCAAAGGTTACGGGTTCTTTATTAGTTTCTCCAAATCATTCACCAGTCACCATTGGTCAGTAAAACTCCTCTTCTTCAATCAACACCAGCTCTTTTAGTAACTGCCTCATAGGCAGCTCAGCTCAGCTGCTCCCTGAGTGGGTGCGGGTGGCATATCAATAATACAAGAGCATAGCATAATTGCTCATTCCAAGTTGGGGAGAAAAAAGGGGAAATCAGAAGGTTGACCAAAACCTGCTATTGATTAGGTTCAAAAGTCGGAATGTTGAAATCGTCCCTTTCAGTCGTTCTGGTATGAGAGAAGGTGGAGTGGCTTACGGGCAACATTAGCAAGGTTGCTATGCGGATGTACTGCTGGCCCTGTCTGCTGTTCAGGAGCTCCTCTCATGAATGCATTTTCACACTCGGATTGCAAATTATTGTCAAAACACCTTTCAGTTCATTTTGTCAATGATCATTTGCAAAGAAATCTGCTACCACTTCCTGGTTAATACAAACCCACCTCCCTTTAGCCATTGGCGTTCATGTTGCTTGTACAGAGAAGAGCAACTTTACTTATATTATTATTATTGTTTATTTGTAATGAGTGTTGTTATATTTATTTATTTGTCTTACTATGTGTCAGTAAATGCATGTATTATGGCACAATAATGAAAAGTCAATGAGATGAGATGAGATGATGTTATATTTATTTATTTGCATCCTTGGCACAATAATGAAAGTCAGTACTCCCATGGTTTTAAATTCAGCTGATTTCTCTGGTAAATATTCAAACAGCTCTCTTTTTGCTGGATGGGTGTGGCAATGGTATTCTTGAATGGCCTGATTGGCAGACAGTCCCCCAGTACTGCCGGCTACTATGACAAGCAGAAATAATCCACACCAACTCAAATCTTTCTTACTCCACTACATCACGTTCTGAGGGAATATAACCCAGCTATGTTTTCAAAATGTACTGTAACTCTTAGAGCAAGTTAAGGTTATTTTCGATGTCTTTTCCAGCATACATTTTTTAATTACACACTATGTAGTTAGCCAGCCAGCTGTAAGCGTGAAACAGAGATCTTTAGCTAGCTTCACCAACGTCTTTTTGATTTAAGAGTACAAAGTGAGAAATACAGTTTTAGAAATGTCCACAGAAATTATGCATTTCTAGCAAATAAAAAGATTCAATATAATAATGTCAGCTGTGTCCTCCACAATTAGCTACTATTAATACATGCTGTAATTGGTTGAAGTAGTAAATATTATCCAATAGGGACAAATAATAATTGGACGAAGTGAGACTTTCTGATAATGTAATCCGCTGGAAAATGAAGGAGAAGCTAAGGAGGAAGCACAAAATAACTCATGTTCAGGGCTTTGTTGTGTGGCTGTGTTAAGTTGTATCTAAATTCTGTGTGTTTACATGAGCACAGACAGTACAGAAGTTAACATTTGTTAGGACTGAGAGTCTGTGCCCATTACGGTCTTTTATGTGGGGAAACCTTGAAAAGTGCCAAACTCCTAACATGCATCTGCATCCTAACATTACCAACATTGTAACGGGACATTTTAATAATTCCATTTCAAAGTATTACTTAAGGAAGGTTCCTAAACTGGCAAACACATCTGGAAAACCTGACTTTAACTTTGGTCCTTAGCATCAGCCTATGCTTAATGCTAATGTCTGTGTTGTTATTGCTTATGCATTCTCTTCCTCCTCTGTGTCAATCTTACGCCATAATCATTTTTGTGTCAGTGCGCACTAATCCTAGTCACAACCGGATTCAGCCCAAAAGCTTGGTTGCTTGAGATGAGCAAGAGGTGATATAAGACTGAACGCCTTTCTCAAACCACGTGAGATTTGACCTGGCAGACTTTGTTTTGTTTGTTTTCATTTTTTTAAGGCGGTGTCTTATTACTCTAACACCTGTGCGTACCATTTGGACCTTAATGTCTTTTCTGTCGCCGTTTGCTTAATCTGAACAGGTCTGTGGGTCTTGGGGCTGGTGTTGCACGTAAATATGTTGGGGGGAGGAAACGCCAGCTGGAGATTTATGGACCTACCTCACAGTCACGCAAAAACTATGTTGTAAAAACCCCACCGTCCTCGCTGTAAATATAAAGCAGTTTCCCCCACCACCACAAGGCCACATTTGGATTTTAATGTGACATTTTCATATTGTGTTGGAGGTAACGGCTGCAGAGAGGCAAAAACACACAAAAGTGTTACAGGGCCATGTTAAAGTCCCTCTCATAAATTATTCAGGAGTTACTCGCTGTGATTGGACGATGGGATGCCCCCATCTGGCATCGCAGTGATTTCCCCCCATAGCTACCGCCTCACTCTCTTACACATCAGTATCAATGCAAACGTGTAGCGGAAATAAAAAGCACTTTGAACATCACTGTGCCAGCTGCTGCATTAGCAGAACAATCACTGCCATCAAATGTTTCCTTTATAATGTATGATTTTACCAAATGATTCTTGCTTCAGAGTCATGTTTTTTGCAAGCCAGTCCACCAGGACACACAACAAACTCCCATTGAGCTACAAATGCTGACAGGGGAATTTGACCATGTGCTATGGTACAGTATAATACACAGTATACATATGTACATATAATGCATATAATATATACAGAGTATATCATATACTACACCCAGCACTACCACACAATATTCATTGCACAACAGTTATTAAAGGTAATTTTAAATGATTTAAATTAATACATAAATATACAATATAATTCACTGATCACTCCCCTTAACTCACAGGACAAGTGTCGGGTAATTGGTTTCCCAGCTGTGTCACATTTTATTGCATTTCCTGACAGGAACAGCCTTAAATTAATGTCTTATTGTAAAATAACCGTGAGCTATGTGTTTGAATTTAACTGGACTCAATATATTGTATATTTTCCCTCATACACAGATATAGCTGGAGAGGGGTTCACATTCAGGGAAGATGTCGTTGGGGATCCGTGACCAAGGTGGATTTATTCAAGTCCCACAGCAAGGCTCAACAACTCATGTTCATGGGGACCAGATTTAATGCAAGCAGGCCAAACATTTTCCACTTTTCCATTTTTTTCCTATTTATAAAAAACTATACACATAAACAGTATATTTGTATTTGTGAACAGAGTAGACCTTGTATATTAAAATGTTCATAGCTGCTTTATCACATTCACAATAAAGACTCATTGTTTCTTTTTATTTGTTTTTCAGGTGTGGTAAAGAATACATTTAGAACAGATAAGTGCGTATGAAACAAATAATAAACAGTACTGACAAAAAATGTTTTAGAACACCCCCATTTTCCAGTTTTCACTGAAATGTAAGCAGTTCAAGTCCAGTGAATAACCTGAAATGGTACAACGGTAAGCGGTAAACTGCCAGAGGTTAAAAAAACCTGCCGGACTGCTGAGTTACTCATCTTAAAACACTCTTCCAGAGTGTGGATGAGCCCCACGGTCTGGTTTATAATCCAGACACTGTGCCTGTGCTGGCTGTGGCAATCAGAATCCCAGGGAAATGCATGCCACCTATGGAGGGAGGGATGCAGTCGACGGGATGACCGTGTCACATCGTGCACCAGCAACCCCCTCCGAGCGAGAGAGAGGCGAGCACCGGGCTCCGTGCCGTGCCGGGCCTGCACACGGCCCCGGCATCGAACATAATATCCCGGTTGAGTTGGGAATGAATTGTGCATCAATTACGCGCAGTTGTAGGGATCCCCAGATATTGCCTCCCCAGGGAGGGATTAATGTAGTCTGAAAAAGCAACAAACTTCTGCTGGAAATAATACAGGCCTTAATGAGCCTGAGAAGACCGTAGAAATAACAGGGTAACAGCTTGGCTTTAAATTCCTGCAAGCCTTATTGAGGGAGCCTGACTTTGTTCTGAATTCAGTGTGTTTCTAGGTGCAGTGCAAACACATGGCCAAGGCGGGATGCCTGATGTTTTGCTGAGTGTGGTGAAACTGAAGTGTAGATATTTTTTAGGGTGGTGTGGCATTCACATTGGACAGTAAATTAATACATGTCGATGAGTATCTTTAACAGTCACAGAGGGGAGTACTGAGGTAAACGAAACCCAGGGAAAGTGTTTGGTTGGGCATGCCAGAATTTCAGCCTTGCATAAATCTGCTTCATTGACTTGTGTTTATGAAAATAAACTATGGTTTTATATTAAATAAAACTATTGTTTATGACTATGTTTTTTGTTTGTGTGTTATATATATATATATACACGTATATATACTGTATGTGTAAGTATCATGAAAAATGTAAATTACACACATGCATATAGACTCATAGACTATACTGTGGTAGATACTATGCCAGCATCTGTAATTCTGTTGGAGGATTACGACTCCACTCTTCCATGAGAAAGTTCAACATACTCAGAGGTTGTAGGTTGGATTCCCAGGTGGAGCACTGCTGTTGTACGCTTAAGAAAGGTACTTAACCTGAATTGCTTCAGTAAAAAAAAATCCAGCTGTATAAATGGTATGCAATGATTTAAACTGTGTAAGTTACTCTGGTTGCTTTTTATTAAATATAGGTCTAATTCATGTCTAGGAAAACTCATTTGAACATATTTAATGTAAATTCAAACATTGGAGTATTGCCTAAATGTTTGAAAGGGCTTAATGGGTTATACTTTTAGGTATGCTGCAAATATGTTGCTATGCGGAAGATAAAGGAATTTAGCACCTGGGAGCTTGTGAACTAGGGAAGGAGCCTTATAGCATCCAGGTGTGTGTCGTATACAGAACAGATGATCCTGGCTGTGCGCTTATTTGAAATTACACTGACCCACACACACATACACACACACACACACACACACACACACACACACACACACACACACAGCTCTAGAGCTAAGACCAACAGTATGTGAATTATCCCACCTGAATTGATAACTGAGACCTATAAGTACAGGTAAATGACCTGTGGAGATGGTTAATTGAAGAATGGGCTAGTGATAGGAGAGTGAAGCTTCATCAACCTAAAAATAGGAGAGGCTATCATGTGTTACCAGTGACTGATTTGAACCAATCAGGGGTGTTGTTTTTTATAGGGAGACAAAATTATTTTGATTGGTTGAAACAAGTGGCAGATAAATAGCACATGGTGGCTATAGCCATTATGGGGTTAATGAAGCATCAATCTTCCATTACTGGAATGAACCACTAGCAGAGTTGCCAGGTGGATTTCAAGCCAATGTTATATCATTTTTCAGCCAAAGTAGCCAAAAGTGTGACGTTGCACAGCAAAAATGAGAAGCCAAGCTCTCAAGTGGTCTCTGCATTGTTTGTGTTGGAAAAAGGCAAATAAAGGGACCAAACTGCCAACTGGCTTCTTATTACATGGTAGTCACCAAGGAAACACAAATCTGACCATTTCATCTCAGGAACAAATCCAGTTTGCTCATTTCATCTCAACATGCATGTTTGTATTCTTTTAATTTTTGGGGCGGGCTACCTATCTCATATTTGTGAAAGGCCCTACCACAAGGATCTCATATTTGACCTTGGAAAGAAATGCCCAGAAAGAAAAAAGACCAAATAAATCTTATAAGCTAACACACAACCCCCCCCCACCCGATCATTTACTCCAATCAAACATTTTCATTCAAACAGTCAAATGTACCTTTTGTTCAGGAAAAACAAGCTGGTACTCAAATGAGCATGAGCATGCTTGTTGACTCCTGAGGCCCTGATCCCTGCTTTGCCTCTGTGACAGGGAGTAAGGCTTAGCTTGGCAAGGCTTAAGGCTTAGCAAGGTCATAGCATAGTGGGTAGGACACTGGATTTTAACACAGGTCTTGATTTGGATAGTGGTACTGCACTCTTAACCTTGAAATTGCTTTAGTGAAGTGACACTGCAGTATAAATGGATACTGTGCCACCGATAAAATAATGCATTATAATGTAATCAATTAGCTTTTACTTTTTAGGATAGGTATGGGAAGTGGAACATCTCCTCTCAATCTCATGAATTTTTGAAGTCAGCCATCCACTGTTAGCGGTCAAACCAGAAAAATATACAAGTTTTTGTCATATCACACCCGAAAGACCAACAATGGTGGTTACCAGATGATCATAATGTCATTTTTTTATACTTTTATTTCAGATTTTTCTCCCAATTTGGTGACAAGTTATACCCTCACGTCAACAATCCCTTTCCCTTGTATCTCGTTTGCAACTCTGGACCGGCAGTAACAAAGGGACGGACCCTGCTGAGCCATCGACTGTTACTTCGATACAAACTCATGCCGGCTTCCCTCCCCCTGGAGTGGATAGGCTGGGCTCGAACCTAGGCTGCAGTGGTAACCTCCAATTACAACAAGTGCCTTTACCGGTCATGCCACCCAGGGTCCCATGATGTCAAGTATTTCTATTCAAGCTCAAAGTTGTCTGGTGAGTTAATCAGTGCCTCTGGGAACCATTTAACAATTTAAAGTCGGATGCACAAAATGCCCCAAGAATTATTTTTCTTACATCTCATATAAACAATTTACATTTAAATCAATACAGCACCACACATAACATAATTTAGTTTTATCTGGTCAGGAGAGGGAGTGCGTCTCCAAGGAAATGTGACTATATACACTGTGTAACAGTCCTCTTAAATGGATTTATATATACAGGCAACTGCCGCAATAAAGGAAATACTTTATATCAGTAAATCAGGGATACAAAGTATATTGAAAGCAGGTGTTTCCACAAAGGTGTGGTTCCTGAGTTAATTAAGCAATTAGCATCTCATCATGCATAGCATCATGTATAAAAATGCTGGGAAGGCCCAATTGGCCATTATTTTGACAAGCATGGCTAGAAGAAGAGATCTCAGTGATTTTGAAAGAGGGGTGATTGTTTGGGCACATTTGGCAGGAGCTTCAGTAATGAAGACTGAGTGTTGGAGGATGGTGTTGCATCCCTCCAATAGAGTTCCAGACACTTGTAGAATCTTGAAGCTGCTCTGGTGGGTCATGATGGCCCAATGGCCTATTAAAACACTTTATGTTGGTGTTTCCTTTATTTTGGCAGCTACTTGTATATACGGTATATACAGTATACAGTGCCCTCCAGAATTACTGTCTCCCTTGATAAAGATGAGCAAAAAAGGCAATGAATGTCTTTGTTGTTCATCAGCTTGATCTTACACTCAAAATATGACAGAAATCTAACCTTTAATTGAAGTAAAATTATTCAAAGAAAAAAATCCTTTAAAAAAAAAGGGGGTGAATACTTATGCAATCAATTATTGTAGTTTTTTTATTTGTAATTAATTCAGGAAAAGCATTAAATTAGTTTTTTTATTTGACATTGTACAGTATTTTGTGTTGATCAGTGGCAAGAAATCCCAATTCAATCAATTATGATTCCAAGAAGTAAGAAAATAAAATGTAAAAACCGACAGTTTGTGAATCTGGATCCTGACTGGAATACTGTTGTTATCCTGAAACAGAATTACTTTATGCTCTGTATAAAAGTTACCTGCTAAGCAGAAAAATATGCTAATAATAAATAAATAACACATTACATAAGACAGGCAAAAAGTTTTTATACCCATCTCATACTTTCAGCTGAACATAAAATTCTGCTTCTGCCTTTCACAGGGTGTGATAAATAATCACCCCCCCCCCTTGCTTCCACAAAAAAAGATGAGCAGATATCTGTCTAGAGAAAAAATGACAAACTGCGGTTTCCCCGGCGAGCTCCCGCTATGGCGCTTCCACAACCAATTTGAACAGGAACCCTGTCTGGTTGTCCGCATCCTTCCAAAAAAACCCCCCCCCCCTCCCCACACACACACACACACACACACACACACACACCCGCACACCCCCACTCCTCTCCCTAGCCAGCAGGCAAAAGCACGTTTTATTTATGGCCACGATATAAGTGGGATAAAAAAGACGTGGCCCACATTAGGATTGGAGTGGCATGTTTACAGTGGGTGGACTTGTTCCCTCCAACCGGGCCCAGCTGTGAACCACAGGTGCAGATCTTTACATGGCGGGAGATTTACGAGCGCCCAAACGAGGGAGGCGGGGCCTGTGCCACCCTCTACTGGGTGTTTATGGAAAAGCTCTTTTAAATGGAGCGAGGCCCACCTCCCTGAGTTTCGTACAAACGGGCTGATTACCTGCGGCGTCCACGCACCAGCATTCTCCACCCTCCGTGGTTTCTGTGGGCGAGGTTCACGCCGAGTTTGAGCACTCATTAATCAATCAGCACAGCTCTATTTGCTAAAGCGTCTCTTGGAGCAGGCTCCAACATTATCTCTGCTGTTGCACATGGGCAGAAGGGATTCGGGTAAAAAATGCTATTATTATCTGTCAGACCATGGCCTAGATTCAGTCAACATTTGTCAAATAAACGAAACATTTCATATTGCTAAACTCGTATTGCTAAAACAACGATTGCAATTCAAAGTTAAATTAAGTTAAGTCAAATTCAAATTGAACAACAAGCGCTGGTTGGATTCAAAGGTATGACTGTTGACGTTATCCAAATTTTAATATTTATTCTTCTTTCTTTTTTGGTGTTATAGTAGCTAAATGTTATCATTGAATTTGGCTTGAACCTGCTCAAGCCACCACAGAACAGATTTCTGGCCTGCTGTCAATGTCAGTTGCAAATATCTGAGCAACTGAATGTATTAAAGTCATCTTTAGACCTGAGACTGAGAATGAGTCACACAACATAATGTTTATATTCATGTATAGAAGGCAATGCTGCATCTCAGAGAGTTGAGAGCGGTTCTGATAGCTGTGCAGCTCATAATTTAAGAAGTTTGCTGAAAGCGTGATAGAACGGTGAAAGAAGGCCTAAGGTGGTTATCACAACAGATTTCCATATAAGGGAGAGGGGAGACGTACAGCCTGCCTTTGATACCAAAGTGGACAGGGTTGCTGTAACATCATTTAATCAGTCCTGCACAAATGAGAAAATCGCTTTTTTGTGAGAACATGACATATGTTTGGACAGCCAAAATAATTACGTTCAAACCCAGGAGATTTTAATCGAGGACAGAATGAGTTTTTTGTTAAAGAGGGAAAAAAAGGGGGTATGCAGCGAGAACACGTCAGCTCGTTATGATAATATCTAACGATGGTGGCGTAGGGGGGAGGTTGGGAGAAAAAAAAAAAAAAGAAGCCATGTCTGTATTCTCCGTCCCACCTGGTCTTCCCATTACAGGGCTCTTGTGTGTGTTGGTTTTGCTCTCTCTGGCCAAGTCGGAGGGGCACATAAAATAAATAACTCGAGTAGTAAAATCATACACCGTGGCCGATGGCTTTATCGGGTTAGCTCCATCTCTCCTGGCTGATATTCAGCCCAATGTCTGATGCAGCGTACCCTGGGTGGGAAAAAGGGGGGTTGGGGGTCCTGGCCACCCTAGTCATTCAGTTTTCATCATCTTTTCATTGAGTCAAGTAAGCACATTTCCTCCAATGTTTTAAGCATACAGCAAAGAAGGAACACTTATTCATTATATTCAAATCTGGGGTGCAGAGACAATAGTTGTGTTCATATGAGGACATCCAGAACATTACAAGAGCAGCGTGAAAGGTAAGATTTGAACGGGTGTGTTGACAAAATTTGCACACAACTCCTTCTTGAGATTGGAATTCTTCAACATTCCCAGAATGCACCCTGGCTCTCCAGGTGGCTGTACCACCTGGAGAATCATGGTGCGTTCTGGGAAGGTTCCTAAGAACCGTGGGAAGAATCCTAAGTCCATAGCCCCAGGGAGGAGGACTCCCAGAAGGTGTAGTATTATGTGCCATATGTGGAGGCCAGATCACAGTTATAGGATGGGGTAATATACTGAGTAATGGGTTGAACCAAGGATAGGAAATATAAGTCCAGGAGTGGAGGCCTGAAGGATTTAGAGTGACCTTGCAATTAGCAACTTCCCAATTTTTTTTACAGTATTACTTCCTGCAATGGAATACTCCCAATTAAATACTAACCTGGATTCAATTAACATTTAGATTCAAGCATCTGAAACCATTTTCTTCTGACACATTGTGGCAACTTCAGTGACCATAAAAATAAATGACAAAATATTGTGTTTGCAAGTAAAGCTTGCATTTATTTTTTAATCCAAAATAAAGGGCAAATATTGATTGAATCCTGGCCCCTGCCCCTCAGTCCAGGAGTTGCACTTGGTGAGTGTTCGTGTTCCAGGAACATCTATACGCCAAACACATGTCCACATGCCTGTGTGGATTTAAGAAATCTCAAAAGCAGATTTGGAATAAATTCTTAATTAAAAAAACATATTCCAGATTCATGAAAACACAATCATTTATGAATGATTTTTTAACGAGCACATACAAAATGAGTCATTTTGAGTTTTCCTGGGGAAAAGTCAAATCAATGGAGTTCAGGGCAGAATAAGGTGCAGGGATCACAGCTCTGGACTTCTGACCGGAGGGTCAATGGTTCAGATCCCAGGACAATATGTGATAAAGATGCTACTGTATTTCAATTATGCTATAATAATAAAAAACGGAATAAATAGGTTAATGAATGAATAAGCAGTGGATTTACTGTCCATATATTTAAAATGGCTGAATCATGAATGATATATTACATTGAGAATTGATTGAGAATCAGTGAATAAGTGAGAATTGAGAATAAGTGAATTCCAGACACATGGACTGTCTGATAGCAGCTGATACCATAAATGTGCTGGCTGACAGCTGAAAGGATGGACAGACTTGAAGAGCAGATCATCTTGTCTATGTACACTGAGAAATATTTACCATCACGTCTACAGTATTAATAAAACACGAACACACACACGACATTGTGTTATGTACACAGCCACTGCAGAGCATATGTGTGAGTCTGTGTGCAGTCTCTGTGCATACGTGTGTGTGTGCACGTGCATAGGTGTGTGTGTGTGTGTCTGTGCATGTATACACGCATGCGTGTGTGAGTGTATGTGTGTCTGTGCATGTGTGTGTGTGTGTGTGAGTGTGTGTGTGTGTGTGTGTGTGAGTGTGTATGCGTGTTTGTGTGTGAGTGTATGTGTGTCTGTGCGTGTTTGTGTGTGAGTGTATGTGTGTCTGTGCGTGTGTTTGTGTGTGTGTGTGTGTGTGTCTGTGCATGTATACACGCATGCGTGTGTGAGTGTATGTGTGTCTGTGCATGTGTGTGTGTGCGTGTGTGAGTGCATGCGTGTTTGTGTGTGAGTGTATGTGTGTCTGTGCGTGTGTTTTGTGTGTGTGTGTGTGTGTGCATGTGTAGTTGGTGGTGGCTCTAAAGCAGCAGTGGTGAGACGCTGTGCTCGGGGTGTCCTGGGTACAGTAAGCCAGTGACAGTCCACTTCATCACCTTCCTAGTGCCTGAACTCTGGCTGAACCCAGCGCACCGCTCGCCATCCCCTCTTTATTCCCTGGCATCTGCCGCTGTCCCGCAAGAGACATAAGGTGAGTCTCTCCTTTTGTTGTGCTCTCCACCCAGCATCTGCCAGGCCATCTTTGAGCTTTAATAAGACCCCCTCACCCTCGCCCCCTCTCCCCTCACACGCACGCACACACACACACACACACACACACACGCACACACACACACACACACACACACACACACAGTCTAGAAACATGCTCACACACATTGATCACAGAAACACCCACACTGATCACACTTACAGACAGCTTTTGGAAACACGCAGACACAAACACAACACATTAAGGTAGCAAACACACACACACACACACATACTGATCACATGCAAACAAATTGCTCTTACACATATGCATACACACAAATTACCCCATATTACAGTAACCCAGCAAACACACACACACACAAACACACACACCCTTGGTCCTTCTGTCCACCAGGCCAGCTCTTCATCCACCCCCCCAATTGCATAACTGCAAACACACGCAGTGAGAGGAGGAGCTGTGCCTGCCCATTGAGCAGAGGACAGGTAGGGCAGCCAGGGAAAGAAGTGAACATGAAGGGGGGGGGGGGGACTAGCATATGACTCCTCTGCCTTATTTTATCCTTGCACATTTTCTCCTCTCTCACCGTTCTTTCTTCATCTCCTCATCTTTTTCCCCACTCTGTCTTTCACCCTCCGACTCTCTCTCTCTCCCACCCTCCCTCCCTCCCTCCCTCCCTCTTACTCTCCCCACAAACATGGATGCAACCCTGCCCTTTCCTCTTCAAACTAATTACCTCGGCTACCTTGTACCCACAATCCCCTGGGACACTAACAACTGTCAGACCAGTATTATTTTTGAAATTTAAACAATCATCTTACGTGCGCTGCTGCTAAGATCCCGGCCTTTTCGGCAGCTTCGACCTTCAGTAATTAATACTCCAGGGCCCATTATTGGCAAAGCCTTTATCCTTTGGGCCAAGAAGACTCTAACCCGCTAATTACGGGCAAGCAGCTAATCTCCCAGCCTCTATGATTGACAGGTACACCTATTCTACTAATTGCCTGTTGCAGACAACACCTGGTGTACTGAGTCGCCGGGGAGACAGGATAGTACTGAGAACTCCTATGGGTCTCACAGGAGACTGAGCAAGTGTGTGTGTGTGAGAGAGACAGAGCGAGAGAGTGTGCGTGTGTTTGTGAGTGTGTGCATGCTGGAAGTTGTGTGTAAGCTATGTGTTGTCTGTGTAGATTCTGGAAGTTCTGTGGTGTGTGTGTGGAAGCATGCATTCTGAGTTAGTGTATGTATTTGTGTGTGATATAGGTATAAAAACTGCATTAAAAAAGCTGGCTGACTCAGCTGAAATGTAAAAATCTTAAACAAGCCATTTTTTACCAGGATGTTGGTAAAATACATTTCTTGCCTGTGACAAAATCAATTCCATTTCTCATCACCTTCAGGACTCCTAACCTTCAGCTGGATGTGTTACTTAATGTTAGTTTTATAATTAGGTGCACAAGCATATAAAAGCCCATTCAGATGACATAAAGATTATTTTTTGTACTCCACAACTATTGCTAAAGCCACAAATACATTAGAAATCAATCAGATTTAATCAATATATTAGTGTTTGATTGGTCTCAAAGGTTTTGCAAACCATAAAACAGACTAGTAGTCATGATAAATATATTTAGGATAAAAGTTAAAAGCAATTAAATTAACGCATGCTATAACATGACACTGTTAAGATGAGCCAATCAGAGTGACACCCATAGGATGGTAATAAACAAACCGACAACAAAACAATAACAACATTGAAAAAAGCAACAGAAAAATAACAATTACCAACAACAATATTGACAACAATAGCAAAACAACAACAAAATAGCAACATCAATAACAACAGCAGAATAAACAACATCAATAACAAAACAACAAAAAAACATGTAAATGAAAACAACTTGCAAAAATAAATAAAACAAATGCAATGGGTATGAGCACATGCATGAAAAGTCTAAACCTGATTTCAACCAGCAAGATATAATACTGAAATTTGTAGAAAAAAGCACAACTAAAAGGTTTTTCATACAGAGAAGATAAGCTTATTGAGTTGACCAATTGACCAATCCGCACAGTGCTGAGTAAACTTGGCAAGTCAGTCTGAGTTTCTTCTGTGAGGGAAGGAAAATTTGTTAGTGAGTCCACAGAGAAAAGAGGAGCTTTCTTTACGGGCACAGTGCGGAGGGACATGCTGTTGGCTGACACTTATTCGATCCGCTGGCAGAAGAAAAGGCCATGGTGGCAAGTACTAAGTGACTAAAATAACCCCCCCCCCCAAAAAAAAACTCCTCTCTGGGGCCACCATGGAGGGGCTGGTTTTGCATCCCCCACCCCCTGACCTTAGTGGTGCACCAGAGGATCAATGGATCCAAATAGCATGACAACATGATTAGCATACTGCGCAAGGTAGCATACAGCCCATGCACAGTTTAGGCTTCAGTTTGCGATTTTCCTGTTTATCTAGCTACTTAGGATTCATCCAAGTCCTGGGGTAGCCAACCTAAATTGGCATAAGATGGCAGCATTTCAGGATGATTTTGATTGCCTGAATTCGGGGTTTCTATTTCATTTCAGGTGGGAACCTGGGTGTCCTTCCTTTAGCCTTTGGTGCATACGAACACACCTGTGTGTCCATTCTATTCTTACCGTTGTGCTGCTCAAATAACATTGGATTGGTTATTTTTCAGTGCTTTAGATCAACAACAGTATATTAAACCTAGTTGGGTGTTACCAAATTTTGTTTATGTAAAGCAAAAAATACTTTATTCTTCTAATACTTTAGTATCTGTTGTTTATAATTGCATTCAAAATCAGGAGTGTGATGCAGCTTTCCTGCAAAAGCAAAAGCCATTTTAACATCAACAGTGCCACAGCGCTACTCCTCCATGTTTGTCCTTACTGTGTAAAAACGCGTGTGTGTGTGATTCACATTGGGGGTCGTGCAGAAACATGTGGATGTGTGACGATATCCGAGCCCAAGGTGGCCTTCGAATTTCCCACCATTAGTTCTGGTTGGGCTCTCTGGCATGATTTTAATTTGGGTTTAATAAAAAGTTAAACCCATTTCTGAGATGGGAACTATGGGGGGGGGAGGTTTACAGCATTGCTCGGGTGTATGGGCACAGCAGTCATGCGCTCAAAACTGAACACCTCATTTATCAAAATTGTTCTGCAAAAATGATTTATCTCGTCATTAAGTATGCGCAGATGTCTTTAACGGTGGGTATGCCCAAGAGGTGCCGGTTGGGTTTGAGATTCGAGAGGGGGCGGTGGACAGGGGGTGAAGGGGGCTTGGGAGGGGCATGACATGAGCTGAGGAAGTTGGCGAAGGGAGGAGGTCACTGACTGGCCTCTTCTTTCATAGGCGCAAGGCAGGGGTGGAGGGGTTACTGTCAGAGAGGTTCCGGGGGTGTTGGTCCTGTTTTCACGAGCCGTTTCCATGATGCTGGTGTCATGCTGGGCGAGCGGGTGTGTGAAAGGATGTTCTGAGGAAGACTGTGGCAGGAGGTGAACTCAAGTGGACTCAGAAAAAGAGGCGGTTGATGGGATTCAAAGCGGGGCCGCCTTGCCATGATGCATCTGGACAGTTT
>JAINUG010000087.1:3071428-3183928 GCA_029706075.1 Aldrovandia affinis
TCTCAAAGCACAGCTGTAAACAAAGCATGGTACCAAATGCGAAATATTAGACTTGTAACAATATTAATGGTGCCGATACTTTACATGCTACAGATTGTCACTCCCTCCCTCTCTCTCTCTCTCTCTCTCTCTCTCTCTCTCATTCGTTTTCTGAGCTGTATGTATTGTGACACGGAGCAGTACTTAATGTACCTACAAAGACCATGATTATCACCTCCGTAATCCTACAGTTCATTAGTCACCGCTCTCCGTGATTAAGTTGGAGAAGTGCTTTGGAGAGCTCAGTCCTGAGAGACGGCCTTCACTAATGCAGGCGTTAACGATAAAGACTCCGTCGGACTAAAAGGTGCCACGCGCTGCTATGACACATCCTTGCGTGGAGGGTGGAGAGACCCAAAAGGTGTTTGTCTTTGTCGAACGTGTTAGCCGTCATTAAACGGCTTAATTGATGATCAACTGTCTGACGAGGTCGGGGTGACGAGGGGGTGATGGTGGCTGTTTTTAAAGAGCAGAGAGGTTTTTGTGCAGCTGAACTTTGTCACCGCCAGTAGGGAATTGTTCTCTTCATGAACAGGCCTAGGCGCTTGCTGAGTTTCTGCTCACGAGTCACAGCCCGAGGGTGTTGCGTCCTCTGCAAAAGAGATGGCCCCCTCCGTTCCTGGATAAAGGACGGAGGGGAAGAACCTAGCCGTCCCTGTGATGCCACGCTTGAGATGAAAGGCCACTTTGGCAGGAGCACGCGAACGGCCCTCTTGTGTGCAATCCCACGAAACTCAGAGGCATTGGGGAAAACAACCTAGGATTGATTTTCATGCCTGTGATATGTAAGTGAGAGAAACAAGAAGTGAAACAACGACTGAACCCCCCCCCCCCCCCACCCATTGGGAGGCCTCCTGACACCTGCAGGCATAGAGTAGAAGCGGACAGAGGGATTCTCTGAGGAGTGGACCAGACCATGAATCATGCAAGGGGGAGGGTTTGACCACTGGCATTTAGCTGACTGGCTTGCAGTGTTTTCCAGCAGTCTCTCCAGTGGCAGGCAGTCTGGACTCTTCACGCTTCACGCCGCTGGAATGCTCCCGCCCAGGTTCAACACTAATTTACTTCTGCCAGTTCCCAATTGGCCGAGACCCTTCAGGGGCGGGTTTTCAGACAGGCCTCATCGTGGAGGCCAATTATTTTCCTGCTAGAGGGTTGCAAGTGGGCTGGAAGGGGAAATAAGGCCTTAGGTCTTTGTGTTCAAATCCTTGCACTTGCAAACTCTGGCCAGAGTTTATTTTAAACACCTTTCTATACTGTTAAAAACATGTCATAAATATGTAATGGCTTATTAATAAAGTATAAAGTATTACTCAACATAATAAGTGAACTGTAAATAGATGTGGATATGCTATCTTTCTTTTTTGAGAAAGCAATTAAACTGTAATAAACTCTGAATAAAAATATCAAAACCTGACATGAATTCCAAACAAAAAATCACAATATTCATTTTTAAAACAATGCCTAACACTGGAAGTTCATTAATAATGTTCTAACTGCTCACTGTCTGTTTGCTTACAGCTTACAAATAATTTGTACTTAAATAACAGGTTGCAATGTACATTGTACATGTAAATTATTTCTCACATGACAACTATGAGCGTTGCAAGCTTTACTTTTAATGATCATAGATCCTTCGCATCAGATCACCTTAATTAATTAGGATGTCGGTGTAAATCTTTTAACACTTGTGTATACACCAAATATGTGTATACCAAATGGTTTTTGCACAGTATATATATGTAGGGAGGATAAATACAACAGGCTTATGCTGTTTATTCTGGTAATGGCCCCCCAGTTCAGGACATTTTCAAAAATCATTCAGACTGGTTTAAGGGATTGTGTAAATAGTACCATGTGACTGTAATAAAGTGTCATATGTAAGGGCAGGCAAGTTCACATGCACGTACTCGTGCATTGTGGGTACCTCGGTCTCACGTCTCTGCCTCTGCTCATTTTCTCTGAGAGTGAGAGCCGGTTCGGGCGTTCTTCACTGTTTAATGGAGACGTGTAGGGATGATTTATTCAAACGACAAACCTCGTTTTTTCACTCTCGCAAGGTATTATTCGTCATTGAGTGCTAATGCTGGATTACTTTACTAGCCGTTCTGCTCGTGATAAATGGCAGAGACAGGCAGTAAAAAACAGATCAAAACCACCGTTATGAAAAGAAGAAGAAGAAAAAAAGACAGAGTGCAAAAGGCAGTAAATCACTGCTTTACCCAACACCCGTCAGGGTTGGGAAACACCACACATTATTCCACTGCTGTGGCTAATCAAATCGGCTGAAGTGATTAGAGGGAGAAGATGGTTTTCATAAACGTCCAGCGAGATGTGTTTTTCCCCCTTTAACAAGCCGTTATCATCTGTCCTGAGCAGGGAGCTCTGCACAGGGACCAACCAGCCACATGTCGAATGTCGTATCCCATGCATAACAGCAACAGGTTAACGTATGAAACCCTAAAAGCTAGGAATATACAGGTAACTGCCAAAATAAAGGAAACGCCAACATGAACTGTCTTACTAGGGCATTGGGCCACCAAGAGCCGCCAGAACAGTGCCAGGCATAGATTCTACAGGTGTCCGGAACCCTATTGGAGGGATGTAACACCATTCTTCCACAAGAAATTTCATCATTTGGTGTTTTGTTGATGGTGGTGGAATAAGCTGTCTCAGGCCCCACTCCAGAATTTCTCATAAGTGTGAATTTGGATTGAGATCTGGTGATTGAGACACCCACAGCATATGGTTTCCATTGTTTTTATGTTCATAAAATCATTCAGTGACTACTTGTGCCCTGTGGATGGGGGCATTGCCATCCTGGAAGAGTCCATTCCCATCAGTATAGAAATGCTTCAGCATAGGATGATGGTTATCACTCAGAATGGCTTTGTATTTACAGGCAAGCAACCACAGATCAGGTGACTGCACATTTAAACCTGGGGTGAAAGCAGTCAGTTTCAAGAAAAACGGTGGTGGCCCAACACTCTTAAGTTACTTAAGTGTTTCTCTTTATTTGTTCACTACTTGTATGTTCATTATATTTTGGTTTCCATACTTGCATTACTTTTCTGTCAGGGAGTCTATTGCAGTGCATTACTGTACAACTGCATGACTAAATGGAAATAATTTGGTGGCAAATTATAGCACTCAGAAGTCATTGGATACATAACCACAAACCTTGTGTGAGAATTGGTACGACAGCAGTTTGGCAAACATACGGTCTTTGCAGGAAAATGTTTGAAAACACTTTTTCACTTGCATTTGCGTGCAATTGCGTCCATTTTTTCGTCCAGCTCACCATGGACACCATCTCTGACAAAGCAGTGTCCTGGAGGCCTCTAACCTGGAATAGGAATGTGTAGAATTCCCCTTGTGATGTCAGGATATACTGCTTTCCGATTGGACGAGGTTCTCTTCATGTTTCAAAACCCCTGGAGCTTCTGAAAGCCCAAAATGGAGTTTCAAGCAGCTTGTAACGAGGTGTTTTAAATCCCTTAAATTGGTGGCATCTCATTTGCCACTAATTAAAGGGGTTCAAATGGGTTTTTCACAGTGTTTTAAATTAAAAAAGAGAAAAAGAACAATTCATATCTCTGGGGTGTTTTTTTTTCCGGTTGCTCAGTTCCTTTCAGTTGAGGAGTTGATCCAAGCTGATAATAGCAGGAGTACTTTTGCATACTGACAAAATGAATTCCAAATAATCAAATAGATCAACCTATCGACTGTATTTGACACCGTTGATCACCAGATCCTGCTCTCATCTCACTGAGATGGGAATTTCAGGATCTGCACTGGCATAGTTTGAATAATACCTAGCTGACCGGTCCTACCGGGTGGCCTGGAGAGGATCCTTCTCCCCTCCCCACACCCTCTCAACCGGTGTCCCGCAGGGCTCGGTGTTAGGCTATTCTCGCTGTATACCCAATCACTTGGTTCTTTTATCTCTGTTCATGGTTTTTCATATCACTGTTATGCTGATGACACTCAACTCTTTCTCTCCTTCTCTCCTCTGAAACCCAGGTCCTGGCACGTATCTTTGCATGCCTGGCAGACATCTCTGCAGTACGTATCAATGTACCTATAGCAGTACGTATCAAATTGAAATCACTGGTACTGGCGTATCAGTCTGCAAGGGGAACCACTCCCTCCTACCTCCAGACACCCCATCTAGACCCCATCTTTTGCACTTGGTCAGGACCGCGGAATCACTGGCCATCTTCCACAACAGACCAAAAACCCACCTTTTCAGACTCCACTACTACTGTTTTTCTCCATGAATTAACTGAATTAATCACCTCTGTTTACATGTTTGTAATGTTAAAAAAAACTTGTATTTCCCTGTGTTATAGGTACCGTGTGCAGCTGCCAACAATGATGTCCATTGCAGTGTTACTACACTGATTTCTTGCACTAACCATGGTTAATCTCATCTTGTTTAAATGCACTTTTTGGAAGTCGCACTGGATAAGAGCATCTGCTAAATGCTGTAAATGCAAATGTAAATGTAAATCATCTTGTACAAGTATGTCAAACTGAAATGGAGAAATGGAGTGGAATATGTATATGTGATATGTATAGGTGTGAGTACGGTATGCATGGCTTAGACTTTTATTATATGCCCCATGAAAATCGCAACCCTCAGTAACTGTCAGTTATTTGCTTTCTCAAATCGGTCAGCATCAGTACATTAGCATTCACCGATGCAGCCATTATCATCACTAGAAGAAATGAAGATGCTGTTCATGCCCTAAAGAAGCCATCCTTTTCTCAGGCTGTGGAAAAATAAATACTAGACACCAGGAGCTATAAAATAATCACCTCGGTGGGGCTTCTCCATGCATTTCATTTGAAAGGGAACAGGAAGTGTTCGCTCGCCATAGATCATGTGACTGGGCTCCTGTCCTAAGACTTTCACTCCTCTGATCCGGAGCTCACAGAGAGAAAATCATCCCCCTGCTCTCTGATGCATTAGAGCACAAATTATTTATTCATAGCCGTGTTTTCTCTTAGAGATAACTTGTATTAAAAATTATCAAGCCATTGTGGTTTCCCTGTACTGATTCCCACAATGACGGCAAAACGTATTGAAAAGGTGGACCTACCTAGCTAGCCAACATTTCTTTAGAGTCGCTTTGCTCATAATATGAATTCTCACACACTCTGGAAAGATTCAACAAAGAAGCTGTTTGTTGGTAAAATGTTACAAATGTGAAATTATGATTATAACCAGCTAAGTAACAAGACACTATCAAAACTGACTTGCTAGCCTGTAGCTAGCCAGGTATCTAGGGAGCAAACATTACAGACCAAAGAGACAATCTACACTCTCTACACCAAACTAACATGCTAAACCATTAGTCTTTACTAATACAAGATATTTGGTGAATTGGCTAATCTGGTAGTTAGCTAGCTAACATACATATTTGGGAAGGTAAGGCAGTTGCACGTTAGCTAACTAGCAAGCACCAATGTATTATGGATCTTTCTGTAACCACTAAGATCGAATTAGCTTGCATCTATTTAATTAGCAATGATATTGTGCCAACAATATTGTGACTAACTGGCTTTTACATTTTTCTGGCTTTTAAGAATTTATTATTTGGTATTTTAGTGATAAAATGATCGGTAGTAACGGTTACGTGATTACACAACATTGAGTCCTTAAAAACTCCAAATGTAACGGTGCGGCATTACTCTCTGGAGTAATAGGACGTTGCATTTCTGGGTGAACATACACTTCCGCAGTTATGAATGTATGCCGAATTTGTTGAAGAGTCATAGGTTTCTTGGGATCCTTCAAAAACAAATCATCACATTGATCAAGTCACACACAAGATTGTAGGCAGATTGCAAGAGGGTGCAGGTTTTTTTTTTTCAACATTTTTTTGATGAAGGCATCAGATCATGAATCAAAATCTCAATGTCACATTAAATGTTTGGGACTGAGATCAGGGATGGGGAAAAGCTGATCTCAGACCAGATGTCACGTGAAAAAAGCACCTGGGGTGTTGACAAGCTGATTGGGCACAATGACTTGACCTTGTTTTTATATGATAAAGTCCTTAGTGAAATTATTCCCCACCACCAGCCTGAAGCCTTCTTCCAGAAATCCTTTATTGGCTAACTTTTATTGCCAGTCTCACACAAGCCTCTATGCTTGTCTGCCTGTTATGCGTGCAAGCTGATGCCAGTAAAGTACTTCATTATCAATATAATAATAACATTTCATTATTACCATTTGTATTATCAGAATCTTTGCCTCGTTACTTTTAACTTGCTATTGTTGTTTATTTAAACTCTGTCCTTTTATTTGTACTATAGTCCACTTTGTTTTATTTTTTTTAACTCTACTGTATACTTTATGTTGATTGCTGTAGGACTCTTGGAAGATTAGCCGATAGGCTAAAAAGAGATCCCAAAATAAACAAACAAACAGGCTGCGCTGTGTTTCATCTTGAGCCCCTGTGTGTTGTGCAGATCCACCGCCGCAACCCGCCCCCATCACCACTCCCCTGCACAGATACACTCGCCCCACACACACACTTTCCCTCTTGGTGCTCATTTTGTAGTTCCCTAAACTCATGTTTTGAGCTTTATTAGGTTACAACGCCCTTCTGGATCCGCCCCCTCTCTCCCCCCATCACCCCCCTTTTCCCTCCCGCCCACACCACACTGTAAATTCACCCGCTTCCTCTTCTCCACCTGCGATGCATTAGCCGCGACGATGATTAAACTGTGTTAGCACTCTCCTCATGCATATTCATGCAGCCCTTCATGAGCGTTCAGGACTAAGGCAATCCAAAGGCAAGGTTCACAGAGAGGGCCGGCGAATCCGAAATCCCACGGATATCGAATCATGGGAGCGTGACGCGAGTGACTGTCGTGAGTAATGAAGCACTGAAGGCCAGCAAAGAGCATGGTTAATGTGTAAATGATACTAACAATGTTGCTGCCATCAACAGAAGTCATCTCTGTTCTTTCAGTGGACCGTGATAGTGACATGCTGGACGTCATCGTCATAGAATAAATGAACTCATATATGACATGTGCCTTCCACCCAAAAAGTTTTTTCCTCGTTCTAATCTTCTTTGAGAAAAAAAGAACAAAAACATGTCATTGATTTGTGCCTGAAACCACACATCCTAACAAAGCTCACTCCCTCTTTTGTCCTTGAATGTTGTCAACAGACGCAACAAAGCTGAAGGGTAGAATTAGCATTCGTCTTTCCCTGCCAATCGATTACCCAGAAGAACCTGGGCGTGCACCAGACAGCACCCAGAAGAGAGGGAAAAGATTTTGCTAGGAAATAGTCTTTCCGGTGAAGGACGGTGAAACCGCAGTCTGCACCACTGCGCTTTTTAAATTTGCTTAACTTTCACCGTCCTTCACAAAAAAAATTGACTGTGTCACTGAATTACATGAATAGCCTCAGTTTGACCTTGTTTCTTTTTTTGGCCCCATTTTCTTCACAGTCAAATGATCGATAGATGGACATTAAATCTCCCTTACAAACTCAACACCATAATTTCAAATACAATGACAAGGCTTGAAATTAGGGGAAAGCAGCATACCTAGCTTGAGTCTGGATTAAATAAACTACAGGGGTTGCTCTCACTGGTCGGGTCCTTGTAAGGAAGGTGAGGGCAAGGTTAGGATCCCTGGTGGTACGCAACATCCAGCTGCCAATTTAGGAAAGTCCCAGGCTTTGGGGCCTACCCCCAAGACCTTGATTTATGAACCTCATTACATGGTGCAGAATACAGAGGGTATGCAGTGTTGCTATATGCATCCTCTCCCTTTAGAATAAACATGTAACAGAAAGAACAAACTGTACAATCAAGGTTAATCTTTAAAATATTTTACTGTAATTGGTTAATTTCTGTCTGGTTCTTTAAAAATACTATGCCAGTGTACCAAGCAGTTAGTGACAAAGGGGTTCTTTTCCCCAAATGCTTGTGTCACAGTAGGATTTATCGAAATCTTAATAGCTTTTTTTGCTGTGAGCTACCATTTCGTTTTGAGTTATGCGACTATTCCCCCAATATTCCCTGGTGATTGAAGGGGAAGTATTCAGGACATGATTTATAGTTGTTAATTGTGGTATTCAAAAATTCACAACGGACTGCAACGAAAAAAAAGGAATTGCACAAAAAAAATTGTGAGGGGAACATCTGGAATAGCTATTGTAGCCAAAGCCAAATTCTTGTCCTGGGAGTAAAGTAAAACCAGCGTTGAATTTGAACGAGCTGCACCCTGGAGATTATAAAATATTTTCCTCTGTCAACTAGGCCGCAGGCCTTCAATTCCCAGGGCTCCTGACCTCTCCCGAACCCTGCCCCATATTTCCTTCTCGACTGGAGCTGTGCTTGCACTGTACTAAAACAAGACATATTTGTATTTGATATTAAACTAGCATCAAATGTGACATAAATCATGAATGAGCTGGCCGTTGGTTTTGAAACATTTTCCACTGTATGCACCCCAGAAAAAATTAGAAAACAATATGCCCCCTCCCCCATCTCCCCACAGTGAGGGAGGTGGAAGTAAAAACCCACCTGCAGTCTTTCGGGAGGGCTGTTGCCAAGGCCTACACTGCAGCCCCTATGGAAAAGCTCAGAGTACATGAAAATGACTTGAACGGTTTCCAAATGCACTAATGACTGTTCTCTCTCTCTCTCTGTATGTAGTATCTCTCTCTCTCTTGTTTTATATCTACCGAGCTGTATGTCGCTCTCACACTCTGTCTTTGTACACTACTCTCTCTTGCCGTATATTCATATTTGTCTTATCGCTCTTTGCTTTATTTGCATGAAAATAAAATTATTGTTAAAGCACTTACACACAAATGTGACAGAAAAATCAAGTCACCCTCCTCGTGCATGAGAGTCACACATAAAGGCTAAATCTCGCTCTCTCGTGCCAAGCTCATAAAATCTCACGCATATCAAACCACCGGCATCATCAATCCACACGCCCCCCCACCAAACAAAAATGTGGTATTATGTCACTCACTGGAGTTTTAAATCCTTGCATTGAGATCTCTGATAAAAGACGACAAGATAACACATAAAACATACAATGGTTATCACCCCACCCTGAAATTATAGATCCACTGTAACAAAAGTGAAGCTTTGTTTTTCTTTTCCACGTTTTTCAATTGAACAGGAAGTAGGGGATTTTACAACATGTTTCAATATACACAAAACTGGGAGAAGTGGGCATGTTTCTCAATTCTTGAAAAGCTAGATGGTAAGTGGTAGAAGACCATCCCAAATACTTTCATTTCCCACCGTACTAGAGCCAAACATGTTTGAGCCCCCATCTAGGGCCACAGATAATGCAGAGGAAGGTGCTGCTGAAATCCATCCACAACCGCACGCTGATGTTTCTGAATGGTATGAACACTAACCTTAGCTAATTATCCTGCTATAATGACAACTATTCACCATGCAATACCTGAAAATAGTCAGACTGCTACCCTTTGTTCATATCCATCAAACCTAAGCCCCACCCCTCCCTTGAAACATTGTTGCACAACAGGCTAGCTAGGGAGGTACTGAAAAAAAATTGCATCTACATTCGCTAGAACTGTCATTAGCACAGGAAGCATTTGATATTCTAATTTGATCAGTTATGTTCACAGTTTTGCAATGATCTTGTGATATTGACACTATCATTAGTCAGCTTGTAGCTTACTAGGTTGTCTTCATTGCAAAAAAAGCAACAAAAAACGTTTTCTTGCTAGCTAAGAATTAGCTTGCTAACCTCATCAAAGTTTTATCTAGTTAGTTAACATTCGCTAGCTGGTGGTTAATAACTATTACTAACAATGTATACATTCTAATAAAACAATGAATACATTATTAGTTTTATGGTTCTCTTTATTTTACATTTTACTCACAACTAGCTACTTCCTCGTCAGTCCGAATTACAACAAATCACCTTTTATGGTAAAACAATCATGCTGCAATCATTGAAAGTCAAATATCTCAGATATTTCAAATGATAGCGTAACATGTGTTGTTTCAAGCTTGTTATACTGTATTACAGAATGTTGTGTTTCAATGGGCACATACATTCATTTGGTACAAACTGCAGACTTGCTTTGATTACATTTAGAAGTAGTATCATGGCCTTTATGGGATTCTACAAAGCGGCCAAGGATATTTCACCTACTCCATTATCTGAACCAATCACAAATAAATATCGTCCTTTAGCAACAAGATAACCACCTTGGAGTTTTTGCGGTCTCACCTGCACATTGATTATTAAATGTATTTTCTTTTTTATGCTCCTTTTAACTGTACAGTATGTGCAAAATACGATTGAATGAAATTAATATTTGAAAAATAACTTCCATTATGTGGGGAGGTTTAAATACTATTATTATCACTATCAAGTGGAGTGCACACCTATGAGAAGTTTCTTGAAGTACGATCAGCTGCCTCCATGCCATTCCATTGATGAAAAATGGTTGGACATGGATCTTATCATGTGTTACAGATATAAAGCTGATGTTCCTGTCTGATTGATCTTTTCCCTTGTTGTTTTGCAGAGGTCCCCCTCTGTACTTTGTAAAATTCAAAAGAAACATTTTTGTCATGACACCATCTTAAAATAAATCTATACTGTATTAAATTCATTTTCTCAAGCACTTGCTGGTCCAAGTTTCTAAGACATTACTCTCCTCTTCAAACATTTTAAAATCAGCTAGCCAGAAGTCTAATAACGTGTTGACAAGATTGCGAACGTTACTACCTTGTTTGTTGGTGGTAGAATGCCAGTGGATGGTCTCTGAAAGTGCATGCCTTTGTGAAGTTCAGATGAGTTTCAAGGCTTCACAACAGGGAGGGACAAAAGGCTGACAATATGTAGGCAAAACCTTTTTTGTGATAATTTACTAAAGGCTTTCTAGATTCTAGATTACTAGACTGTATTCCAGAAGATTATAGATTGCTACAGAGGAATGTATTCCAACAGATTACTACAGACAACTATTGTCCACGATTTTACAGATTACTACTAAGGGCTGTAGTCCAGCAGGGTTTCCAGCTATGTTTAGACAATCTTTCTCAGAAGGAAGACGTGATTTCACTGATTCAGTTAAGGTTGTTATTTTATTTACCAAATGCCTTAGTACTCTGGTGGAAACTTCTAGTTCAGCCCTCCAGAAAACAGTGCTGGAAAATTCTGATTTAACAGCACCAGAAGCCCTCTACATTAATGAATAAAACAGCAAGACATTTTTTAACATTTTGGGATTTGAATTATAAGAGATTATTTTGGATTAAAAGACTTGCCCATTAAGGACAATGAAGCAATATTAGCACGTGTAAAAATGTTGCTATATTAAAGGAATGTGAAGGTTCGTGAGGAGAAGCAGGTCCATTTTATGATACAATTAGAATCGGGGTGGCTTGTTGTATTGCATCATTCGATGCGTTGCCTTGGAGCCCCGCCTCTGACAGAAACATTAACATGGCCAAGTCTCGAACCCGTGACCCCTTGGTGCTCCGGACCCAGTGGAGGTCTGCCGCAACCACATCACTGCACTGGCTCACGATCCATGACGCAGCCGCGCACATTGATTCCCAACTTTTGGACTTCTAATTGACTTCTTCTATGGCAACGGCCCCTTTCCCGCCCCACCATGCACTGGTGACGGTAATTGAAAACACAAGTGGGATAATTTTGGCAAGATGTGCAATGTGTGGTAAACAATGTATAATGCGCTGATGGATGAAAGGAAGTCTGGGAAAACATTGTTCTGCGATGCCTTTTCTCGCTTTCTTCCTTCGTTCCCTGGGAACTGTGCACGTTTCTGTCGCTCGTTTTGTTGAGATGTGGGAAACCGCAGCCTGGAGGTGAATTTACAGCCCCATGGACAGTTATGTTTACGGGCTCATGTGTGCTCTCTTCCCACCAATCCTACTGTTGTGTTCGGCAAGTGATATCCATGGTCATGGTCGTGGTGTAATATGTTTTTCAAAAGGGTCTCTTCTTAACCTTGTTCTTGAAATTGTTATGCACCCTTCATTGAATGGGGAGAAGAACACAGAGGCACAAGGGCTGTGGCTTCAGCTACGTGGGGCTGAAAAAGTTATTATAATTATTTGTGTTTTCATTGTTCTGCTTGATTACGTGGACACAACGGACCAATCACTGCTGAATTGAGGAATATTGAATGCAAAAAGACAGAATATGGCCAACTGGTACAGAGGCATAAAGGCTAAATTCATGTTCTAATAGTAAAACCTGCTTTGAGGTTGATTATCTATGATTGATCTGTGACTTGTCTGAGATTAGCCAGCTCAGCCATGTGCTCATAGCTTATCAGAATCCATAAATATAGCTGTTTGAGCCGGAAATGTACCTTGGGGAAGGTGGTGTACAGTGAGTCAGACCATCACAGTGAAGGCGGAGGAGGAATTTTGACCGTTAACACCCTTCTGCCAGGGTTTCTTCCAGATTATAGCCTCCTAAAGATTCTCTGAACCTTTTCCTATGGAAAGCATAACAGCTTTCTGCACTTTTGCTCATTTTGTGAGAATCCTGTTTTAGTCACTGCCATGGTTGCACTCCAATGTTGTTGTTTGAGGCAGCGACGGACATCTCTGCTACAAGCATTAACCTAATTTGTCGCTTTTGTTCTGTGGAAGACAGGGGTCCAGCTGCCAGGATCGATTTTCTATACTGAAAAAAAAGAAGTAGATTGACAGTCGATCTCTTTCAAACTCTGAGAAATTGCTTAGCGGTAAAACGAGGCATGTAATTAGGCAGTAAAAAAGGCATACACATTAGTGGGAGGTTTAAAGTATACGTTTGCTGCACTGTTTCTGTAAACGTTATCCTGACTATTCAGTGTGTGAGTCATGGGAAATGGATACTGGAAATATTACTATATTTTATTAGAATGATTATATATTGTTATTATTAATAATAGTACTACTACTACTAATAATAATAATATATAATTATTTTTATATTTTCTGAATATATTGTAGCAATGAATATTGTTAGCTTCTTTTGGATTATCAATCTACCTACCTACAGAAAGAAACATATATATAAATATATATTTTTAAAGGCCTTCTTGAAATAACTATCTATACCCACTAGAATTATAAATTTAGAAAAAAGTAGATTATAATCCTCATATATACAGTGGGTATAAAAAGTATTCACCCACTTCCCATTTTTCGCATTTTATTTCACTTCATGGAATCAAAATAGATTTAATTGGGATTTCTTGCCACTGAACAACATAAAATACTCAAATACTATTTGGCCATGCACTCTCCAACCACTAGATGGAGCCTGTCATAGTTTCCCCTCACATCCTCATAAGAGCAGGGAGGTTTTCTGGCTGGCCCCCAGATTGGTGTGGCAATTGTGGGCGGTTATTTGCGATTAACCTCACACTAACTACCTCTCCTCCAAAGAAAATTCATCTTGTGCCTCAGCCTGGCGGCCCCCCTAACTGGTGACAACACCCCCCCACCCACCCGCCTGCCAGCATAAAAACACCCCCTCCCCCCCATTAATGAAAACTGAGAGATCAGAGTTCATAACACACACACGCCAGAGCAAAGCTCCTCTCAACATGCCCTTTGTGTAGTAATGACCCTCTAAACGGTGAACCAGCCCATTTTCCGTCCATTAGCACAACAGGGCAGTCAGAGCGCTTTGCTGATATTTTTTAATTTGCCATTACAAAGGGGAAATTGTCCAGTCAATTGGGCGCTTAATACCGGCGATTACATCACGCTACACGTGCTGGAAACTGTCCCCGGGGAACCAGCGCAATAAATCTTTTCCGACCTAATCTGCCTCTGCGTCCAAACACCTGACAGACTTGGCGAAAACAAGGTGGAAGTGCCACGTGTAATAAAGGCCCTGAAATCAATGTGGGCTTCTTTTTTCTCTCTCTCTGCTTTCTTGAGGGTTCCCGTCTCTTTTCCGTTCCTCCTTTTGGCCTTCGTTCCTTTCATAAAGAAAATAAAACTCACTGGAATGTTGCTGGACGGTGGCGATGGCCAACGATTCTCAACAAACCTGAAGCTAATTAGAGAGTACAATGCTCTTTTTGTCCCTGGCAGAGGCGAGAGCAAAGCTTTACGGCAGTTATTTATTGCCTTATAACCCCCGGAATCAAATTAGTTTGTATTGAGTAGGCCGCGCTCGCCCTGTGATTGATTCTCCTTGCGAGGCCGAGACGTTGTGAAGAGGTAGGCCAAGGAAAATAAGAAAATCAGATCTGCCCACCAACATCCAACCCGCCCACCCAAAAAAGAAATGATTTTCAATCCGGATGTGAGACCAGTTACTGATAAACAGGCCACCGGGAACTGGAGCCTATGACTGTTCGTTACAGTTGAAAACTGTCGGGTCCCCGGTTGGCGTAATGGTAAAGGCACTTGCCCAGAGTGCAAGTTGCCCACTACAGCCAGGGTTCAATCCCCCAGCTGCACCAGCCTGGCTCTGGCCAGCTGTCCTGTTCGGGGGTGGTGATTGGCTGTCTGCCCCAGGGAAGGGGGGCTCACCACGTATGCTGCCGGTCCCAGAGCTGCGGCAGCGAGCTCGTAGTGCGAGGGGGGGATAGTTGAAGTAGAAAAAGGGCACAATTGGTTGCAAAAAAGGGGGAAATCTGGAACAAGCAAAAAATGTAAACAAGCAGAAATTGTCCGAGGAGGTCTGGCCTGGTTTCCAGAGAAATTTGCGTGCTCAGAAAATAATTATTCTGGATGGTTTTTATGCGCTCACTTACAGGCCTCATTCTTCAGAACACTCCCCACAATAGTTCCACCATGATGCGTCTCACAACCACTGCGACCACCTGACCCAAGACCTTGTCAATTATAGACATCAAGCCCTTTTGTGGCTATGGGTATGTGGGCGCTGTGCAATTTTAGACCGTAACCTGTTTCCTGTTCAGTGTCCAGTAAAACAGTTTATTGTTACTGTTGATGGCTATATTTAGAACATATTTAGAATAACAGAATATCATTCACAATTCCTGTGGGGATACTTGCATCGAAGGCATTAAGGCCTTGTTCTTATCTGTCAATCCCACGGCAATGCTGTTTTCAGACATCTTGCATGCGCAGTATTCATGTACCTGTCTATAGGCAGACATCAGGCTCAGCTCTGAGAGACAGATTATGAAGATGAGCTCTTGATCTACTCGTACACAAAGTATATAACGCACATCGGAGAAGGATCCACACCCTGTCCTTCCTGTACACCAACAACAGGAGGCACACTTTGCACCTGGTGAAAAAATGGTAGGTGGCCTGTTTGTACCCACCACCTGAGAAGTATATCGAACGTGTGGAGCTGGAAAATGTCTGCCTCCGCAACTTTGACAGGAGAACATTGGAAGGCAGAATGATTGCCGAGTCAAGCCTAGGAGCCAAGTGGTACATTGGATATGAATTCTCCACTTCCAATATCATTTTTATGAACTCTTTTCTTTCTCTCCGTGTCCCTTCTTCTCCCCAGTGCAGATGTTAGGTGTGTTATGAAACAGGGAACAGTAAAGACGCTGGCAGGGTCCGAGTTTGCAAACAAAGGAATGTTTTAATAGTATGGGGGGGGCATTCAGTTATTGGATGATTGAGTGTTGACATTTCTGCGGCTATAAGATGGGAAATTCATTAAAAGCAGAACAACTTGGGAAGGTTACTTCATATGCAGTAAAAGGATATGAGTGTTTTTCCGTGATTATGGGAGAGATCGTTGGAGAGGGTGGAAGGTGACTTAGTGTGGAGTTTCCGTGTTTATATTTTTCCTTTCTCTTCTCTCTCAACCTCATGAAAGAACTTTTTTAAGTCAACTGAGTACAATTTGTCAAGACGGGGAAAATAAATAAATAAATAAATATCACAAGGACACATATCCCCGCCCATATATATATATATATATATTTTTTAATGACCAAAATATGGTAATATAAATATCAATCTATTTTCTATGTAAATTATAAATTATATTAAAATAATTATTTTGAACATAGTTTTGTAAATTGGTTAAAAAAATGTATTTACTGTAAGCAAAGGCAGTATTTTGTGCTTAGACCATATATATATATATATATATAGATATAAATGCACACACATCATTATTTGGCCTGACCTTAAGTGATGTAGCTGGTCACTGTGAATGTAATGTTTTTGGGCATGCAGTCCAGGACACATACTCTGTTAGAAGCCAAACTTAAATTTGTTACTCAAAATGATGGACACAGGGTATTATGAGTAACACCAAATAGAGGCTATAAACTACAAGCACATGTCTCATATACCCAATATGTACATCTACTGACATCTGCGCACTTCCAACTGTGAGCGTAGGTTTGTTCCATTGCAATCACTCATGTAACACATAATGTTGCACCTCATGAGCCAATGTGTATTCTTTTTTTCTCTCTCCTAATTTGCAATTCCAAATTGTATTTGCCAGTCCCATTGTCCCAACCTCTTCCGTCAATTCGGGATCGCTCAGGGGAGCGTACGCCATCCCTGAAGCATGTTCTGCCAGCCGCCGCTTCTCTTCCACCTGCTGAGGTCGCACAGGCATGCCGGAGAACTGCACTTCCTGTGCGCCAGGCGTCTGATCGGCCAGAGCAGTCGCTCTCGCGTGATGAGACGAGGGCAGCCCTGCCGACTGCAACCCTAACCCTCCGCACGACCGCACAGCCCTGCAGGGCCGACTGGCCTCTGTCGGCACGGGAACGGTCAGGAGTCTGTTTGAGACTTGTGAGGGCACGGCGCTGCATTGAAAACGACCGCTTTAGCATGACGCGCCGCCAGAGAAGCCCCGCCGTGCCCCTAAACAGCGGTTCGCGGGACACGATCCATAACCGCAAGCGGACTCTATTTCTCTGTTCGACCGGCACGCCAGGCTTCGTACTCGGAGTGACCTCCAGGCAGTCATTAAGAGCTCCTCAAATCAGCAGCGGGGGCCGGACTCCTTGGGTTTAATGAGGACGGCCGTACCCAGGGCTGTACGATCGCTCTCCCCGCTGACCACTAAACGGCGCAGTGACCCGACCCAACATCTGTACTCCCCCACCTTCCCTCCGGTCCGAGGCTCATCCATAAACGCATTTAGTACCCCCGGCTGGGCCAGCCGCAAGGTTGTTAACGTGTTTATAAATCGCCCTTCCCGAGCTCAGTCTAAGAAGGCACACTCTCAGTGCGTGGTTGTCGGACATCATGGAGGACATCGCTCAGAACAGCCAGGGCCTTGAAAAGGGAACAGGACAAAGCGCAAAGCAAACCGGGAAATTCCATTTGAGCACTACAAATGGAATGCTCTATTACTTTAGTGCTGTGTGCAAGTGGTACTGTCCTGAGTGGTGGAGGGGTGTTCACTATTTAGAATGACTGTTTCAGTAAAGTAAAGTATGGCTTTTCATATTCTTTTACTTATTCTTCATTGTCATAAGAATTATTATCAGGGGGGCCAAGCCCTGCAGGTGCAGAAGCACCCTTTTGGTGTTGTTCAGATTTCTTTGGAAAGCTTGCGATGTGGTGAATGGTGATAAAATCATCATGGACTCTGAGAACTCTGGTTTGTGGAGGGAGTACGGGGGCATTCTTCACACCAATTCTGGCACCGACATGTCCTCATGGTGGCGCTCTAACTTGTTTTTTGTCCAGTTTTTGAACCCTGAGAATGAAAGTACTGTAAACTATACGGGCCGTACAGGATTTTGTTCACGTATGTGTACATTGTATAGGTATGTGTATCCTCATGCAAAAACATTTCATAGAAGAAATTCATTTTTAAATCAACTAATAACAATCATAAAAATAATAATAATAATAATAATCTGCAGAAGAATGTGGAGAAGAAGAAGATGATACATTTACTGAAGCAGTACAGGCTGAACCTTATTGTTTCCTAATAGCCTTTACTCCCATATCATTATTATTTGGAAAAGTTTGTTATTCTTATTATTTTATCATTCCCATATCATTATTTTGACAAGGTGTAGCACAAACTGGGGGGTTAAAGCCACATATTTATTCTGACAATTTACTCTGTTACATGATGGTGTTTTTGTAATGCTTTGAAATACATAAAAAATAGATTAAAGTACTAACGATAACAACTATAAAATACACATCTGACACTATCTGACACATTAGGCTGCAGACTAACGATCATAGCTTCGGGCTGCTCAGCAACACAGTTACATTTTCAGAACTTTACACCGGCCTCACAAGAAAAATAAATCATAAATATTGCAAACAGGAGAACATTCTCTACCGTACATGAAGTTGGTTCTGTATATCAACGACTGTCTGTCGGGAGCAATATGCGTACTGATTATTTGACTTCACAGTGTAAAAATACCCCCAAATAAAAGTTTTTCCTTTCTCCATTAATTTCATTCACTTCAATTAAATATGATCGTGTTCATTGGATCCATCAGGTAGCCCATACCCATGTAGCTCTTTGCCAATAACCAAATACTTTAAAAAAAACTACATCTGGGTCCAGCCGGACCAATTTGTTAGTGTGTGAGTGGCTACCTTGTCAGCATAACTCACATCCTCAGCTGCTGGCTGCCGGCGGTAAATTGCTTTCATTGTTAGACAGTCCGATATGTAGTTGTTCCAGGAGGAGAATGTGCCACCTCTGTTACTGATATATTTAAGTTAGCCCTCATTGGGACTTTTTTTTCTTCTTTTTTTGTCTTTGAGGAATCTTCTACAGCATACATTCAACCACAAGTTCAACAAACCTATCATGCCATAGAAAGTATCATATTTGACCACAATTCAGCAATGGTCAAACTACTGTGGGGACACATACATATCCACCATTCATATTTTAAATATATTTTAGGGATAAAATGGACCACATTATATGTTCCTTAGAATAAAGATTATGTCAAATCATCTGAGGTACCGAAATATGTGTATTTTAATAATAATAACAGATTTGGAAAATTATTGTTAATTTGTTAGTCTGGTAAAATATTGTTCTGAAATAGTATCTTTATCATATTTGAGAAATTACAGTGTTTTGAACTCAAGGCTTTGAATGATGATTCAAAGGATATTGTAAATTATGATAATTTTTGAAAACAGGGTCCATTTGCACCACACTCCAACCAACACACACACGCACACACACTCCTACTGCCTAATAATCTGCCAAGGGACTGCAGATGAAAAATGAACTGTTAGATGTCTTTGGGAAAACGGGCTACCATTTCTGTCATACGCACACACCTGGTTCCTAACAAACAAAAAACTTTTGAAAAACTTTTAATAACGGCTTTTGTATTAATTTTAGTTTTGCTTTGTTGTTCAGTATTTACATTTGCAATAGTGATAAATGCAAATATACAATAATACTTTTAATAATAATAAGGTTTTATAATTTACACAATGCAAGCAAATAGTCACCCGTTTTTATAAATATATTATGGTATATTTATTTTGCAGCCCATGTCCGATGTACGCCTGTGTGCATTGTTAAATAGATTGTTTATATTTTCAATAACATCTAAATGTAAAGTCATAGAAACATTGAATTACATATCACCACAATTTGTAAGAATAAAAAGCTCTGGTGCTTTTACCATTTGAAGAAACATGTAAGACTAATTAGAAATAATTTAACTCATCTATTCAGACTTTCATTCATTCAGGAATTCCATACCCAAATGGATTAATTTAATTGCAAATCTTTGTGATGGAGTTTGATTGGAGAGTCAGTTGGATAAAATAGTTATTTTAGTTATTTTTAAAACAGCACCACAGCAAACAAATTGAGAATTGATAAATAATTGTTAAACGATTTAATTTGGTCAAATGGACATTGAACTTTTATTGTTTATTGTGTCTCTGGTTGAGACATTGACTGGATTTTTTTTCACATTTTCACATTTTTACAAAGTGATGCTATGTCAAAAACTCTGTCTAAAACAACTGTGTATGTGTGTATGTTTGTGTTTTTCTTGGGGGCTTGGATGGACGTGAGGGCTGCAAAGCACGGAAATGATCAGAATTCCCCAAAGTAGCCGAATAAAGAGATGCAAGATCGGGGAAAATGATCCTGAGGTAAAGACTGCTGTGATAACTTCATGCATATTCTTACAGTCAAATTAACCAGAACTGTGCTCCGAAGGGTTGAGCATTCAAATCCTGTTTTCTTATTCTCTAATTGACAGAAACTTCCCCCCGTTTATATATTTATTTACCGTGTCCCGAGTGGGCTCTACGTGAGCCAAATGCAGGGAGAGAAAGAAAAAAAAAACCCTTAAGACCTTATAAAGATCGTTTCTAACACATTTTCTATAGAGGTTTTGTGAACTCTATCTCGGCTAATCACAATGGAGCCTATTAGTGTCTGACGTTTTTATCCAGCAGCCAAAGACTTCACGTCTCGAGCGCGGCCGGCTAACGGCTCTGGACAGCTCAGCGCAGTTGCCGGGGCCGGCTGCTGCACCTCGGGGCCCACCTGAAATCCGATACCTGAGCAGGAGCGCCAGGGCTCCATTGATTTCTTGTCAGCCGCAGAACTTTCCAGGCCACGTCGGGAGCACGGGGGAAAAGCAGAGGGGTGAGAGAAATCTTAATTAGAAGAGGGGGATTTGCAGAGCCTGGCACAGCTTTGGGGAGCTGGTCAATGAAACGGACAGGGGAGAGAATGGAAAAAAGAGATATAGAACTGTAGAGAGAGAGAGAGAGAGAGAGAGAGAAAGGGGAAGCAAGGGTGAATAAAATTAAATGGAGAAAACAACATAGCCCTTTTCTGTGATGTGGCGGGATGCTTTTTTTTGGGCGAATGGGTCCCCCCCCACTCTGGCAGGTGGGCTGAGGGTGGAGCCCTGCATTATTTTGCCCTGTTTAACTCATTACAGAGTATTACCCACTAAGAAAACAGTGCACTCCTCTAATTGCTGAATTTAGAACTGCAGGTGGTCGGGCAGCAAGAGCCGAGGTTGGCTGTTTTCCGATGTACGTGGAGCTCATTCTCCATTTAGCTCACTTCTCACTCACTGTGCAGAACTGGCTCAGTTCAGTCCTATTAATAATAATAATAATAATAATAATAGTAATAATAATAGATTGCATTTATATAGTGCCTTTCAAGGAACTCATAGCGCTATATATAAACTCACTTCAGCCACCACCAATGTGTAGCACCCACATTTATTGACAGGACAAAGTCGTTTCTAATATCAGCCAAAGTGCTTATCAGGCTGGGCAAATAGGCCTAACTAAATACACGGAAAAGATCATTACAGGATGTCACGTTAAAGGGCTCCGATTTTCTCTCCACAGTCACCTAATCTATAATGCTGTTTTGAAATAGGAGACACCCCCAGTACATAGACCACCCCCCCAACACACACACACGCACACACACACTTCCCGCGTCAGTCTAAATCTTCACGATTTTGTCATTTTAAAAAAAGCCCACATTTTTGTTTATCCCCCTCATACTTTTCCGGGCCCTCCTGAGTGACCTGTGTCTGAAACATGGCCTGTGTGCAGCGTTTGTCAACATGGAAGCGCAGGGTTTTATGAGGATGATTGATCGATCATGAGATACACAAATACGCAAGCGCGCCATCCATCTTATCCGAGGGCACGATCCGCGAAGAGATGGAGGGAGGCCATAACGCGCACCGGTGCAACGACCACCCATAAATCCTCCAGCGCCAGGTACACACTGAAAGCCCACTGGTAGCTGTTGGCCTCGGATTTATTGCATGTGCTGCGATGTTTTCCATTAAAATATATGTACATGAGACTTGCACTTCTGCGCGAGGGCCAAAGAATTTATGAAAGGAAATAGCTGTACATTACTTCTCCGTTTTATTGTATTTTCCAGGGAAAGTGTCACGTTCCAGTGCATGGTGGGAATTCGACGGAGAGGAAACAGGAAGGGGAGCTGATGACAACATCTGGTTGTGATTTTCGGGAGATGCCGGTGAAACGTGAAATCCGAAACGAGCCCCGCAGACTTCATGTTTCAGCGAGCGCACGGCCTCGTTTATTAAAATTAATACCATTTTAATGCTAACCTCCGAGTGACAAAACCAACCTTTTTCCCTTTTTTTTCTCTTTTGTCTTTTAAAAAAATCGTTTTTCGGTGTGGCTGCCAGACATGAGGTCACCACGGTCCCTGTGAACAGGTCTGCCTCTTACACAATGTGCTCCTCTGGCCATCAGAATGAATTATTGAACATACGCAGAGCTTGCAGAACGAATGGCTTCTAGCTGAACAATACAAAGCTGCCATTATTGGAGAGCGCAGATTTACGTAACTAAGTTATGTAGAGAGGCGTTCTGACCAGAGGTTATGCCCAGTGTCAACAGATTGAGGAAATCTCCGAGTTGAAAAGGTTGCTTGCAGCAGAACAGAACACATTAAAATGCATTGAAAACACAGAGAGGGACAATAAACGCCAGACGACCCAAATGTTTCCAATTCGAATCGAAACAATACGCTACACATGCGCCCCGATTGAAAGCAGGTCTCACTTTACATGGAAATAAGGAAATAAACCTTCAAATGGCTTTTGCCTTCATAAATCAGGTGACAGCCTGGGCCAATTGCATTAAAGCTTTGGGCAGTGCAGGTTTCCTACTTGTGCAATGGCAGAAACACAGTGAGGCTGAAATACCTTGTGCCGTTCGATCTACGGTGTCATGCAAAATGTTCATTTACCTGCGTGTTATCTTCAGTTAGGGCCTCCAACAGAATGTATTTTCCAAAACGCAGTGACACAGTTCACACACACCAAGACGTAGCCACCTTGACTAATTTGTGTATATTTAAATGCATTTTCAGTCTTGTGGTGCACTTACATTGTAAGCTACAGATTTGACACCATTTTTAATTTGTTCCCAAAGGCACTTCCTTACTGCCTCTTCAACTTGGCTCCCATTGTACTGTTTCATGCCTCTTTAATGTGCCGTTTCACAAGGGACGTCTGCAAATACATATTATTGTTGCAGGCGATGAGGGATACAATAACATGGATCAAAAGAAGAGGAATCATCTTAATGCTCCAGAAACCGAGAAGACAGTGGGAAAAAATGTCACTTTGAAACAACAACAAAAAACCCATTATTGGCATTAACATATTAAATAAGTCCAGTTATATAAAGCAAGACAGAGGAAGAACAAAAACCTTCAGGCAGTACGTCCCTCGAGGAACACGGCGCTCTGTTGAAAAGAATAACAAAATGGTTCTTTTTATTAAATTTCTTGGCTCAAGAAAAAAACAACAGACATTGGGAGTAGGGAGAGAGTCCTGAGAAACCATATGTCTTCAGACATTTACAGTTTGGATTTTTACTTGCTTTGCCTAAGCGACCATGGTTAACACTGGAAGTTAAGTTCGGTCTAAAGCATTTTGGACACTTTCACCTTAACTCAGTGACAACTCCAGTTGTGTTTTCTACACTCAAACAATAGTATGAATTTTTCATTTATATCATTAATGGTATATAATTAATAATGATTAAGCTTCAGAAAACTTCAGAAAGCTTCTTTCCTTCTCTTATTTTTAAAAACAATCTAGAGTAAACAAGCATGGTAAAAGGTAAGAAAAAAATGAAAAAAAGGAAAAACCGGGAGGGCATGACTGCCCAATGATACAGGGGAATTGTTTCCTTTTGGATGTGAAAGTGACGGGCGCTGCAGCCTTCCGTGACTTCACGCAAGCATGAATGCATATTTTCTTAAGGAAATTCCCCCATCAGTCACAGTTCTTGGCCCCTTTCCAGCTCGCGGCGCGGCAAGCGCTCGGAACTTTAATTGTTGTTGAAGCACCTACATAAGAGACCATTAGCGTCGGAGCGGAGCTGATGTCAAATTGCGCCTAAATAGACCCAAGTGCACTACATAAAACTGCTCGCCTATCGCAAGGATGTTTTTCTTTACTGCTTCTATAAAATACATGGATTGTTCAGAAATGTAAAGACTTCCTTCCTCTCTCAAAGCTGTACGGCTCCCCCAAAGGAAGACATGTCGTATTTATCCCATCTACTGAGCTGGTGGATGTGTGAACTTGAGAGACAAGTAGTTTACAATGAGAGAGAGAGAGAGAGAGAGAGAGAACGAGAACAGAATTGAACAGAATTGGCAGCTCAATATGTTGCTATTTGATATATCAAGAGACAATATATGTACTGATATATGATGAAAGTCAATGTAAGTTTTTTAATTAGGGCATTCTTATATTAAACTGTGGGCGGGGTAATGCCATTTCTATTTGGAATTATATTTTATTGTATGTATGTTTGTGAAAGTGCTTGGGCATTATGTTTTTTGTCATACTGATATGATTGGACTAATTTAGCCTACTAAAACTGATGCAAAGTACTGTGAATTCTGAGGGAAAAAAATGTGTCGTGCGAGTTGTTGGTTCGGGGAAAAATGAAAATTGTAATATTGCTACTGCTATTGAAAGATTGTCTTAGGTTTGGGGTGACAACACTTACCCAGAACCCTGGGTAACACAGAAAAGAAATAGCCTATTAAAAACAAGAGACACAGGAGAGTTTGAACAGTGAGATTTCAGTTCTACTGTAAACTTGAAAGCCAGAAGCCAGAAGCAAGGACATGTAGCATGGATGCATTCATGCTGTTGGAATCGTGAGTGTGTGTGTGTGTGTGTGTGTGTGTGTGTGTATGTGGTTCCACGTCATCTAATATCTCATCCAATAACTCTGGTATTGCTGAATTTAGCAGCCCATATGTTTTAATAATAATACTCTCATTTAATCGCTAATCCTGATGATATCTCCTTCTAGCAACAATTACAGCAGCCATGTCATTGCTCTCATGCTTGTTACAAAGTTTAGACCTGCTTTCCCCAGGCGGTAAAAACCCCAAATGCAATTATCTTTCCCATAATTGCAGCCAGCCTTGATAAAGCTCACATGGTAGTTCATATTTTATCTAGGTTATCATATTTTATCTATCATATTTACATACAAGTTTATCTGCATACTCTACACCAATTTATTTTGATCTCACATTGGAACTCCCAAAAATATGTGTACATTAGGGTTGACGTTGCACCACTAATATTGTGTCATCCAACCAACAATTATATTTGATTCCATGAGTTAAAATGTCCATTTACACACACACACACACACACAAACACACACACACACACACACACACACACACACACACACAAAATCTGTTTTCTGTCATAAGACACATTTGAAAATGAACCCCAGAGAAAGTTGTTGGATGCACTGTACCAAGTGCCGACCAACGCAACGGTCTTAAGAAGAAAGCGTCCGTCTGAATTCTTTCCCTTAGCTGTATCATTTCAACACTGTACTGTAGGTGCAGTACCTCATAGTTATTACTGTATGAGTGATTGTGCACACCTGTATCAAGAGAATTCACCTTTTGGGGCACCCTTCACAGCAGGCTACAGCAACCCCAGCCCCAGGTACGCTGACAACATGAGCCAATGACCCTATCTCTCCCAGTCACATTGGAACACCCCCCCAGCAGCGCCCAGAGGTAGGACGCTGCATGTCCTTCTCAGGAGATCATGTGACCCTTCATGCTGAGGTTAATGTTGGGTCTTTCCCCCTGATAGGTGATCTCCCATGATGCTTTGAAAATGCATGTAGCCTATAGGAGAAAAAAATACTAGCAAACATATGGCACATGGTTTCCTACTGGTGGAAACTCCTTGTAGTTACTGGGGGGTTTCATGTCTCTCTGTGGGTATTTCTGAGAGACTTCACCTGTGATAACTGTTAATACATTAATGTTCTTCTGAATGATGATAATGATTAGCGTAATGGCTAATGGTAAATTGGTCATGGAATGTGTTTTCTCTGTGGAATATTTAGTTTATGACCTTAAATTGTGTGCTTTTTCAGTTATGGGCTATGGCCTGTTTCTTTGTGTTTTAAATCTGAACAAAAATGTCATCATTTCTTTGTTGGTATTTTCCGAGGCTAAGGAAGGAACAGGGCGGGGCCGATTTAGTTGAAACCCCACAGTTTCATCTGCCAACCTTTCCTCTGGGGGGGGGCTGTGAGAGAAGACAAGGTGTATTACTCCACAGCGCCAAGGCAACCAGGCCCAGGAGAGACCCACCTCCCATGACACAATTGGACAAGAGGTAAGAACTGGCAGCTGCCAGCCCAGACCCACATGGACCGGGCTGACATTTACCAACATGTGCTGGCTGTGAAGGTTCGGGGCACTGAACAAGGGCTTCGGCAACAATAACCTTTCAGAGCACAGACTCGGCTGTTTCTGAAATGCCAGGCCATACCTGTTGTGGTTTGCATGCATGTTACTTTTCTGCAGGAGGTGACGTGTGCAAAATATGACAATATCAGCAAGATCAAGTGTTAAAAACACAACAGGTCTATCGGGGGAAGAAGGCAAAGGAAAAACTACTGTAAAGTAAACCAAAAAAGACATACTGAGACATTGCCTTCGTCTGCTATGATAACACGGCAAAAGGTCATTCTATCTCCAGCTGTGCTCTCTATTACATGTCACCTGCTACAGGTGAGCAATAACTTGTTTGAAGGAAGCAGATGACGAACCAATAGCTTTAGTCGAATTGTTGATGGTTTAGTTCCCTGAACTTCCATAAAACAAATAAATAAATATCACATCCTTAATTCACACATAGTCAAGTTGTTAATTACCACCCTCCAGGCTGGTATACCATGCATTTTTGTAATGTCAAGAAATGCTCATTTTTTGCTGTATTTTCTACAAAGTGGCCACAAAACCCCCTTTAAAACCAGAATGTAGCTTCTGTGAGATGGACATACTTGTAACATGGGCAGCTGCACACAGCTTGATTCAGATGAGGTCCACACACATACGGCAATGTGCAGAAACACATTTCTATGACAATGCCTTTGGGCTACCATTACCACAGTTGTTTTTATCCTCAACCCCATGAAGAAAAATCTTTTTTTTAATCAAAGCACTGCCCCCCCATCATTATGCCCCGCGCAGTGAACTGTGCTAAGCTGGGGCAGGGGCTGGGGCAGGCTGATCTTTCTAACAAGCCACAGGCGATGTAGTGTTCTGTACATAGAGCGGTGTTCTTCACGGCTTATAAATGCCCCAGTACAGTCGGTACCTGTGCACAGACCTTTTAACTCAAGTGTAGTGACCTTGTAATAGTAAAATGCCTTAACACCACACAGTTCAACAGAAACGGTTACCACCAACACATTGTGCTCTGCCTATGGAGAATACAGCCTCCAATAGAATACAGAATACAAGATAAACTCTGCAGGCTTTTTTAAGAATGAAAGCTTTCTTTTGAATAAATTTGTTTTAAATTGTTACTCTTTGGCTACACATGGACTGAATACAGTTGATAATATATATTGTTTTACACTGAATAATTCTAATAGTTATTAAAATGTGATATGAAATTACAACAGAAATGACAAACACAATTGTGAAAAGGCAGGTTGGCGGTTATTTGTGTGAATATTTTCATTATTTCTCACAAATTTGGTTTATCAAATGTATTGTTATTATATAAAGGGGATGTGCATGAAAACTTTATCAAATGTGTTTTAGTAGCATACTGCAAATTACTCCAAACACACCTAAAGTCCAGAGAATGTTACATTTTCCAATGTATTTGTCCTTGGAAACCTTCAACTGACATGTATCACTCACAGACTCACAGACCCACAGACCAGTTTCGGTTCCCTCCCCCGTGAGGGATTTTAAACACAAAAGAGCCTTGCATTACTCGTACCCATGGTTTTTATTAACAATCGCTCCATTTTTAATTGTATATCTATTTTTATTTCAGTGTATAGATATCATCCTGCAATTATTTATTTTCCTTGTTTAACAAAGCTTACAAAGAACGCATATGGTTGGAGTTCCATTTAGTTACTCTTATTTGAGCCAACTTCATTTGCACTGAGACCTTTATCTAGATGATGCCGACCCTGACGGTTTACAAGGATGTCATCTAAAGGGTCAAATACAGCTGTCCGAGCCTGACAGGACGTGAACCACACTGCCAGGTACAATCTAGCCAGGGCGCGATACCCTGACCACCCTGACCTGCAAGCGAGCCCCCAGGGGTCAGAAACCTACAGTTGTTTCACGCCTATTCACTAAACTTTGTGCGCTGGTCTGGATAAATAGTTACAGAGTGAGCCACATTTGAGATAAGATTATTTATCTTGAATTGATTGTGTAGCAATTTGGTAACTATGGTCAGAATGATGTTTTGGTGTTTGCGCATTCTCGACGTGAACCGCATTATCGAAAGTGAGGAACTCTCCAAAGGACAGTAAAATATTCCGCAAAGAGCATCTTACAGCCAGCCTATAGCAATGTAGACGTACCGAGATGTGTATTTAAAATACAATGTTATAGGCTACTCTATAAAGGAAACAGTAAAGGTCTCTATGAACGGACCGTGAGTAGCCTTACGGAAAGGCGCAGCAAAGCAATGCTTATCTTAATTTCAGAAATGTCTATGAAGACTAGCAGTATCTTTTTGTGTTCATATTTGCGATATGCATTTATTTGGTGCTGTCGAGAGAGACACGTGCACGCATATTATTATCTGTGTCAGTCATCCTAGTAATTTCCTGTTATGCGGCGTTGATAACAAGCAAAACTTATGAATATATTATAAAGTAGGCTATTGAAGCAATGCATATAAATACGTGCTGTATTTCTGTTATTTATCCAAATAGAATGCTCATTAACGTTACTTCAACAGTATAAGTCAAAGTCTAAGCCTCGTTAAAATACAGAAACGTTGTGCTAATGTATCTTGCAAAAATCTTTTTCTCCTCTCTCTGTTATTGCACTTGTCTTACACACATCACTTAATTAATTGCCGCTAGAGCCCTCTGACAGTCTATCACGCTGTTTCAGTAGCAGGATTCTCACCTCTCCTTAGATGCTGAAAGGGAGAAAAATATAGGAGCCGCTACACCGTCTGTTCAGAAGGATCCGTCGCCGTGAGCATAGCTCCTGTTAAAACACGGCGCAAATACAATGCAGCAGAAATAAAGATCTATTGTCGCTCAAATTGTGTTTATTTACTTGCTCGCCCGTGAACTGCTAATTGCTTCTCGTTTGATCCCTGATTTCTCTCTGCCACTGGATTTTTTTTGAACGCAGAACCCAGCTGTGCTATGAGAAAAGTTGTTCATTTTCTGGAAAATGTTCAAGTGTTTCTCCTACCTAATCGTGTAAGGTACAGCCCTGTACTACAAGGAACACGACCACATTTGTGGTCACTTAACGTTTATCTCAAAACCAGATGCGTTACTGATGCTTTATTTTAAATCAAATATTTTCAGGGAACTGACTCAATGTGCGTGCGCACGCAAGTTTTTAATATACTTAATTTGGCAAATAGGCCTACATAAACAGGGATTTATGGTATATAAGTAAATACTGGTTATATAACCGATTTGTATAGGTAATTGGTCATATTGTGTGAGCCAGCTAGAAAATTCTTAGATTGTTGCATGATAATAAATATGAAATAGCTTAAATAAATAAATATTCTTGCCCAAATGAAGGTATATTCATTTAATTTACAGACAATGCAACAGGTGACCTGTGATGCCTGCATGTCTGTTGTGCTGCTGTTGTTTTCTCTTCATTGGTTGTTGTTTGTTTCCCCTGCCTTTTGTATGCAAATATTAGGGTAACCATGAGTGTGTGTTGTATGTCTTTGTCTTTTCTGATGGCAATGCTGCATTGCTGTCTGAAGCGGAGTTAATCCATGACTTGTGAAAGGCTACGGAAGGAGAGCAAAGACCCCACAAAGCCACATGTGCCTGGTGTTACTGGCCTGAGACCCTGGACGGCCCTGGCCCGGAGTCCGCTCATCTGAAGAACCTTGCACCTGCAAGTGGTCCTCCAGCCACCACTCTGAAATCCCCAGGGGTTCGCCACTGCCCCAACAACCCCTGGGGTTCACCAAAGTGGACACGAGATGAGTGGTTGTTCAGCCAATACCCGGGGTCAGCCAAAGCAGTTCCAAGGCGAGCAGTCACCATCATGGCTCAGCCATTCCTGTGGTTCTGATCATGGCTCACTGGGGCCACATAGCCTACTGTACTTTGGATAAAAGCGTCTGCAAATGGCGTATATTATTATTATATATTAAGTCGAGTGGTCATCCAGCCACCACCCCAGGAGTAGCTCACAGAGCTCGCCAAAGCGGGAGCATGGTGATGGGTCCTCCAGCTGGACCCCGTGTCATCAGGCTTCCGGAAGGGCACTGGGAACACTGCTGGCTTGATCACTCTGTATGTATTTATGTTGTGCCGCTGTCCTTGTTTCTGTCTCTGAGGCACGTTCTCGTCCACTTCCTAAGCTCATTGGAAATGTCTAATAAAGCTGGCAGCAAAATGTTTAACTCCACCACCGGTGTCAGTCTGGCTATTTGGATACTAACGCCACAATACTGCAGTGAAACCATAACCGAATTTTATAAAGTGTGAAAGTTTAATTTGTTCACTTGCTTTTTTGTGCGCACTACGTTGTTGCTCCTCCCGCAGAATTTCTGCTGGGCATGTGGACTACAAGGAGTCGCAATCTCACTGACTCTCCCTGCTCTCGCACATCTGCCCCCATTCTGCCACATGAGAGTAGGGGGGAGCCTACAGAGTTTACGGAAATGACCGTTTATATGTTGATATGTTGAAGGTTGCCATGTAGCCATAGATACCAAATAAATTCTGAGAAGATGTGTAGCGGGTGGCACTGGTACGTGAGCATCCGCTACAGAAAGTGACGTGGATAAGAGTGTGATTCGCTCCCAGAGTTAGAGACTTGAGTCTTTAGCTCAGCGAGCTAAATCGCTCTCTTGTCACGTCGAGAACCCTCGGTTACAGATGCCTTAGAGCACTGTTGTCAATTTATTTGAAATATATTATGTGCTACTTGATTGATTTAATTTTTTATTATATATCATGGCGGTTGAATTTGCCATCAGATTTGGAACTTGTCTTTGTAAACACAGTGACAAATTGCATTGAAGTAGTTTCAAATGAAAGCAAAGAAAACACAGAGAAAGCCCTTAATATGAAAACAAATAAAACTTTAAAGTTCCCTCAGATAAGGTTTAAATTCCGCGCATGTTGATAATCTTGTTCTGTTGAGTTTTGTTCTGTTCTGGGGTTTTTTACAGCTTTCTGATGAGGTGTTTGTTGAGTGAAACCAAACTGTGAGATGCAGCTTCAAACTGTCCCAAGTTTTGTATAATATCCCCCCACCCTCTCTTCTCTCTCTCTGTGAAAGAGGAGATGAGGATTCAATCCAGGGAAAGTAGTGTGAGTTTAAATGTCCTTGTGATATCTCTCTGGACTGCTGTGCAAGGCCTCCCTATTGGGGGAAACAACAGCATGCCGAACACAGCCCTGCATGTCAAATTCTGACTCTGACATTAAATCATACCCAGTTTTTGACATGGGAAATTTGGAAAGTGGGCAGTTGGGAGGGGGCTTAAAAGTTATTTTGAGTTTTCTCTGAATGAACATCAGAGCTGACTCTGCCCTGAAAGAATTTGGCCTTTCAGATCCAAGACAATCTGTGCACACACTGCAAAGGAGTAATTTAGCGAAACATCTTTTTCTGAAAAACTACATAATTATCGTAAAATAAGAATGGATGGTATGTTATTTTAAATATACATTTTTAGGTTGCAACCTTTTGCAATAGATAGTTTTACTTTTGAGAATGTTTCATTATGAAACAAAGAAAATATACATCAATGGAGAAAATGGAGAAAATGTGTTATGATTATCAATCAATTAAGAAAAGAAAAAAGACAAAAAATACATTCCTCATTTTCTTGCACGGTTAGGTACAATGGACCATCAAAGATATAGCCCTTTGTCTTTAATTGTTGCTGCATAAGAATTTTAAAGTATTCTTTTTTTATTTTTACATGATACTTCAGTGAATGTCAAACTCTTGATGACGTGTCAGAATAGAAAAACCCTGGATCATAATTCAGGACAAAGCTTTGTAGTGGGAAATTGAATGTCACCCAACATCTATTGCAGAGCTTTGATTGAATGTATGAGTGCAAAGTGGAACATCATAATGTGCTGTTCATTGCTCTCTATCACATTAGACGTGTTAATAGCCTCTCGGGTGGTGTGTTCAGCTAAAGCACTAGTGCTTGCAGCAACGCACTCCACGTACTGGAATTGAATCCTGACCATTTGTTTGCATGGGTATGACTGTGGCTGGCACCCTTGCAGGGTGATGCAAAATTGGCCACAGTGTCACCCAGGGGGCAAGGTAACAGTTTCTGGGAAGTGTTTTGGTTCATTGCTCATAAGTGTGTCCTCTGGTCAATAGGATATCTGCATTCCAAATGAGGAAACAAGTCAAATAGGGAATACACATTTGTTGAAGGATGTAAAATAAAGATTTTTGTTTGTTTCTTGCTTAGGAATATATTAAGAATGGTATTATGCCAACACAGTATTACATTTAAAAAAGGCATGACTATAACAAATGCTGACATTTCCTCTTCCTGCTGTGCACTTGTTTTGCTAATATTATTAACAAGCTAACCAAGCTAAATGTAAGGCAGTTAGCTAGCTAGGAATAAAACCAGGGTAGCTTGGTAAAGAAACTATCTGCCCCGTCACAGTGCGGGCTGATACACTAAATGAAAAATTTCAGAAACAACAAGAATATACACCTTAAAAATGGTTCGCTTGACAAATAATAGATTTGATCAGCATTGTCCCTGTTTAACTTTAGTCATCCTTTACTGCCTCTCCCACTAATTGTAATGGCCTATCCCTTGGGAAGACGTCAAGCTAGGCACACAAGCTAGCTAGCTTGCTTTTTTGTTAGCTGGGTAGGAAGTTGAAGAAGCCACATTGAACCTCAAAACTACCAAGGCAAAGCAAGCTTCAGGGTAGTATTCTTCTAATGAGGTTGATTCGATACGGTAGGATATACATAAAAATTCTAATAAAATTCAGAGCTGTCAATTACTTTTTGATCACTTAATAACCAGGCTGAGAGACAATGAGATGACCACCAGAATGATGTGTCACTGATGTGTGTGTGTGTGTCCAAGGTCAAGGCAGTGATACAGAGTGCAGATGCCCGGCTGCAATATATGTACTCCAATCACTGTGTTTATGTATAGTACTCCAATTAAAATGGAATCACAAATGACACAAATAAAATGGAATTACAATGGTGGTGGTTGTAAAAATTATCCAAAGTCGTCAATTATAATCAGGTTTTTCCGACTAGTTGGCACACCCCTAAAATATATTAGACATTTTAAAATTCAGAACAGGACAGGTGCAATTCACTGTGGACTGGACCTGTGGAGCCATGGAAATCCTGTAACAGAACCAGTTGTGAAAAAACCCCATAAACATTTGTGTTGCCAGAGGGAGAAACCTGAATGGATTCCATGTATCTGTACAATGCTGTACCGAGGTTAAATGTGGAATTGTACACCAAAGTTTATGTTTCAAGGTTTTTTTTTAGACCAGAACTATTTGGACAGAGGAGGTTTTAGCGATGCTAATTGAGGTGTTTTTCTTGTCCTCGTAGGCTACAGCAGGTCTGAGGTTAATTTCTTTACAAGGGCCAGGACTTACAGGGCAATTGTACAATGATTGAGGGTTTCCTCGACTCTCTGGCATTTAAAATCCATGATTTATGCCTCGCAAAACCCCAGCGCTTAATTTCTCCTCTGTGGTTTTTTGTGGGAGGAGCAGTAGGATACATTCTGCCTGTTGTTTAAATAGAGGCTTGGGAGAAGAGCACCGTCGCAATCTGTTTCCTGACAAAATGGGCCCCGGGATTGAGCCAAACCTCAGCCCTCCATCTCTGCGACCGTCCCGTGGCAGAGCGAGGACAGGGTGTCAAAACGTTGAGGCATCAGGCAAGTGCTTTGCTTCAGCCATTAATTGTTTTTGTTCATTTACAAAGTGCAAGGGGGTGTCCCTCTGCGGAACTGCACGGAGCGGCTGCTCAAACGTGGACCAAGAAGGCTACAGTGTCTATGAGGCCTATTAGGCTGGCCAGGTATTTGGCCTGCCCATTCAAATAATCATTCAGGCGGTGATCTTTGCTCTCAGTTGCGTCTGCAGGGATACCCAGAATTCCCACCCCACAACAAGACATAGAGGGCCGTTTCTTCTGTTTAACTAATTTCACTCCTGAGGGCATTGGCCATAAAACTAGCAGGGGCAGCTTGACCTGTACAGCCAGCCCCATGACCGCGGGGCGCCCACGCTGCTACAGGTGACAGGACAGATTCATTTTGACCATACAGGTCAATCTTCACATTTGCGCACATTGGGAACATTTCTCTTCCCATCTTATGGTCGCCCTGACCCGTCCGTCACAGGTCACCAACCTATTGCTTTAGTGGTCATTTGGTAGAAGAAGCTGCTGCTTTCAGAGTAGTGCTGTTACCAGCATTGTGTCTTCAGATTAACTACAGTATACTATTAGCTACTTGTAGAGAACCTACTAATCCCACCAATAGAATATGTCCTTTAGATCACATTTTAAGACTATTCATGGAAAACCAGTTGTTGGATATCACTGTATCACTGTAATAGCAATTTTTCAGTTGTCTGTGGTGGATTCAATTCCTGCACTAACTATTTTGCTAGTTATTGAAACAGATGAAGTTATCTAATTTGCTAGCTAATCGACTGAAGTTACTGTCACTAGGTAACTGTGAGCTGACATAGCACTTTTAGGCATGGTGGTGGTCAAGGACAATGACAAAAATGACAATGCTTTGATGTGCTACTCACAGTTGAGAATAAAGCTGTTAAGATAGTATCAATGACATTTTTTGCAATTATATGCTAATGCCAAGTGAATTATCATATATGGATCACAGTCCACCGATTTAAGCAATATGATGAAGAAATAAGTGTGACATAGTAGTTTATTTCAAGCATTTGTTATAATCATGACATGCTTTTTTTCAGGTGATCATTTGTGAAGTGTGAATCATTTCTGATGAGAGGACTCGACAAGTTGGTTAAATGGCTTGATATGAACACACGGCTGTAGTTTAGTCCGAGCGGCAGCCCACACACTGCTCCTGATCTCTCCTCACTCAGCCGCAGAGCTGCCGGGCCTGCCAGGAACCTTGAGTTTCCGACTGCATTTCCACACGGTCACGCGCAGGTGGGTCAAGAATGTCGTCACGCACCAATACGGAATGAACTCGTCCGTGAATTAAGAGACGTCAAGCCAAGGAACCTGAAAAAAAAGGGAACGAGAGAGAGAGAGAGCGAGAAAGAGAAATTGCAAGAGATGCAAAGTCTGATTCCAGGAGCCACAGGTGGCGAAGGAAGGAAAGTTTACATAAACACACATCAACTGGGGGGGCGCGGCGTCGGGGGCCGTTAGGAGAAGCGGCTAACAGCGCGCACCGCCACCGTATATCATGTTCACTCTCTCGTGCGGCCGAGATGCAGAGATATTCTCGGCGAGCGGCGCTTCGGGATTGGAAGAATGCTGACGCCGGCGTGTCTCCCCGGGACGCCCGTTTCGAAAGGAGCTTTATACAACGCCATCCCAGGATTTCGGCCTAATTTATGTCCCCTCCATCTCGAGGTGAGGGGGCTCACGAATGCGAGGTTCGAGGGCAAGAGCCTGCCCTGTGGGACTCCAACCCTCACTGCACATGCCCCGGCTCTGGACTCTGCACGTGCCTGGACATCGATGGAACATTGTCATCCCAGGTCTCCAACAGCAGCTCTAGATACCGACACTGTCTGTGCCGTTGCCGTAGGTGAATGATCGGCTCGCCTGTCAGGGTTCTGAAGCCATCGCCAGGGGGCTTTCCAAGTTCAAGTCAATTGAAGAAAAGTACATTTATTAGGTAATTAGTCTGAAATGTTTTCGCAAAGAGCTAGACAACTGGGTCGCAGCAGCAGTGTGCATTCGCCGTCCTATAAATCCACACTCCTGAGCTTTAGATTAACACCTGGAACAGCAGGGCCCATCCAATCAATGACTCCATTAAAGTACTGGAGTAGGACATGAAAACTAGAAGCTTGAGAATGTAAACTGATATTACAAGAACCCACAGCCAACATGAACACAAAATCATCCTGGATGATGCACTAAACGTGCACTTATTACTGGTAAATTTAATCTCTGAGTAATTGATTTTATATGATACTTTTTTTAAAGTACAAGTACACAATACAGTTTAGTAAACAATCATTTAATTTAATAAGACAAACTTTTAAATTCCCCCATGATCTGGAAATCTTTTTTTTCCTGTGAAGCTATCTGTTTCCTGAATTTGAGGTAACATTCTCTAAGCATTATCTAGCCATTTATAAATCTGATAAATTAGTATGCGCAGCTCAAGGGACACAATCCTCCTCCGTAAATAAACCGAAGGAATGGTTTAATGGGTGCAGATGAAAGGGAATATGTCGCATTCCCTGGAATAAGAGGCTCTACACAAGGAATCCTTGATATTCCCAACAGCAGCTTTCATGGCATGTGCGTCAGCACTATTGGATCTGTTGATAAAAGTGCCAATAAATGTATTTTCATATGACAAAAGCCTGTTTCCAGCCTGTTTGCTGAGTATGGGGTCATGGTTTTGAGTTTTGGGATTAACATAAGGGGGATGGGGGTGGAGGCAGGTTGGAGGTTGGGTTCCTAGGGACAGATGTACTGTCTTCCAATTAGAGGTTTGTGTCATAGAGGATGCCAAAATCCAAACCTTCTTTAATCAGCCCTCACTCTGTTTTATGGAGGGAATGGAGAACGGGGAGGGGCTGAATGACAGCTGGAGGGTTTTGGCCCTTTTAGGTCAGGAAGTTTTAATGGTCTGTTCATTTTGTGAGAGAATTTACTATAATATTCTCATTGTATTGCAAGCTCAAACACATGCAAGATGCTTGAAAAAACCTAAGTAAAATGTTTAAAAATTGTCACACGTGAAGTTGGCCTTGGATTGAATCGAAGGAGCAGCACCAAGTTTTAGTCCCTCGCCCCTACTTCTTCTGCCGAATGGTTTGTTCCTACAGGAAAGAGAACGGAATGCCCACATGCTGTCGAAATGCTCCCAAACGTGCTATTTAATTAAATCACAGCGAAGACAACGCTTCGACCCAGCTTGCAAAGAGCGAATGGGCTAAAGCGCTGTCTGCACAACACGCCTGGGAGCCTTCTAACAGCGTGTGGGCATACCGTCCACTCCCATATATACGCATACCTCTTTGCCTGGCACCTGTGCACATTATGTGCTGTCCCCTTTTTGCATTGGGGACCCTGAAATGATTTACTCGGTGCTTGTTTCAGGAAAGGGTGAAGGCTGTCCAGGGACAGGAAGATAAAAAGCCAACAAAAAAACGACTTAAATGAACAACTGGAAAACGTGTGTGCGTCTGTAAATGTGACTGCTTGGTCGTGATGACCAAACAGGAATCTAAAGCTTGACTTTATGAACGGGTGTTATGAACCCGTATGATTTGAGAAATGGTGGCTAGTTGAAGTGGAAGGCTTTCATATTATCATTCAGATTAGGCTTTAACAATTATTTGGCACATCAACTAACTTTACCGTGACTTCACATATTTAGTATCTAAATGAAAAAGTGTTAGAGGCTGTCAATGAGGTAGGATTTCCACCCAATTGTACCTGCATAGTCTGGTTCTGGGTGACATTTTAGAACTAAAAAGGTCAAATTCAGACAAATACAAAGATATGATGAGCTATAAATATTTTCTATCAAATTTCTGATTGTTTATTATTTATTTACACTGTTTGCATGAATACTGTTTTATTTGAATTATCCACCATCTGCACCACCGTCTATATCTATAACAAACCACAGAACTGGCAGCATGGTGGTGCAGTGGATAGCACTGTCACTGCACAGCAAGAAGGTCCCAGGCCTTCCAGCAAGAGAGGCCGGGGCCTTTCTGTGTGGAGTTTGCATGTTCTCCCTGTGTCTGTGTGGGTTTCTTCCGGTTTCTCCCACGGTCCAAAGACATGCACGTTAGGCTAATTGGAGAGTTTAAATTGTCTGTAGGTGTGAGTGAATGGTGTATGTGTCCTGCGATGGACTGGCAACCTGTCCAAGATGTATTCCTGCCTCTCACCCAATGTATGCTGGGATAGGCTCCAGCCCCCCCGCGACCTTGACCAGGAATATACGGGTTAGATAATGAATGAATGAATGAATGAATGAATGAATGAATGAATGAATGAATGAATGAATGAATGAATGAATGAATGAATGAATGAATGAATGAATGAATGAATGAATGAATGAATGAATGAATGAATGAATGAAAATCACAGAACTGCCATCCTCAAGCCATACAAAACAGCATTTGTGGGGAAGTAATGGGTCAAATATCTTACATGAACATAATTTTTCTTAGATTATGCATTTTGAATATGGCAAAAAAAAGTTATTGAAAGGGGTCTTTCCATTAAACATTAATAGGGGAGGTAGCTTCGCCATGTAGATGGGAGGGCAGTGGGCCATTTTGGGCTGATTTAGAAATGTACAGTTTTTTTCCATTTGTAAATTGGCAATCCTAAAACAGAGGCAAAATATAATCCATCTGTATCTATCCATTTGGCTCTGATGTCTGTGGATTTTCTAAAGGGTAAGATAGATCACTGCTGCATATCTTCGACTATAAAAGTTGCTGAGAAACTTCTTTAAGGTTTCTTTATCCTGCTTTAAATAAAACGAGCTCCTCCAAGAGCTGTGATTGATAAGTGTGCTTTCTCCTGTCACCACAGCGCTCAAATTAAATACCCTGTAACACCCTTTCACATGCTTCTTATTTTCAGCACCCACCTTCTTTTTCCCACGGTCCCATCCTCCCAACCCTCCACCCACCTACAAAATAAGGGAATTTGATCCTTTCTTTGGTGTGGGGGGGTGGGGGAGTGTGGGCGGTGGATTGGTATCAATTTGGGAATCCCCTAATACTTCAAACCACATCCTATGAATTCAGTTCTGTGGGTAAGTACTCAGTTTTTTGAACCTCGAGCCAAATGTTTCTGTCCAATCAACTTCTGGCCTTTTGAGATTACATGTAGCCAAGTTCCTTGCCTGTTTTTCGTTCTATCTGCAGAACAAAATGTCGGGAGAAACAGTGAAAGCATGGGGCTGAAGTGAACCGGGAACCTGCTCGGTTAAAGCCTGTTGCCTGCTGGGTCCGGTCCCCGCCCTGGTATGGACCGTTCCCTTCGTCAGACGGTGGTTTTCAGAGCTGGCCCGACACGTATAATGCACCTGTGTTTGTGGAGCTCTGGGGTCTGAATACCAGGACCTGTCTGGGAGAGGCTGATATACGCGCCCTCGCCAGGGTTGTTTACACAAGTGTTGTCAAGCGGAAAAGGAGGAATTTGGGACGGCCTCCCGCCTCTGCCTCCACCAATAAAGATGGAGGCTAAATCTCGGACGCCTGACAGCTTTGCTTCCCCCCTGCATGGAGGTCGGCGGAGTCCTGCCGCACGTTTCGAGAACAGCCGGTCCTGCAGCACGCGGGCCAGGGGGTGTCAGGGGGTAGAGGGGGCGATGGGCTAAGAGAAGTTTGGTTTCCATCAACATTGCAGGCTTGGAGAGAGGGCCGTGACCCCGGTAAGTCAATCGGGAGGGCCTGCTGTGTATTCTGAGTCTGCTTATATTGACCTTCCAACACAGAAGCTGTTCTGTAGCAGCTGCCCTTATCCCAGAGTGGCTTACAGTGTGCTGCTTTTTAGACCCTACATGTGCAGTGACTCATTTATGTTGGATAAACTGGATTCGCGCAAGATTCAAAAGCACATAGCCTAACTTGTGCATTTCAATATAACTCTTTAGTGTTATATTTCACCGCTGGGTATCGTCATCACGAACAAAGTAAATACTACTATGAAATTTGGATTTTTTTTAAATTAAAATAAATGTATTACAACATCACAAACATATATTAATATTTATTCAAATAAATTTGAAACATTAGGCGAAAGGCTTGAATGCTAGTTGTTAGCGGGATTTTGCTTCGTCAAGTCAATGGTTTTCTCCTCATAAAACCTGCCAAAGATTTATGGAGATTTATACTAGAAAATAGTCGATGCTTCTCAGGACACTCATTGATTTGAGCTGAAACTGGAAACGCTCGAAAAATGTGTGAAAAACAAGAACAATTTAACTCTTAACCTAGTTTTTCAAAGACTGCAGCGCATTGCCCATAGATTTCATAAGAAGGTCTATTGAAGGCGTTGCACTTATGCAACGGCACTGCATTTGTTCCATGGACTTCTCTCCCAGGAGAAGACAGAGAGAGGTCAGGAGGTGGGACAGAATTCACAGCGAAGTCCAACTCATTCACCCATATCCACACAGTGGAACTGGAGGGCAGGAAGTGCTGTTGCAGGGGTGCAGTTTCTGCCAGGGCACTGGGGACATGTCCCCAGCACTATTAAAAAAGACAGATTTTGTTACCATTTATTTTTGTATGATTTTGCCACATTAAAACAAAGGAACTAGCATAGGAACTAGCATACTAGCACCACAACCCCCCCCCCAACATATGTATTATGTATACACTACATATGTATATAACATAACTCATATGCACTTTACTTACGCAACGTTCAGCAGTGGACTGGATCATGGCTTAGGGCATTGTGCTAAAGAGTGATATATTACAGCGATTTTTCAACATTGTGTTCGATTTTAGTTCTTATCCTTCATTTATCCTTATATATTTAATATTCTTAAAGAAATATTGAATTTGCAATAAGATATATTACACATATAATACGTAATGTATTACTTTCAGGTAATATTAAACTTATTTTTCTTATGTGGTTTCATGTGGTGTATGAACCATATTTGCAGAAATACACTGTAAAATATTCAGGTTCTGTTTAAGGTAATTAATTTTATATCTCTCAGAAACCCAACATCTGGGTCATCTTTTATTTAGCTATATATTTTCTTGGACGAGTATAGCAGTTAATAATTAATCGTCCATTGGGTGCACATGAAATATATTTAATAATCCACCTGGAAAATCTTCAAATAAATCAAAATGAATTTAAAGATCATGACTCCCCACATGACCCCCCCCACACACACACACACACACTATTCACTGTATTTATCTTCTAAAGAAATTGTCAGTGAAAAGTTTTTGTTTGGATGAAATGGATGCATCAGAGTTAATAACATGCGTGCATGTATGTTACATTCATAGCTTTAAGATGTTTTTTTCTCTCTCCATCTTTCTTCTTTTACAGTTGACATTTTATTGGGTATATTGAATGCAGTTCCACCACATTTCAGCCACCGTATATATTAAACAGGAAGGGAAAGTCTGAAACACTATGTTCAAAACGAACGTGAAAGTGTGAATGATTGATATTCAAAGTAAATACTCAAGCAGATGAAAAGCTGGCCAGGTTGAGAAAGCAGAATGGCTAGAGATACTCCAGGGACCCTGCTGAAAGACACGCATTTAATGAAACGCGTAAGAACGTTCAGTCATACAAAGGTGTTAATGCTTTGGTACAACTCTGATGTCATTTCCTTCAGCAAAGTTCAAAAACTGCTGAGCTAAAATGTATAATATCTGAATCTATAAAACAGTGAAATCAAAATGTGTGCTAATAGTTGTTCATTTGATTGTAGCAACAGAGGAACATTACAATTCTGTACAATAGAACACTTACTTTTTAGGGGACTGACTTCTGTTAATATAAGTGCATATACACACACATTATTATAGTAAATGGTATTAGGTAGCCTACTTCAAAGTAAGATTTTGATGAATATAATTTTTTGAATATAACTTTTACAGTTGTTACATCTGATTTATTTGGCTTAGACAATTGCTTTGAAACCGCGTAAAGAAAATAAGTAGTAATGTGAAAAGTAGTAATTTTCCCTTTTGATGCTCCAGTTAACTGTAAACTATGAAATGTATTATATTTGGCTTTTTCTCAGGGTTGATTCAGTGAAGTCATTTATCTAGCTGCGTAATTTCAGTAAACTGGATATGAAAGAGAAGTTTGGAGAAATTAAAGACTGCTTTTTGTTTCTGTGCGTATGGCAATTAACTGAAACACTTGCATCATATTTACGAGAATCGTACTCAAAATATGTCCGCCTTTCCATGTGATATACTGGGCTGTTGTCATTACTTTATTTTTGCATTTTGTCTATAATTTGAATGATAAAAATATTTTTTAATGATATATGCAAGAAATAAAACTATTACATACACAAAAATCCCATAAAAAATCCTAGCAATTATATGTGTATGCATGGGTGTCTGTCTATTTGCATGTGAGTCCGTGCGTGCATGTGTGTGTGTGTGTGTGTGTGTGTGTGTGTCTGTGCATGCGTGTGTGTGTGTGTGTGTGTGTGTCTGTGCGTGTGAGTGTGTGTGTGTGTGTGTGTGTGTGTGTGTGTGTGTGAGTATGAGTAAGCTCTCGCTTTCAACATATGTGCACTTGGTGGATGGGGAGGTGGTGTCAACACAGGGACCCAGAGGACTACTTGGCTATAGGCTGGGGTCAAAAGTGCAGGCTGTGGGCCCTGGTCCTCGAACCCCTCCACCTCAGAAACCATGATTTACGCCCCGTTGCCGCCACTTCAAAACCCCCACAGTGGCTGAGACTGTTCGCGCTGCCCCATGAGCGTCAAGCCTGGCGTGATGCCCGTCACCGCCGGCCAGAGCGGGTTTCAAACCGCCCGCCGCCGACAGCTGTGTATGACAATGAGCAGACCTGCTGAAATTCGCCAGCTTTCGAAATTATAATAATTTAAGGCCTTTTATCTTCCCACTAAACTGCTTAGCTGGATCACATAAGGTCCAAATCCATGATGCTATAACTGTAAAATGTGCTGTCTTTCTGTCAAAATGCCATGCGCGCGCTTTAGAGGACACTACAACCCTTAAATCCACTTTCCTCTCTATTCCCTCTCCCCAAACCAATGTAATTGGCAAACAATGAGGTTTTGAACAGGGTTGTGCTTTGGAAAGCTTGAGTTATTTCTCCACCAAAACACACTCACAGTAGTTGCCCTAGTGGGAGTGTGTCTACTGGCGTCCTTTGACTGTGCTGCTGTTTTCGGTCTCTTTCTGAGAAATCAGCCACTCGTTTGCCAAGCTACCAAGCCCCAGGGGCTACAGTTCTGCTTTAGCACATGCCAGAGGGAAACAGCCCTGGCCCGCACTCCCCTGCTCACTCCATGTTGGCATCCTAAAACTCCCCACAGCCCTGCCCCTCTCCCCCTCTCCAGAGAACCCTGGTGTAAGGGATCGTAGAGTCAACTCTGCCCCCATCTCAAATCCCACCATTAGTTTAATATGCACTTACATTTCTGTGCGTCCAGCTGTCACGAATCCAACGGGAGTCGAAACGCTGAAACTGAAAGGAGCCTCGGCAGTGGACGCCAGGATAGATTTATCTCCGTTTTTATCTCTCTCGGTGAGATTACACACGGCCCTGCTTGTCGCTGCCACTGCAGACAGACACCAGATTTGTACAGCCACCAGTGGGACCCTTTGGGCTCCGCTGACTCAAAGCGATGCCCTTTGGACTGAGCCATGCGCTGTCAATGATAATCCTTGCTGTTCCGAGATTTCATTGGATTTAATCACCTTTCGCATAATCAGAGGAATTATGTCACCGCAATAGGGTTTATTAATTACAAACCAACCGTACGTCACATATGAGAATGTATCCATGCAAGGGGTATTACGAAACAAAATAGCACTGTCAACAATACCCAGAATGATACAGATATTAATCAGAATGCGCACAGCAGTTGTTTTTCTTGGCAGCGCGTAAGGGAACTTGGTTAGCTGTTATGACTCTGCGCTGGAGACAGACACAGGTAGAGATTGTGGGAGACAGGTGTAATTATTCTTCACCATCTGGAGGGGTTCATTGCGTTGGCCACAGCGCGAGAGCAGGAAGGATGTAGAGGGAGACACTGATGAGGGGGGACTCACGCTGACAGATAAGATTCAGAACAAAACGGGGGAAACAAACCACATTGAAATCCCTCCAAGTTTAACTGTCAAACATTGCCTCCAGGTTTATTTAGGTTTTTCTCATGTTTGCGTTAATTATTAGGAGGTAATTTAAGCCAAATAATCAAGCTTGCACAAGGTCGGAGCAAATCAGCTCTGCATGTGAAAAGCACATCATTTCAGTGCTGGGTCATTGATGGGTGTTGCGTCATATCTATCAGCTGAATGGGAATATTTCCTCAATCTTTGTTTACCACAGCTTTGCATTCCATCCCACTCTGTGGAAGTCTTTACATTGATGATGATTAAGACTGACTACCAATCTTCGAAGGGAATATTATTCATAGTATTTCATATATGTATTCATTTGCAGTTATTTTATTTGAAAGGACAGAAAGGTTGAAGCAGTGCATCCAAGGCTGCTCTTTTGTTGCCCCTTGCAGGAAAGTGATCAGAATCTGTTCAGAAAACCAAAACCCAGCCCCAGTCATTCCGCACATGATATTACATTCAATCCAGGACCAGGGGCAGAACAGCTCAGAGGAAATATGTTGCTGCCCATTTTAAATGGGGTGAGCAAAATTTTGTATATTCAGCAAAACATTTTAAATAGCTGCATTGGCGCGTTATGGAATTCATTCAGACAAATTATACTATTATATTACATCTTTACAAATCTATGTGTGGTTTGGCATTGTGAAGTAATTCAGATGTCAGAGTGCCATTGTGCACATTGTTTTATGTGGGCTCAATTTAGGCTAGTTTTGTGATAAAGATCTCAACTGGAATCAGTGCAACCTCTTAATGAAATCAGTAAATACATGTATTATTATTATTATTATTATTATTATTATTATTATTATTATTATTAATAATAATAATAATAATAATGATGATTGTAATAAACAGTATAATAACAATAACTATAACAATAATAACAATAATAATAATAATAATATAATTATTAAGAAGAAGAAGAAGACGAATGATATAATATATAATAATTGTCAATGAAACCATATAACATGTATGCAGTTCATGTTTAACATAAGTCTTTTGGGAGTAACTTATAAGGATATGGCAGGTGATGAGCACATTTACAGAGAGTGTGAGATTTGTGAATTCATTCCTCGATTACATTTTCTAAAACAAATGAATAGCATCCATGTTGTTCTGTTGAGTTTGATACAAAACAGTTGTGGATGCCTCCCATTGATCTCCTCTCATTTCACCAGACAGATGTGAATCAGATCAGTTCAACTGTCCTTGTTTCCTGATGTGCAATTGCCATGGAAAGGCCACTGAAATCTCCCCCAGCCAGCTGGAGGTGCCATGAGATCCGCCGATGTCTTACACGACTATTAACCATCGTCCTATCAGCCCAGAAGCAGGAAACATTCTCCAGCAGCACATGTCCTAGATTCCTGCCTCTCACGTTCCCATCAGGAAAACTTAAAGCAAAACGAGAGAGAGAGGCAGAAATAGAGGGAGAGACATCAAATGGGAGGAGAGGGAAAGAAGAGGAGGAGGAAGGGACAGAGTCGGGCGAAAAACAACATAGGGAGGGAAACCATGAGAGAAGGGCCAGAAGGAGAGAGAAAGAGAGGGAGAGGAGAGAGGAAGTGAGATGGATTGAGAGAAAAAGAGAGGAAGTGAGAGGGAGAGAGAGAAAGGGAAAGGCAGCGAATATGAGTGAATATCCATATGTCACTTGTTAAAAATCTGAGGCTACCAGGCTGTGTGCAGGACTGAATGGTTTACAGATTTCTTTCCTGCCGCTGTGGCTAAGCAGTGGGTTCACTAGGTGTTTAGTAGCAACGGAGGGCTGCCAAGTATGATGTTACCGGCTTCCCATGTTAATGTTCATTCAGGAAGGGCCTTTATGGCCCTGCAGGGGGAGAGGTCCACCCAGCTGTAAAAACACTGTTAAAGAGGCTTTAGTGCTCATTTCACGAATACTTAAAGTTTACTTATTGAAAAAAAAGGAAATTAATGGACTATGCATGGGCTTCCCTCATTGTTCCTTCTCAATCGTCGGCTTAAGCCTCCTCCGCATGTTCCAGAGGACAGGTCGTCCGAGATCAGCCCTTACCACGAAACCGGATCTTAGAATTCCAGAGAACAGAGACGCTTGCTTTGTGTCACTCCGTGGGGGTTACTGCTGGCTCGCGGAAGACTGTGGGCTCTCGTCCCGGGTCCCAACCATGTCAAATTTTGGCCATCATTTTGTACTCCAGCACCGGCTATAAGGTGATGGTACCAGCCAGGCGAAAGAATCCACTGGCACGTGGTCCACTTCCACCCGAGAGATGGCTATTGCAGACTCCCGGTTACGTTTGCCAGTTTTACCGGCCTGATATAAATTCCTTATTTACATGTCAGAAGTATTTGCAGGGCCATGGGGACTTTTGCAAGGAGGACTAGTAAACTGTAGCTATAGAGAAAAGCTCTGTGTGTTCCTTTAGATGTATGGTTCAGAAAGACAAAAAAATACCCCAAAGACACACCCTGAGCTTCAATTGAAAAATTGAATGTTTTGGCACGCAACATTCTTTAAAAGTAAGGAGAACCTTACATTATGTTTACTGCTATTCATGTGTATTTGAGATTTATATTTTAAAGAAATATGATCCTTAAAGGCTCTATAAATCAGAATGTTTTAGACTAATTTAGGCATGAGATCAGTGGCAAAAAAAGAGAAGACATCCAAAGAAAAAAACTACTTAAAATGGCCAAAGATGAAAATGCATGTGGTGTGTTGCTGCCTTATTTTGGGATGTGAAATGATGTGGGGGGGGGACATTTATAAAAATGAATGCAAACTAGATTTGAAATGTCAAAATCATGTGTGAGGACAACAGTGGATTCACTCAGTTTGCACGGTCCTTGAGCACTGAACCATAAAGTGCCCAAAGGTCTGCCGCTCTCCGAACAATCGAGAAACTCCAGGCCAAGCTTCCGTGGTCCTGAAGGGCCAGAGAGCTGGAGGTAGGCCAGTGGGGCCAAAATGGAGACAGCACATCAGCAGAACCTTCTTTGTGTTTCACCTCAGAGGGAGATCTAAAAGGGCGGAAGCCAAAAGAACAGTGTGGGTGAAAATACAGTGTGTGTGTGTGTGTGTATCTGAGAATGTGTATGTGTTCCTCTATGAAAGAGACCAGACGATAGATGTCTATGCCGATAGCTCATTTACTTCAGAATGATCCGTTCCAAAAACACACAGCGTATGCAGTGTCTCTAGTATGCATGTAACATGAAGAATTTCATTATGCATGATCTCATTTACGGACAACTCAAACCCTAATGGAGCGGGTCCAAGCCGCTATAGTCAGAACATGAATAAATTGACTCACAAAGCCATTGACATAAATCTGTTAAGGAACATACCTACACTTTATTATTACTTTTACTCCTAATGTCTGCACCATTTTGTGATCGCAAAATATTTTCAGTTCTGAAACAAGGGGTTAGGGTATATCTCCAGCCCTCTAGAGGTCTAACCCGTGTTGAACCGAAACCGACAAGCCAAAAACAACTACTTCTCACATGCTAAGGCCAAAAGTACCTGTACTTTTCAACAAGCTATTTCAGCAGGAGTTTCTGTCCCACCGATAGGCCCAAAACATCTGGAATGTATCACCATGTGTGTCCAATTCAAGAGAATTAGAACTGAACAGGCCTGGCACGTAGACCAATCCTATCCGTGCACGTATTATCGCACGTAAATCAACAAACATGTCCAAGTCGGGCTTCGTCCAAGACCTGCCGTCTCCCAGCCTCCTTGCCCCCAGCGTGCGTTCCCTCATGCGCACCGCTGCAAGCGCTTGTGTGAGGCCGGCACCAGAGGTAAACAGTGGAGGCGGCTTTAGGCAGGAAAGCTTGTCCTTTCCGGGGGCCCCCTATTATTGGACGTCGGTGACACAGGTTCGGCTCTCCGAGTAGCAAGATTATCTTGGCGCTCTCCCTCTCTCTCTCTCTCTCTCTCTCTCTCTCTCTGCCGTGCGCAGTCCAAATAATGTGGGAACGACTGCGGAAATGTCAGTGCCTCTTGCCAGCAGGGAGGACCTCAGAGGACGACGGGTGACATGCCCCCCAGCACTTGGGGGCCTGAGCTATTTCCAGGCCCTGAAAGAGACCCCATGTTCCACATCCCGAGAGCCTTCAGAGGGGCAGCGTATTACTCAGCTGTCACGGCCACTGCATATTTCTACATGGCTTTTTAATGTTAATGTGCTGACATATACAATATATATGTATAATATAAAGGAAACACTTGAGTCAATAAAGGGTTCTGCTCTGGCGGCTCTGTTATGGTGTGGGGTGCATTTTCCTGGTGTGGTTTAGGTCCACGCAACCCCTTAGAGCAGGGGTCTCCAATCTTATCCGAGAAGGGCCGGTGTGGGTGCAGGCTTTTGTTCTAGCCCAGCAATAAACAACTGATTAAACTAATCAAGGTCTTGATTGTAGACCTCGATTGGTGAATTAGCTGAATCAGGTGTTTTAGTGCAGAGCTAGAACAAAAGCCTGCACCCACACCGGCCCTTCTCGGATAAGATTGGAGACCCCTGCCTTAGAGGGAAAGGTCAATTTATATAAAGCCATTCTGAGTGAAGCATTTCTATCCTGATGGGAGTGGTCTCTACCAGGATGAGATTCCTCTACCCGCAGGGCACAAGTGCTCATTGAATGGTTTGATGAGCATGAAAATTATGTAACCCATATGCCATGGCCGTCTCGGTCACCAGACCTCAACCCAATTGAACAGTTATGGGAGATTCTGGAGTGGTGTCTGACACAGTGTTTTCCACCACCATCAACAAAACATAGAAATATAATTTCTTGTGGAAGAATATTGTTGTATGCCTCCAAAGGAGTTTCAGACACTTGTAGAATGTATGCCAAGGCGCATTGAAGCTGTTCTGGCAGCTTGTAGTGGACCAACACCTTATTAAAACACTTTATGTTGGTGTTTCCTTTATTTTGGCAGTATAATATAGTATGATTATTTATTTTACCTGTATATATATAGTATATAGTAATAGTATATAGTAATTGGTTCTAGAAATTACCATGTGTATTAAAAGTTATTGAATACCATTGATGTACAAAAAGATGCCCAATTTGTTGACCATTCCTTTAGTTGTGCTACAGTAGTGTGTTAAGTGACAGCATGTGATGCGGGATGCTGTTTGTGATGTGAGAGCATAACAAAGGATATGCAGAATGATGCAAGGCGATTAGGCAAGCTTCATACTGCTATGTGTACTGCTTTGTGTCCATACACTGTGTGTGGGTGTGTGTGTGTGTGTGTGTGTGTGTGTGTGTGTGTGTGTGTGTGTGTGTATTGTGTTTGTGTGTGTGTGTGTGTGTGTGTGTGTGTGTGTGTGCGTTTGTGTGGGCATGTGTTTGTGTGTGTGGAGAATGCAGGTGAGATATGTGTAGAGTGTGTGTGTGTGTGTGTGCATGTGTGAATGTGTATAAGGAGTGTGTCGTGTTTTTTAAATGCATGAGTGTGTGAAATGTGTGCTTAGGGAGTGTGTGCAGTGGAGATGCGTACATAGGGGATATGTGTGAGAAGTGTGTACAGCGAGTGAGTGTGTGAGAAGAGTAGGAGCCGGATCCCTGGGGAGAGAGCTCCACACAGCGACAGAGCAGTCTCTCTCTCCTCTCTGTCTCCCTGTGTTTCTGTGAGAAGCAGCTGCTCTGTGCCCTCCCCCTCCAGGAAACGAACCCCGATAAGTGCAGCCACCACACAGTCGAGATGTGAGCCTGTGCTGGCCGACATTAAAGAGCGCCCGACGGAGAGGAGAAGCCTGTTCAGTTTCAATGTCTGCTCTTTCCTCTTTCAAGTTCTCCGCCACTCTGGCACCCGTGCTGAGTCAGAGATATGACCAGGCCAACCATTTAAGCCTCTGATTGATAATGGTCTTTATATAACACAAAGGACAACTGTTGGTCTCTGTGTGTGTGTGTGTGGGTGGGTTAGGGGAGTGACAGTATACCACGATATTAAAATATGAAATAGTTCTATCATAAATTTAAAGTAATACCATGATAGTAAATCATGTGGCAAAAGCTGTTTTCATGTGGGGAAAAAACATTTCAGCCATTACCCTCCTAAAATGTCTAAATAACCCACGTTAAATATTATAATATTGGACCTGGGGTGTTTGCTAATGTCATTTAATCCCACCACCTCTTCGGCTGTTCCTGCATTTTGTTTTGTTTACAACGCGATTGCGCACGTGCAGACAGCTCCCTCGCATTTCCCAACCCTGTTAGGTAGCTATTAGCTACATGGCTAGCTACATGGCATAAATCTCAGTTTGCAGTCCCTTATAAAACTCGCAATATCCAATGCTGATTCTGATGCCGAGGCAGTCTCACAGGTTGAGTTGTGAACTTTGTGCAATACTTTTTTTAGCTTAAAAGATGATACCGTGATATACCGAAAACCGTGATATTGAGTAGTACGATTATCATACTGTGAAAATGTCATACCGTCACAGCCTAGTGTGTCTGTATGTGTGTGTGTGTGTGTTTGTTTGTTATGCAGCTCAATGGGCTTTGTTCAGCACACCCAATTTTCCTCACTTGGAATTGGTGATCTGAACCACGCCACACCAAACGAGAGTTCTGGCTGTCACTTAAGAAAGAAAGGATCAAAAGGGAGTGGCAGATAGATCCCAAGGCAGGCGCTGTGATGATGAGGGTTGGGGGGTCGTCTGCTCTGACGGGTCATCATCACCAGCCACTGACTGCACTGAGGCCGGCTTCATTCGGCACAAAGTTAAGGGCTTTTCTGAGATCATCTGAGGGAAGGAATGTCCAGAGAGGGACACAAAAGTTTAACTGTCAATCATTCAGCCCACAATGGAAGCCACGGTGTAGCAAACTGAATTAATAACAGAATGAAGCCTTTATTAATGTGTTCTGCATGCATGGAGTCAAGCCCCATAAGAGCTTAGGGGAAACCCTTAAGGTGAAACCCCCTGCACAGCCAGTACAATGTAGTATAAGCACACTTTACACAGTAATCAAAACCACATTAGGGGGTCCAAGCTACACAATCAAACAGCATAAGGATGTTACATGCATCTACCCTGAGCACTGAATTTCAGCCCCCCAAAGAAAGTGTATTATCCAGTACAAGCATTGAATCACTAGCATAACAAGACTCATCCTACTCCATGCATTGTCATTAAAGGACATTGAAGAAGGAGGAGGGAGGAGAAAAAAGAGCAAACAAAAGAGCAAACAAGCACTGGAGCTTCCTTTCCTCATCTGACCAGAACATGCAGGGTTATTTTCTGAAATACTTTTTAGAGACAAAAAAAATCTGTTTTGTGGTCAACATATACTGTATGTTAGTTAATAGTTTGGCCTGGATAGCTTGTGATTAATCTTACCTGATAGTAGCCTTTCATCTGTTTATGGTGGAAAGAGTGAGAGCTGTTTTCTCCCACTATCTCACTCCCTGCTGGTGTTCCATCGCAAACACCCCTATCAGACCTAAAAGGCCTGTGTGTGCTTTCATCGCTGTCGCATCACTTCCTGTGACAGGGACTTCCTGGACAGGGACTTCCTGTGTGAATGCTGCTGCTCCCATGAGAACTGCAGACTGGGGTATTGTGCATGTGTGCGTGCATGTGTGTTTAAGTGTGTGTGTGTGTGTGCATGTGTGTGTGTGTGTGTGCATGTGTATGTCTATGTGTGTGTGCATGTGTGTGTATGTGTGTGTGCATGTGTATGTGTATGTGTGTGTTTATGAGTACATGCATGTGTATGTGTACGTTCATGTGTGTGTGTGTGTGTGTGCATGTGTATGTCTATAAGCATAGATAATGAGGAGAACGTGTCTATGTGTGTGTGTGTGTGTGTATGTGTGCATGCATGTGTGTGTATGTGTGTGTGCATGTGTATGTGTGCATGTATGTGTGTGTGTATGTGTGTGTGCATGCATGTGTGGATGTATGTGTGGATGTGTATATAAGTGTGTATACAAATTATATATATATATGTGTATATATACTGATGATGGTCATTTGACCGAAACGTCTGTCTTTTTGTCTCTTAAATCCTCTTTGTTTCACTTTTATGGATTAAAAGACTTTTGAATTGAACATCGAGCCTTCGCCTTGTTTTGGGATATTTCCTTTTTGCACACAGTGTGCGGGTTTAACCTTCATTCATATATGTGTATATAAGAACATAAGAACATAAGAATACATAATGACGAGAATGGGCCGTTCAGCCCATCTAGGCTCATGTATGTGTGTGTATGTGTGTGTGCATGTGTGTGTTGCGGGGGATATTTCAGGAGCTGCCCTGAGGACAGGGTGACACCTCATTTTCTCCAGGGTATGGGACACTGTGTCGGCCACGATTGTCAGCATGATTAGTAGCAGTAGCTTCTTGCTACTGATCAAAACACAATACTAAATAATGTCAAAGTGAAAAACTACTTGAAAGCTCTAAATTATTTACCAATAAAGAACAGACAATAATTGATTCCATAAGTATTCACCCCTTTTGCTAAGACACACCTGAATAAACTCTGGTGCAATCACATAATGAGGTCACGTAATTATTTGATTGGCGTCCACCTGTGTACCATTAAGTGTTTCAAATTATTTCAAATTAAATACACCTGTCTGTGAGAGGTCACACAGTTGGTTATTGCATTTCCAAACAAGAGCTTCATCATAAAGACCAAAAAACATTCAAAGCAAATGCCCATCCAACCCAATAGAGCTTGAGCAATTTTGGAAAGAAGAACGAGTGAAAATGAGAGTGTCCAGAAGTTCAAAGTTGGTAGAGACTTACACATATGGACCCACAGCTGTTATTGCAGCTAAAGTTACTTCTACCAAATATTAAGTTAAGGGGGGTGAATACTTATGGAATCAATTACTGATTGTTTTTTATTTGTAATTAATTCAGAAAAGGCTTTAGAGTTTTTTTATTTGACATTATGAAGTATTTTGTGTTGATCAGTGAAATCAGAAATCAAATTAAAATCCATCCATATTTTTTGCACCACTGTAGAAAGAGAGAGAGAATGGTGGAATGAATACCAGAAAGCATGACAAAGAACAAGAGAGAAAAGAGAGACAGAGAGGAGAGTGCTAGAGAGATGAAAAGACAGACAGAGCCTTCCTTCACAAGTAACCCTCCCCATTATAAAAAATCACTGCCAAGAGTGGGTAACCTGTTTTCCTTTCTGTGTGCAATTAGCTGAATAATAAGGACACCAATGGCTCATCTCGATACGGACCTGTGAAAGGAATCCACGTGAAAGTCATTCTCATTCCCTGACACAGAGAGAGGCCTGCCCCCATAAAGAGTGCCACTTAAGAGGTCACGCGTGAAATGTTTACACAACGTAAAAGCCCAATATTGGACTTGAGAATCTTCAAAGACAGTGGCAAATACTAAGAATGGTGGAAGGTGAGTATCACCGATCACCGTTCAAATGACTGAGGCGTTATCCATTAAATGAAATAAAAACAAACTTTTCACAATTTGGACGCATATAAGGCTTTGTGAATATTTCTTGAATTATGGTCTCTTTTTGACACACTTGCAAATGACTCACGCTCTAAAAATGAAAAACTCTAGGCATTTATCTTGGCCTTAAAACAAAAGAATTTTGAGTGTTATGAAGTTTTCCCTCCGACAGTGAAAAGTGAATTCCCTTCATGCAAGTAATTAGCAGGGGGGGTGGGTGGTCTGGTTAATACATTGCAGAATAATTAGCAGAAAGAAGAGAGAAAAATGTTTGAAATTTAGAATCAAATGTAAAATGCAGATTTTCCCTGTTGGACGAAGTCCCTGCTGGGGACGTGCTTGTTCCACTGTAAGGGACCGTGCCCTTCCCACGGCGCCCACATTTAAATACAAAGAACTTTCCGTAATGATGGGACATTCAGAACATCCATCCTCCCACTTTTTGGAATGTGACAGCAATGAGCATATTTCTTTCACATTTCCTGGGCACAAGATGAAACCCGTTGTGCTCTCTGTGTCAATTTTATACGATCTTTAGAAGATTTAAAAACAAGGGAATATTGTCACCAGGCTTTACTGTTGTCTAAACGATGTGATTTTGATTGTTTATGTTCTCCAAATATATCCCTGTGTGAGCACACGACTGTACTAAAACACAGTGGCCATTCCACAAAAATGATTTTCTTGCACGCCTGCCAGAATAGAACCCACAGAACAAGACAGAATCTGCTCAGAGCCCTTTAGATAGTGACCCTTCTAGAATTAAGCTGGCGTGCCATCGTACTCAATTTTTAAGGTGTTGCCATTCATTTAAATCATACAACTTTGCCATGTACTGTATCCGTTTATAGCACCTTAAGACTGAGGATTCATTTCGCAGTGACTAAATTTGGTGAATATTTTCTGGTTTCTACCACATACCTCAAAACTGGATGGATTCCAAAAAGTAACTCGCAAAAAAAGTATACTGCTTTGTTGAAAGTGGTCAAAATGATTTTGATACGATTCCAGTTTTTTTCATTTTTTTATTTTTTTATTTCTAAAAGTTGGATCTCACCGATTGATATATCGCAGTTCCACATCCTTTTCTCACCCCTACCCTGGGACAATTTAGCAGTTCCACTCACTGGGTTTTTAATTGAGTCCACATTAAAATGTACTTATAAAATAATAATGGGCTCCCATGCAAATGAGCCCTTCCCAATATTACCATGGTGCATTTGCATATCCACCAGCAGTCTGGGAGTTCAGAAATCAATATAGATGATTAATAATATATGGGAAACAGGAATAATTAAATTCATTTGATGCAGGACTCAGTCAGCCTTAGAAAATGAAAGGTGCCATTTTGCACAATTTAATTTAATGCGAAGCTGCCGAGATTGCAGTTTCAATTATCAGGATAGTAATAATAACACGTTTGAAAAAAAATTACAATTTCAAATATATGTTATTTCATTTAATTTGATTGAATACATTTAGGGATGAATCCCCTTTCTTCCTGCATTATCATATTGCTGCAAATTACTGAATTAAAAGGGTCTTTATTTTTGTTTCTCCCTCTCCACGGCTGAATGTTGTTTGGATATTCATATATTGCTCTACCTAAATGTATTAATAACAGACAGTTTTTTTTTCGTACAGTACAGGGTATTTGGCATGTTCAAATTTTATTTTATTACTTCATGGAATCAAAGGGGATTTCTTGCCACTAATTAACACAACATTTTCTTACTTAATTACAAATAAAAAATAGACAATAATTGATTCCATAAGTATTCACCCTCCTTGACTTAATACTTGGTAGAAGCACCTTTAGCTGCAATTACAGCTGTGAGTCTATTTGAGTAGGTGTGAGTCTCTACCAGCTTTGCACATCTGGACACTGCCATTTTCGGACATTCTTCTTTACAAAATATACAAAATAGAGTTCTACCAGGTTGGATGACAACCAGTGGTAAACAGTAATTTTCTAATCTTTCTACAGGTTCTCAATGGGATTGACAAGGCCACTACAGGATAGACATAGATGTTTTGTTTTTACTCCAATGTGGCTTTTGCTGTATGCTTTGGGTCATTGTCCTGCTGGAATATAAATCTTCTCCCAAGTCCCAGGTCTCTTGCAGACTGCAGCAGGTTTTTCTCCAAGATTTCTCCATATCTTGCACCATCCATTTTGCTCTCTATTTTGACAGGTTTTCCAGTCCCTGAAGCAGAGAAGCATCCCCATAGCATCAGGCTACCATCACCACGTATCATGGTAGGGATAGTGATTCTTGGGATCTCCCACATGCCTTCTGGCAAACTCTAGGCAAGATTTAATGTGGCTATTCTTCAACAATGGCTTTCTTTTTGCAACCCTCCCTAAAGTGCAGATTTGTGAAGCGCCTGGGCTATCGTTATCCCATGGGCAGTTTCTCTGCCATTACTGAAACTCCATCAGAGTTGCCATAGGACTCTTGGTGGCTGCCATAACAAGTGCCCTTCTCACACAGATGCTCAGTTTTGGAGGATGGCCTGTTCTAGGCAAACAGTTGTACCATAATCTCTCAATTTCTTTATGATGCCCTAATGTAAACATTAGGAAGGTGAAGTGTTCTGATGCCAGCTAAGTGCGATTAAGTATTCGTCCTGTTTGTGTTTCAGGCAAACTGTTTTCCTCTCACTTTCTTTCTCACCCTTTCACTTGACTCCATCTACTCTCTCTCTCTCCCCCCCTTTCTCTCTTCCTCCCTGTCCCCTTTTTCTGTTTCTCTGCTTGTCCTCTCTCTTTTTTTCCTTCTCCCTCTCTCGCTCACTGTTTGCTTTTCCAGTCAGCATGATGTTAATTGACTCGACTCCCAGAATGTAGAAAGGCTGAATTATTCAGAAGAGAAAAAAGCGGCGATGACAGAGGTTCCCAAGTATCACTTTATAAATCGACTAAGACAGGAGCGCTATCAAAGCCAGCAGTCCCAGGAGGGTGCCCTGCTTTATACAACGAATCAGTGCCTGACTCCTGTCCAGCTCCACCAGGAACAAGTCACATCCCACCCATATCAGTGCCTGATCAGTGTCACAAGAGACTCATATCCTACATACAGCGAGCACCATAATTCATTGGACAGTGACAGATTTTTTGTTATTTTGGTTCTGTACTCTAGCACTTTGAGTTTGAAAGGATACAATGACAATGAGGTTGAAGTGCAGACTGTCAGCTTTAATTTGAGGTATTTTCATCCATATTGGATGAACCGTTTAGAAACGACAGCACCTTTTGTACATGGTCCCCCCATTTTAAGGTACTACAAGTATTTGTTGAATTGGCTCCACAGATGTGTTTCCTTAGGCAGGTGTATTCATTTGTGTCATTAGTGAATGCAGAAGAGAGCTGTTGATGTCTAGTCTTGATTCTAGACTTTGCAATTGCCTTTGGAGATTGTTGTTGGGGTGTGACAACATGAGGAAGACAGCAGTGTCGATGCAAATTAAGCTGGCCGGAAATGGCTCAGAAATGAAGATCAATCAATCAGGAACATGGCAAAAACCCTGGACATGCCCAAGTCAACAGTTTGGTTCATCATTAACAAGAAAAAAACAACTGGTGAACTCAATTATGTCAAAAGACCCAGTAGACCGAGGAAGACCACTGTAGTGGATGACCAGAGAATACTCTCTATGGTGAAGAAAACCCCCCTGACAATGGCCCAACAGATCAAAAACACTCTCCTGGATGCAGATGTAGATGTGTCAAAGTCTACCATACATAGAAGACTACACCAGCAGGACTACAGAGGGTACACTACAAGATGCAAACCACTGATAAGCCTGAAGAACAGAAAGGCGGGATTACAGTTTGCTAAAAAGCACCTAAAAGAGCCCCAAGAGTTCTGGAACAAAGTCTTGTGGACAGATGGGACAAAGATTAACATGTACCAGAGTGATGGAAAGAGGAAAGTGTGGAGAAAAAAAGGAAATGCCCATGATCCAAAGCATACCACCTCATCCGTGAAACATGGTGGAGGGGGTGTTATGGCTTTGGCCTGTATGGCTGCCAGTGGAATGGGCTCACTTGTCTTCATCGATGATGTGACTGCAAACAGAAGTAGAACAATGAATTCTGAAGTCTACAGAAATATTTTATCTGCTCGGATAAAACCAAATGCCTCCAAACTCATTGGACGGCACTTCATCATGCAACAAGACAATGACTCGGAACATACTGCTAGAGCAACGAAGGGGGTTATGACGGCAAAAAGTGGAAAATACTTGACTGGAGGAGTCAATCACCGGATCTGAATCCAATTGAACATGTATTTTACATGCTGAAGAGGAGACTGAAGGCAAAAAGTCCCCAAAACAAGCAGGAACTGAAGATGGCTGCAGTACAGGCCTGGCAGAGCATCACCAGGGAAGATACCCAGCGTCTGGTGATGTCTATGCATCGCAGACTTCAAGCAGTCATTGTATACAAAAGATATGCGACCAAATATTAAGAATGATTACTTTATTCTACATTATGTTATACTGTCCAATGAATTATGGTGCCTGAAGATGTACAAAAGGTTTGATCATTTCTAAACGGTTCATCCGATATGGATGAAAATACCCTCAAATTAAAGCTGACAGTCTGCACTTGTATCCTTTCAAACTCAAAATGCTAGAGTACAGAACCAAAATATCAAACAATGTGTCACTGCCCAATTAATTATGGTGCTCACTGTAAGTGTCTGACTCCTGCAGAGCTTCATTTGTGAGCAAGGCCTGTCCAAACCAAAGGTTTGATGAAATAAGTCTGTATTGAATGGTCACAGAAAGGAACACCCACATAAGTGCACAGAAATGTGCATAACAAATATCATTTTTTCATCATGGTGTTGTATGTTTACTAATAAGACTATAAGTAGTAGTCATTGTAGTGATAACATTTATATACAGATAGGATTTTGTCCTGAAACCAACAATCAACACCTGGTCTGACTTCACCATGGTTCACAAAACACAGGGCATCTTATCTCTCTAGTCCCTAAGTGAAATCTGAGATAGTGTAATCTCACTCTAATAGATCACTGTTTGGCACCATGTGACCACTATGCCACTGTGTAAGGCATTGTTGCTTCTGAGCTCAGCACAAGGTTCTATGCGTACATCAGTATGATGTAGGCATGTTACTAATATGGATAATTGGTTGTCACTATGTGTGTAGTTAAACAGTTACAGTTGTATGCTTATATTTTAAAATGCTAAACGGCATAGTACTGTTTAGTAACTGTTACTTCAGCTTTTATTCAATGTGCTACTGTAATTTATTTAAATTATTAATAAAACTTAATCTTAAACTTCAATATTAATAAATATGTTTGTTCTCCAAAGAATGTGTCTGGTCTTTATTTTAACAATGTAGCATTAGAATTACGAGATTAATGTATCACTTAGAAATTCCGGTAAGCCTCCAAAGTTAACATAAAGTATAAAGTTTGTGGTGTCCCCAGGGGTTGGGCGACACTCACGGACCTTGCAGAGGGCGTAGGCAAGTGCAAGAACACAGAGGATATAAACAAAATGATAATTTAATAAACAATTCTTGACAAACACAAAACACAGGGTGGGGTCTTCAGGGGAATACAAACACAAAGTCCACAAATCCTATCTCGTCGTCAATGTCCAATCCAATTCCGTCGTCAAAATCCAAAGGGGGGTCCTCAAACAATCCAAGTTTCATACACAAACACTAACAATCACTCTCTCTCTCCAAATACTGGCTGGTCAATTGACTTCACAGTTTTCTCTCTTACAAACACTCACCAACTCCTCACAAACACTTGCCTACTCCTTTCCCAGTGTAGTGGGAATCAGCCCTTTAAATAGGCCTTGAAATGGCCTTCAGCTGGTCGTTAGTCCCGTTGCCTTGACTCCGTTCAGGTGGGACTGTGGCCTGCTGGGAAATGTAGTGTTTTGGCTCCCATGTGTCGAAGGACCCGGCAGCCATTTCCTTGTGCAGCCCATTGGGCTGCCACAAGTTGTTTTCACGTTGTTAATGTTGTTACTCTGCATGGTAAAATTGCAGCCAAGGAAAACAATGCCATTTTAGGCAACAAGGTGCAGCCTATGGTGCAAGCAATGTTCCCTCAAGATGTTCCTGTATTCTAAGATTCCAATGTCCCCTTACACACTGCTAAATGGATTCAAGAGTGGTTTCATGAACACCAGGATGAAGTCAAACACCTTCCATGGCCTCCCTAATCACCAGATTTAAACATAATTGAACCTTTATGTGAAGTTCTGGAATGTAGAATGCAGAGTAGATTTCAACCGCCTTCATCTCTCAAAGACCTGGAGGCTTTCCTTCTTGAAGAATGGTCCAATATCCCATTAGAAACTATTTATAACATGCGTAACATTGTTCCAAGAAGGATTGAAGCTGTTCTGAAGACAAATAGCGGTCCTCCTAGCAACTCTTAATTAGTGAACTAATATTTATATAGTTTCATGTTTCCATTATTTTGTTTACCCCCTGTACACGCATACATGCATACTACATACTACTGGTGTAACGTTTCACCAACTCCACAGATTGGTCAATTCTCCGTTTTTTAGGTTTTATACATTTATATATAAAAATATATACAACATTTCTTGAATATTTTTATATATACAACATTTTATCAATATTTATGGTGCCAAATGTGCTTAATTTTGTAATTAAATGTAACCTCTTTGTGGTTAGTATGACATAGTGTAGAGCTTTAAGAGTGAAGTTCAACACATGTATATGTATCACTGACATAAACAGATAAACAAGCAGGAGTGTAATGACATCGTCAGCAAGGGCTCGCAACCCATGAACTCCACGACCCGTGCACCTCCCTGCCAAGGAAACCAGTCTCATCCCTCACAACGTTTTACCGTCGTTACGGCAGAAAAATAAATTCTGCTAAAAACCAACACATTAAAATGCAGCCTGCATAATCAATTAATCGCCTTCATTTGACTCTCTTTGGCGAATCGGGAATTAGTCTCGAACTGCAGAGATTAAATTATGGGCATTAGCTTCTCGAAATCCCATTACAGCTTGGGCACTGCCCAGGCACTGTCAACAATGCCCAGATTGCAGTGTTTTGCCTGTAATGTATGCACTTCAATATGTAATGACTGAGTAATCACATTATTTGCTGTATCTACTTTATTTCAGACAGAGGTCTGCATCTGTGGTCCGCTCATAATTGCTGGGACGGGAGGGGGGAGCTGAAAGATTTGCATCAGCACAGGGGAATTTTTGCTGAAAATGATTATGCCAGATTGTTTTTCACGACAGGGAGTGTCCGAAGCAATAAAATTAATGATCTTGAAAGGCGTGGGTAAAGGGGGGAAAAACCTGTTAAATATTGGATGTTTTTCTTTCTGCCGATTTGGTGACATTGACAGGAGCCCGATCCTTAATGACAAGGTACGCAAAAACAAGTTTTCACACCAGAATCACTTGTGTCTGTTCTCCGCGGAATATCATGGTGTACATATACCAGGTACTGTGCGCATAAACCATCAGTCCGGTGGTCTTTTGGGATACAGTATATGCCCTGAATCTGGGTTGGTTTCTTTTGATCCCTGGCTGGGGATCCACTGCTGTTCCGCCTGGTACTCAGCATTAAAAGAAACACAGTGGGCAATAACTCTGTCATAGCCTGGTATTCCGTCCAAGTGGTGCACCTATGCCACTTAATGACACGGAAAGCTTTGACCTGATGACCCGCTGAGTCACCTGGCTCGGACGTGGCTCCTTACTTTACTTTATCATAGGTACTCAACTCTCGGTCCTGAGGGCTGCAAGTATGTACTCCAGCCGAGCACTGGCTATATCTGGTGTCACGGCTTAGTATTCCCCCTTTGTTTATTAAGAGGTGAGCTAACTGATATCAGGTGGTTCAGTTGATTGGTTAGAGCTAATACCTGCAGCCGCTGGGGCCCATAGGACGGAGAGCCGACTATGTTGGGTTGACATAAAGCCTTAGCTTCGTCGCATGAGAGGTGAGAGCGATGCACAAAAAACATGCAATTCAGTAACAACTTATCTTGGTACAATTATGATTCATCACTTCACAGCATGGTCATTTCAAAATCTACTCCACTGGAGCACGTTGGGAGGAGAAGGTGTGTGTGCACAGAGCCATGATATAGGACCTCCGTGCTAAACAGGCAGCCAGGAAAAAGAGGAATCCCTGTCTTTCTAATGACGGCTGCATTCTGTGTCACTGTCCTCAAAGCGGACACTCCATCAACTGTTTATGTGTACTATTTATATTTCAGGCACTACAGTGATCTGCCACCTCTGGTAATAAACTTGCCGAAGGAGCATAACGAATGAGGCGTGAGCTCAGTTTGAATTGAGATTCCGGCGTTTGGGCGAGCCGGGATCGCAGGCACGTTATTTAAACATAAATCAGCCGGCTATGCAAATTCGAGTCAGCCACCGAGGTTTTCCCCGTCGTTATTGTTAATATTGTCCCAATGATTATGACAGATGATGTCACAGCTTAGCCCACCCCTGTTATTGCTCCGCGCGTTGGAGGTGCGTCTCTCGCCGTCTCCCTTTTCTATGGGAGCGAGGACGCTCTCCGCGCGCCACACACTTCACGGACGCTTGCACCTTTGTTTTCGCGTGTAATTACACAGGGCACATGATTACCAGGTAAAACAAATTACGCTCTTGATGGTGGCGGATAAATCTTGGTTTCAATTTGTTGTAATGACCCATGTAATTTTTAAGCTGTGCCTACACATTCCCTCTTTTAACGCGTATCATTAGTGGGATAGTATATTAGATATACATTCCGCGCCTTAATTTGGTCTCCCAGGAGCGCTTGTAATGATGCAGCTGCTTCAGCCGCTGCTCGAGACCGCGTTCTCTTAATTTATTTATTTTAATTTTTTTTGATTAATCGAGTTCTTGAGTGCTGGGAGATTCTGCTGGATTGATACTTCTTACTTAATCCGCAAAACTGTAAAAACATGGACTTTATAGTGCGCCTGACTCTGGTCATGATGCGATTCTAAAATGAAAGGACTTTGGAAATGGTGCCACAGGATCCTGTGTCTTTTTACTGATTTCCTCTCATCTCGCTCAAAATGAGAGGAAATAAAAGCAGCTCATAGAAGGAAGTACCAGCAAGGTACGTCTCGGAAACCGTTCCCCATAGCCCACTGGAACGTGAAGTAACAAAACCACTCTCAAAGAAGGTTGACTACAGACCTGCAAAATACTGTTTTTGTAAGTTTCCATATGGAAGAGAACAATTTTGAAGTGTTACTGATATATGGCTGGTGATTAAAGATCATTAGCCTACACATTTGAAATGAAAGTTTTAATTTTATGTGGTGCACAACATGAGAGCAAGGACCCTTATGCAGTGTTCACCCTTTTGGCAGCCTCTGTTCTATAGGCTACAGTTTGGCATGTACAGATGAACCTTCAGAAAGAGAAAAATGGAAAAAAAGTGAGAACGGTGGAAAAACAAATGATTACATTATTGAATATGAACTGAGAAAACGTATTGAATAAATTTGCATAGATCCGCAATGGATGCCTAACATGTCTATGATGAATTCCATTCATATAGTAGAGAATGAACACAAATGATCTTTCGAAGTGCATTCGATTTTAATATGCCATTATCAAAGTCTACTGAGAAGAAGTGAGAAGTGAACTACCTTTTGATTTACTTTTTGAAAGCCAGTCATATAAATGCACCGACGATTTTGTTCCAGAAGTAAATACTGTATATTCTGTTATATAATATAATCTATAACAGGGTCCTGGAAGCGCAGACCTAGGCGATTTAATAGGTATTTCATTGTAGTTGTTCCATCATGCTCTTATTTATTCAACTCTTAGAGACAGATATTACAAGGTATGTTCTTTGAGCCATATTCTGATGACATACGAAGCTGGCACAGGTGCAAACATAGTTGGTTTTTGCCAATATTTAGAGCGGTGGAAGCAATGTTTGTTGATGGTTATGTTTGTGCCAAGGTTGGTATTATTTTTGTTGTTATTTATTTATTTATTTTTAACTGTTTGTTTAGCACTGAAAGGACTACTGAACGGGCTATTTCTATCTCACTGTTTGTTGGCTCCATGATAGCGAAGGTGACCATACTGCACTGTGTTTCTTGTTTACACTCACACCAATGTGATGTATCAGTTTCAGGGGGGATGGGGGTGTAGCTAATTGATTTAAAAGCGAGTGGTCTCGCCCCATGCAAGTATTAGGCATGTGAGAACCAATCAGCATGCTTTGAATTATATCTGCCTGGATTTTTACCTTTACATGTGACTGAGCGAGAGTGAGAAAAATGGGTTTCCAGATAAAAGTACAAAGCTTGCTGTATACTGTCTGGGGTCAAGGCTAACAGGGATTAAAGGGAAAATCCAGTGCTCAGATGTTTCACTACAATACCCAGAATCAAGAGCACAAATTGTGCAACACAACCCCAGTTTTGAGAAGCGCAACTTATTTTCTGACTGTGACGTGCATTACACATATAAAGATTTTGACATTGTATGTATAGCTTCTTGAACTATGAAAATCATAAAAATATCATTGTAATCCTCAACCATAAAATCCCTTTTATTTAAAAATGATTAAATAATCAAATATAACCTTATATTATCTCATATTGCAATGACTTACTTATTTCTCATTGAGGCAATGACAAATCTATTCCTATCATGCATATATAAAACATACAGTAGTTTTCAGCTTGGTCAATGTCACTTTTCTGTAGCTATTAAAAACAAAAGAGTGGGGGAGATATGTGAAGCCACACAAATGTGATATTGTACTGCAGAAACACACATCAGACTTGAGTTTAATATCTGCTTATGTCACAATAAAAAATGTTTTACACACCCTTCCAAAACGAACGCATTGTATGCAAAACTCAATAACTATTTTGGCCTAGTTGCAGTTCTGCAAATGTTTTAATGGAAACACTTTACTTAAGTCCATTATGTAGGCATCCACAAAGTCTTTTTGAATGCGACATAAGATGTCATAAAGCTCGGAATAAGCCTGCATAAACATAATAAACAGCTTATAAGCCTACATGAGGCATTATAAACCACATCATGATGACTGTTATAACACAACAAACAAAAGTGAGTCATATCTTCTTATGCCAAATATCACTATAACTCCAACAGTAGTAGAGCCGTATGTTACATGATATAAAAATACCACAGTAATGTACCTCTTATAAGGCTATGCCTGTATGGATGCATGCATTATAAAGCTTTGTGTCATATATAATTGGGGAAACTCTAATTCTAATTCTCCCCATAAAGTATAGTTCAACAGTTTCATAATGCTTTCATTGAGGTTTGCAGCGACTGCTTTATGAAATATAATTTGCGACTTCAAGTAAAGTGACATTACATGTAAGTGTCAAGCGTTAATTAAGTGTTAAACACTTTACAGATTAGCATGTCAGAGATGAATATGTTACGGTTCACTCATTTTTAAAACAGTGAAAGCCTTTATTAATGCCTACATACACTATATGGCCAAAAGTCAGTGGACACCTGACCATCACACCTATATGAGCTTGTCGGACATCCCATTCTAAAACCATGGGCATTAATATGGAGTTCGACCCCACTTTGCGGCTATGACAGCTGCCACTCTTCTGGGAAGGCTTTCCACAAGATTTTGGAGTGTCTGTGGGAATTTGTGCCCATTCAGCCAAAAGAGCATCTGTGAGGTCAGGCACTGATGTTGGACAAGAAGGCCTGGCTCGCAATCGGTGTTCTAATTCCTCCCAAAGGTGTTCAATGGGGTTGAGGTCAGGGCTCTGTGCAGGCCAATCAAGTTCCTCCACACCAAACTTGTATAACCATGTCTTTATGGACCTCGCTTTGTGCACAGGGGCACAGTCATGCTGGAACAGCAAAGGGCCTTCCCCAAACTGTTGCCACAAAGTTGGAAGCTCCTAATTGGCTAAGATGTCTTTGTATCCTGTAGCATTAAGAATACCCTTCACTGGAACTAAGGGGCCTATCCCAAACCCTGAGAAACAGCCCCAGACCATTATCCCTCCTCCACCAAATTTTACAGTAGGCACTATGCATTCCGGAAGGTAGCGTTCTGCTGGCATCCACCAAACCCAGATTTTTCCATCAGACTGCCAGATAGTGAAGCGTGATTCATCACTCCAAAGAACACGTTTCCACTGCTCCAGAGTCCAGTTGCGGCGTGCTTTACACCACTCCAGCCGACGATTGGCATTCCGCATGGTGATGTGAGGCTTGTGTGCAGCTGCTCGGCCATGGAAACCCATTCCATGAAGCTCCCGACGCACAGTTATTGTGCTGATGGTGCTACCAGAGGCAGTTTGGTACTCTGTAGTGAGTAATGCAGCAGATGATAGGCGATTTTTACATGCTATGCGCTTCAGCACTCGTCGGCCCCGCTCTGTGAGTTTGCGTGGTCTACCACTTCGTGGCCGAGCTGTTATTGCTCCTAGGCGCTTCCACTTCACAATAATAGCACTTACAGTTGACCGGTGCACATCTAGTAGGGCAGAAATGTCATGAACTGACTTGTGGCAAAGGTGGCATCCTATGACAGTGCCGCGTTTAAAGTCACTGAGCTCTTTATGAACCATTCTGTATTCTAAATGTTTGTCTGTGGAGATTGCATGGCTATGTGCTGGATTTTATGCACCTGTTGGCAATGGGTGTGGCTGAAGCACCTGAACTCAATAATTAGTAGGGGTGTCCACTGACTTTTAGCCATATAGTGTAAGACTTACACCAAAAGTAAGATGTTCCCTAAAATTTAAATAGGTTCAAATATAATTTTCACTAAAGCTGTTCCAAAGTTTAATGCTTTATGACATCTAATACAGCATTAATAAAGCCTTTATGAACACAAGTAAAGTGTTACCCAGTTTGATATTTTAAAATGTCACATTTTTATTGCGTCTTTGATAACTGAATACTTTGTTTTTAACCTCATTGAGGCAAAACATGATCGAATAAAAAATATTTTTCCCTTGTACGCAAACTCTGAATGTGCAAGTCTGTCTGATGCATTATCCATAATCTTCAGAATATACAGTCAGGTCCAGAATTGTTGGCACCCTTTATGAAAATGAGCAAAAAAGACTGTAGAAAACAAGTGCCATTAGTGAGATAAATTGTAATTTTCCAACATGTGGAAAATGTTTTACTTTATTAATGATTCAATGGAATCGACCAAAAAAACACAAATTTATTTTGGGAAATTGTACATTTCTTTCCAAAAAAGGAATTTCACAAAGGTTTCAGAATTATTGGCGCCACTGTTATTAGTACTTGCTGCAGCCTATTTATATAATATTTCATAAAGATGGAGAACATATTTGGAGGGATCTTGGACCATTCCTCCATTCAGAACCTTTGAAGATCCTTGATATCCTTAGGTTTGCGCTTATGGACTGCCCTCTTCAATTCAGACCACATGTTTTCAATAGGGGTTTCAATAGGGTAAGTCTGGAGACTGAGATGGCCATTGAAAAACATTGATTTTGTTTTGGTGGAACCATTTCTGTGTTGATTTTGATGTATGTTTGGGGTTATTGACTTGTCGGAAGGTCTACCTATGGCTAAGTCTCAGCTTCCCAACATAGGAAACCAGGATTTGGCTAAAATGTTGTGGTACTTGGTGGAATTCATTATTCCATTGATCTTAAAAACAGCCCCTGCACCACTGGCAGCAAAACAGCCCCAAAGCATCAATGATCCACCACCATATTTGACAGTAGGCATGATGTACTTTTCCTTGTATGCATCCCTCTTTTGACGAACATGATGGTGTACATAGCCAAAAAGGTACATTTTGGTCTCATCTGACCATAGTACCCAGTTCTAGTCATAGTTTCAATGATGTTTAGCAAACTCCAGATGCTTGAATTTGTTGGCTGCTCTCAGTAAGGGCTTTGTTTGTGCAGCTCTTGCAAAAAACCTGTTGGCATGGAGCGTTGGGGTCTTATGGTCGACTTTGTGAGTTTTTGACCCCAAGACGCAACTAAAGTCTGCAGTTCTTATTAACTTAAACAAGTCGAATTTTATTGCAGATTTAACTTTGTTTGGTTTTACTGTATTTAAAATAATACAGGGTGCCAATAATTTTGACACCTATATTTTTCAGAACAAAATAGTATAACTCAATAAAAAGAAAAGAAAAATTAGAAAAATTGTATTAGAATAAAAGTATATAGATTTCCCATTTGTTTGAGCATAACATATAGCTTATTATCTATGTTGCTTATGTTACACAGCCTTTTCTGCTCATTTCCATCAAGGGTGCCAATAATTCTGGTTTGTTTCTGGAGTCCAGGAGCCTTTCTTCAGCCGTGGAGGCATGCATTAGCTGATATATACTCAGATTATACGTAAATCAAATGATACATTTAGACGTAGTTCTCCTTTCACACCGCATCGTCACCCTGGAAATATAGGGCAGAAGTGCCCACCTCCAAATACCCCTAAAGCACCATACATTGCCCACATGTAAAAAGAGGACTGGCGTTGTGGAGGACCCCCAGACCGGAAGCTGGAGCCTTCCCACACACACACACACACACACACACACACACACAACCTCCCTCCCATGGGATCCCCTGGGAGCCTGCTCTTGGACAGAGGCCTAGATCAGCATGACCTAAATTCAAAGGCGAATTAAGAATGTGTCCAGTGAAAAGGGACACTTTGCAAATGAGCTCCGACAGAGAGCGGAGTGCTCGCAGTGCAGGGAGAGCCAGGGCCTTGGCTCCGTCAGAGTGCTTTAATAAATGCCAAATGGACTCCCCTGACCCAATATTACTATTGCTGTTATTCTGTATTTATTTATTTATTGATTAACTTTTATTTACAGCTCTGCTTTATTTTTTAATTATATCTCTACAAGATTTAATCACCTAAAACGTTTTTACTATATTGCATTACTAATTATAATGAGCAAATTACCAAAATTATCATTTTAAGCCAGGTTGTTGTATGAATAATGAGTGAAATGCCAGTGTTTAAATAGCAAAAAGGTTATTTTTTTAAAAGAGCTCTTAATAGGTGTTGCCCTAAAGAATGTGCCATCGGGTGTGATCATAACCTTCTCTGAAAATATGCCTGAAAGTTCTTCCTCAAAAATGACATAAGAAATATGGCTCTCTATAGATAGGTATAGACCCAGAGGAAGATTCTTTATTGTGTCCACTTTTAGAGACTTTGAGAAAGTAATCTTTATTGGGAACATATATCTTCAAATGGGTCTTTTGGGGGAAAGCTGTGACTTTGAGGATATTTAATCACGACTACATGGAAGCAGAGGTTCTTGGGAACTGTTAAAATGAGCCGCAGCTCGACTGACAAGCACTGCACCAGCACAAGGTCCGGACATGACAAAATGAAAGAACACACAGTGAAAGTGATAAGCACTATATGTACTTTTTATTTATATAAGTAGATTAAGAACTAGATTTCCCCTGTGAAGGCCTTCCTAACTTCACTACTGTCCCTTCCCTCTCTGACTTATAACAGATCTAGTGACATCTGTGCTCAGCACTGAGATAATGTATCCACAAACACCCAACAATCAAAAGTGCAGGATGTTTCACCATCACAATCTTCACCGCACAGGAGTCTCTCATTACTTAGTGCTGGGGTGTCCAATCTTAGCCAAAAGGGGCCGGTGTGGCTGAAGGCTTTTGTTCTATCCCAGCACTAAAATGCCTGATTCAACTAATAAGCTAATCACAGTCCTCACGCAAGACCTTGATTAGTTGAATCAAGTGTTTTAGTGTTGGGCTAGAATACAATCTTGCACAAACTGGCCCTTCTCAGATATGTTGGGTGGACATGGACTAGTGGAAAAGGCATGGCAATTAGGCATGCTGTAGTCATCTCACCTAATCCAATAGTTATGACCAGATACAAGTTAAAGACATGCACCTGGATAAGGCTAAACTAAACGAGGCAGTCCTAACACATGGCATGTAAGCAAGTCTATACACACTACCTGCCTTAGGGATCCTGTAGCAAGCCGTTTTCACCAATTTCATTCTCTTTATTTCCCACTTTAAAACAGCCTTTGTTTCATGTTGTTACTGAAAATAAAATGTGATTCCTCTTCTGTTCCATTTAATACTTGTTCTTTCATAAAGAAAAACTAAACCCTTGAAGGTGTTGATTCAACCATTACTCCTCAGCATTTCCTTCTTGATTGTGTCTGATTTAAACTGCTCCATGCATAATTGCTTTTCTTTCTTCCTGTCTTAATTCTTTGTTCATTTCTGCTGCATGCGTACGGTAGATCATCCTGTCCTTTTTCCAGCTTTGGTAACCTTTCCTCTGATATTGTTCATATTCTCTTCTTGACCTTCCTGATCACATGTATCAGGTTTCAAGGAGAGGTTCTCCCTTGCTTGACACTCATTCACTCCACTGGAATGCCTCAAGGCTCTGTTTTGGGTGCACTTATTTTTTCAATGTATCCCTGCTCTTGGGGTAATTGCATTGCTTCCAATAGTTTCTCACATTATTATAACAATAATAATAATTATTAGGTTTGCCATATTAGTATCCTTCTGAATAAATTCTCGAGATCTTCAAAACAATCTTCCCCTAATATGTTGTTGTTTCACCTTGAAGGACACGCTGTCATAAACCTGAGGATTCCCTGTCCTATCTCTCAACAACACATTACTCCTTCTCCGACTGGCTTGTGTTTCCATGTACTATAATGCAACATGAGTGGAATTTGTGCATTTTTAATGATGTATTGAACACAGCACTGCCTTGTCCAGGCTTTTGGGCCCTTTGAAAACTGCTGTTCTCTTTCCAGGCCTTCCCTCTTTCACACTAGCTCCCCTCCTAAGGATATAACGTCTCACTGCTCAGTTTTTACCCTCTTCTTCAAAACGTCACGCTATCCTGTGCCTCATTTCTCTTCTTTTATTCCACTTTGCCCTTGCTTGTTGTTCAGTTAATTGCTGAGCTTTATCACTATCTAACATGATCCCCAGTGTTCCCTCTCACATGTGCTAAGGTAAACCAGTTCCATTGTTAAAACCAAAAGCTATGAAAGTTGCATTAGCCCCTAAAGCAGGGGTCCCCAACCCTGATCCCGCTGAGCCACAGGGTGTGCTGCGTTTCCTGACCACTCAGCACTTAAAATCAATCAAAGCAGTTGATTGCACAGTTAAAGCACCTTACCTGGTTTCTTGGGTTTTCAGATGAACTTCCAGGACCAGGGTTAGGGACCTCTGTCCCGAATTGATGGAGCATTGTTGTACAAAAATAATACAAAATATTTTTACAGTTAGTGATGTCAAGTCAACAGAAAGTAATTTGCAGCAATTATTCTTTCCCCCGTTGCAATTATATTTCACATTTTTGGGAAAACAATTTCTCGAAAAGGGACCCTGCTTAAAGACAATATATCAATGAATCATGCAGTTATGTGTTATTATATGTTGTTATCTACAGCATAACTGAATTAGTGTAAAATGCAAACCAGGTATGCCTTTGTCAGGTGTGGTCAGTAGTCCTACCCCCACCCAATAAAAAGACACAAACATCGCTTTCATTTCTTTTTGAAAGTTGCAGCCAAATTAGTTAGCAACTTTTGCACCCACCCCTTTAATTTATTTGTCTTCTAAAAAGGCATTCTTATTGTAACTGCTAATATTCAAATGTAGAAAAGCGACTCCCCTGTTTAATTACACATTCATGAGACATACATTCGCAGTGGCTCTCAAACAATGGGTTCTCAATGAAAGGCCATTCAAGATGAGGTTTTCAATCTTGAACAAAACAAAGATGAAGGAACAGCGCTGGAGCGCTGGAGATGCTCCACACCGGTGCTGGCTGGCGCGCCGGCACGCTCACAATCCCACCTGCGTCAGAATCCCAGCCTCAAAGCAGCAGCCTCCCCCTTTTGTCTGCGCAGAATTTTGATCCAAAGAACCTTGAAGAGAGGGGTCCCGCCCGCCACCTGAGATTTTTGACAACAACGGTGAAGCACGCGAGCACGGAAGTGCAAGGTAATTAGAATGCTGCTTCTGAACACAGTCGGCTCCCATTTTCACAGAGGAACACTCTATAGGTTTGGTGTGGAGCCCATATGGGAATCCAGGACCTATGGTTGCCTTCAATAGCATATGCTAATTGCTGAAATTAGCATAATTCATTAACATTTGGGTCCTAATTACACAATGAACGCACAGATTTTTCTGAAAACCTGAGCGGTGTGCTTTGACTTCCTAATGTATGATACAATTAATGCTGCTCTTATTTACATATTGCTCGGAAATTTGAAATGATAAAGCGCTGTAAAGCAAGAAATTTACGATTAGTCTCTAATCAAACGCTGTTGCCTCTTTTTTTATTTTATTTCCTCCCATCCTACAGATGCTGCTTCGGCAGCCCTCAGGTTAGTCGGAAATCTGCTGCTTGTATTTATTTACAAAAAGAACACGTTTGCAACCCTAAAGACTGCTCAGAAATGCAAATCACACGTGTATGAATAATAGATCAGTGCTGTGTTTGCAATCAGCTCAATGCACATAATTTTCTCAATCGAAAAGGGCAAACGAAGGAAGGTGTTTCCACGTATCATTATTGCCACATATGTTTGATGGGTAATCATATATTCTCTTTGATAGTGGCTGTTTAGTTAACATTAATGAAGCTCATAAACGCGAAGAACAATGACTCTATTTCCTTGTTACTCTGATAATTATGGGGCCATCCGCTTGCATCATTGTGCTGGGGAGCTCGACTTTACACAATAAAAACAGGGTCTTAACCATTATCTTTACTACAACAGTGTCCTGCTTTCAGCTTATTTTTAATTATATTCCACACAGCCCTGAAGCTAACATGATGAGAATTGTCCATGTTTTGGTAGGCATGCTGTACATTTCACTCCATTATCTGATTATTCTGTAGATTACAAACTGTTGTCTCACACATGGGTGTGCATGGTAGGTGTGCATGAGTAGACCCCAACCACATATACTATATCTTAGTTTTTTTGGTGAGGGGGGAAAAAAGAATTTATGTAAATCGAGCACAGTCTTTTCCCTTGCCCTTCTGAGACACCTGGGCTCAACTCATACGGGATGGATTACATGGCCACACACAAGGCAAGAGACCGTAATCGGGCCTATCCTCAGCCTGGACAAGGGCTAATTGAACTGACAGGCTTGCTTGCATTTGATCCATCTGGAGTATGCAGGGGCCCCTCGAGGACCCCGGTTTGGGGGGTAGCGGGGGGATGAGAGTTTTAATGAACGGAGACTGTCATTAAAAACATAACTATTTCCTCAGAGATCACATCCCATTTAAATGCAAAAAAGAGAAGAGCAGCGATTCAAAGATCTCAGATTTTTCTTTCTGCCATTCAAACTGCAAATTTGAATCTCCAGGTGAAAAAAAACAGAAACCTTTGCCGCTAAAGCTGACTAGTCCCAATTAATTATCTTTACTCACATTTAAACTGTATGGGATGTCTCTACCAAACGATCCCACTTTTAACGCATGCACTGATATTGTCACGGATTGTACTTTACGTATTCAAGTGCACAGCTTGGACTCAAAATGACTAAAAGAATGAACAAAAAAGTTTTCGATGGCACAAATCAGAGAATTTTGGCTAATGTACTGCTGTGTTCAACTAATAAGGAGAGTACAAATTCAAGTATGCTGATCAAATTTTGAAATGATTGGCTTAGGTGAATGCAATAAAATTAACAAAGATTGAGATCCTTTGGTGTTGGTGCAGTGACATTATTCAATGGCTTGTTTTCTTAGAAAAATAAAAAATAAAAATCCCAGCTGGATGTTTAATTCATTTCATTTAATGCAATTAATTTAACAAACCTAAATATGCAATTCCTCAGGTGTTTCCAGAAAACTTTACTTTTAATTAAGGAAACATCAAATCTGCTAATTACCTGCTAATCACCTGCCCAGTTAAACCTGTGGCTCACCATTTCCTGTTTTACTTCACCAGAGTGACACGTTGACCACAACCAAGCCCACCATGACCATGGCTTTCACGAGACTGTTTCCAAATATGGCATCTCTAAATTACCAAAATGAAACAATAAGACTTCTTGGGCTTTTTCATTTCTATTGTTTTCCACTCTTTCCGTAAACCTGCTGCTGTGGTTCAGCCCTCAGGAGTACAGGCAGGAGGCAATTTGTGCTGAGCTCTGATTGTGGGAGAGCCCAGCCGCTACTGGTTCCCCTGGGCTGGCTGCACAAAGGCACGGAACCCAGCACATTTTGGCAAACTCCTGGCCTGTGGCAGTGTGCAAACTGAGAGCCCGTCCTGACGTCGTTTGGGCCTTCCACAAATTGGGAGCGGGGGGGTGGCCCTGGCAAGTTGTCAGCAACCTTGATGAAATCATGACATCCACACCACCGAAAACCAGGTTCACGCCAACAGCTATGAGGGTTAGGAAAAGGCCTACTGCCAAGGAACACTGAAAGAAGCTCTCAGGGATATTATATTTTATTACATAAAGGCTGAAATTAATATTACATATTAAGGTGAGTGATTTGAATACATGCAAGGTTTATTGCACCTTGAAAAGCAAAACTAATATAATGTGGTTGATTTTTTTCAATATTATGTTAGGCAAGTGGGGTGGTGTGCATATTTTAAGAGAATCATCATATTTCACAAAACCAAAGAGCAGAAAGAAAAAATAGATATATCTGCAATTGCAATTCTGTAAACTAGTATTACAGCAAAGCTTTATAGTTCATTTTAAATTCTCCTTCTTAAATTCCTCTTACTGTAAGTGTTGTTTCTTTTAAACAACATCTGATCAACACCTGCGTGCTTGGACGTAGCATGTGCAGTTTTGATTAGTTAGTTTAACAAGTTTTACTATGTGTGTCTGTCATTGTGTGTATAAGCAAGTGTGTATGTGTGTGTGTGTTGTGTGTGTGTGTGTGTGTGTGTGTGTGTGCAAGTGTCTGTGTGTGTGAGTTTGTATGGGTGAGTGACTATTTGTGTGTTTGTGTGTAGTTTGAAGTCCCTCCATATGTGCGGGAAGTGCTGTGCCATGAATAGTTTTCTTATATAGTATTGTATTGTATTGTATTGTATATCATATTTAAAATAAAGACAAAAATGAGTGTGCGTCTGTGTATGCGTGTCATAATTGGCATGAAACTGCGGGAGGTGCTGCATGGAGCTTCGGGAGGTGCTGAACAGAAGTTAAAAAAAGTTCATAAGAAAAAAACTTTTGATCACCTGATATGTGCGTAGAAAAAACATTTGTATCAACGTAGCTAGCAACACAAGCAGGTGAGTTAGCTAGCTAGCTATCAAGAAGTAACCCAAATAAGTAACACATTTTCCACAATTCTGTGTAATGAATTGATTGAGCTGTTGTGTTTTTACATTTTTATTCAAAATGTCAGAAAAACGTATTCGCGAATTCTATAAAAAGCCTGCAGCAAAAAAACTAAACAGCACCGACCGCAGCGCCATCACTTCCCCATCACCGATACCTCTATCCTCAACCTCAGAGGCACAGCACCTGATTTGACCACAATCACTCCATTAAATGGAGCACTTTGTTGTCTTAATCACCCCATTTATATGGTCCTATGTGGCACCCAACGCAGCCCACAGAGGGTTCTGAGGCCTTTCAATGGTGATTTCAACCGATTCGTCAATGAATCATTGCGGGAGTTAGTGTCAAAATTGGTGAGTGTGAGGTGAGGCACTATTTCTGTTTGTTAAAAATCATAATAACAAATGGTGATGTAAGTTACTTCTAACAGGTTTTCAGTTTTTTTCTGCTTCACTCATAAAACTAATTCAATCCAAAAGTAGAAGCAATATTTTGGTTATGCCTTTGAATGGTGTAGCTTACATCGGCACTGAAACTTTTTCACGTTCTTTGTAAGCCAGGTTGGTTTGATAGGTGGAAGTTGTTGCATTATGCCAAAGAAACCAAGCGTGTTCGTTGCTATGTCTGGGTAAAAGCAGTGAATTAAAAAAACTGGTCAGTGCAAGTACTATTCAAAACAACACTATTCAAGCCACATTGCGTTATTATAACGTTATATTTTTGTTTTGATTTCAGCACCCCTAAGTCAAAATATTTTCCCACGCGAGTTTCCCATTTTGAGTCCCTCCAGTGTTCTTATTCTTATCAATTAGAGAGACCAGCACTGGCCCCATCCACAAATCAGCACAAACTGTCCCAGTAACCAACAAACAGCTGTGCAAACTATTAAGACTGTGTGTGTGTGTGTGAGCAAGTGACTCTGCGTGTGTGTGTTATGCATGTATATTTGAAATAGAAACAATTCAAAGAAAGGACAAGAAACGAATTTATTGTAATGCAACTCTGCTAATAAAAGCTGTTATGCTGCATCATTGCTCTTTTGGAGGAATAGGTGGGCATCTTAGGATTCCATTCAATATAACCACAACATTGAATTACATATTTAAGCAGCCGATCTTTTTTTTCTTTGTTTCTCACACAACATTTCTCAATATATAAAATTTCACAATAATTTAATTGACCCTATTACAATCAATTTGTATAAAAACAAGAGAGAATGAAACAAATGCTTTGCATTTGTGAATCAAACAAGGCGCATCATGGTCCAATTGAAAAGTAGCCTTGTGGGGCTTGAAGTGCAGACAAAGTGCAAGGCTAGGCACAAGGGTAAAACTGCAAGGTGTGTAAACCTCAAGTTTAGAACACCAGACCACTGAAGTGTATTATAACTGGGAGGCTGTTCTTGACATCCCAGACAAGCCTTTCCTGAGGGAAGTGGTTAGTATCTGAAGGCATTATTTCAAAAGGCTAGAAGAAAACTTTCAGAGTCTGTAAGGAACCCAATGAATCCTGTATAGAGGTGAAATAGCAAAGAGCCAGGGACAAACCCTTGAGGTACACCTCTTGAGAGTGTTTGGAGGACAGATCATCAACATTCCTGAAAACTCTGAAGGAATGGTCAGCCAAGTGTGTGTGTGTGAGTGTGCATGGGGGGGCAAAATGTACCTGTGCAAAATTGTTGTAGTTGAAAAGCAAGACAACTTAGTTACTGTTGCTTCAAGGAAAGGCATTAATATGATGTAGCAAGGTGGCAGGGGTGGCCACCATGCCAGGTGGTGAGTGGATGGAAAACAAACCAAAAAAAAGCTCTTGTAGGCCAATGGCCAGTTTATTATTTTTAAACACTACACAATAATCAAATAAAACAAAACACAAAAACCAAGTTGAACCAAAAGCCAGTACTTTTACAAGCAACGAAAAGCCAGCACTTTTTCCTCCATGCCCCAAAAACAAAAACTCCTTCAGGCATGGCAGGCCGTGCTTTTATAAAAGCCTAATAAAGGCAATGGCTAACACCTGAGTTGATTGCTCATTAGCCTCAGGTGAGCCTGCCTGTAGGTGAGGCCACTGCTGTCCAAGGTCCCGTGGTACCCTCCAGGCTGTGGGAGGGAACAGGAACACCTGACAGCAGCCAAAAGGGAGGCGCAGCCCTCTCTACCTCTCCCAGTGTCGCACATGAGTAAAATGTTTGTGTTGCATTTAATTTGCACTCCGACACCAGTATCTCACCACCTCTATTGGGCTGTTGCCGGCGAAGACATGTGGTGTGATCAACGACACGGTGCCTGAGCTTTCCTCGACAGCTTGCACCTAATTTAAAATGTAAACCACAAAGAGAGAGAGGGGGAGAGATAGAGACCTAGAAGTAGAAAAAGAAGCATTGAGATTTTTACATTATGTTTTCTTAAGTATATTGAAGTGCTCCACATTTGCATGTTTGTATTTTTCCAGGCTGCAGGAAGTACATAATTATAAGTGTGTACACACGCGCACACTCCAGTGAAGTGGCTTCACTGTCGCAGATCACCAACCATTATTTTTTGATAGACATCTTACACAGTATGCAAGCCAACTGATGATCCACCACGAAAAACTGTCTCACAAATACTAAAGCTAAATACTTTTCACAAAAAATGTATACCAAAAATGACAAGGGCAGTTCTCGAGAAACATTTTTGTCATTTCTCTCAAATTCGAGGGAGGTGTTCTGTATTTATCAAATAAACAACTAAATGTAATATCATCCTTATTGGTCTCAGCAGAAATGTCAGGCCCATCTTGCAGATTTCTCCTTGATGAGAAAAATCCAATTAAAATGTCAACTAATTTTTATTAGGGTCTGCCTACTCGGTTGGGTTCAGCATGCCCCCTGGGTTGGGAAGGCAAAATAAATGGATCGTGCCATGCAACGCAATTCTGAAAGCATTAAAGGTCCACATTGCCAAATGTTGCATTTACTCTTACTCTAAAGGAATCCCTGAGTCTCACTGTCTGCCCCTGCTCTGATTGCAGACAAAGGGGAGTGTGGCAAACAATCTTTCTCCTCTGTCATGTCAGTGGTGGCTGGTGCCTCCAGAATCAGAGGAAGCATGTAAGAGGCATGACCTGAAGTTGGGTGGCTTACCGTACCCATCTGAACCACCATAACCAACCACATTTGATTTTCAATCAAAGATCCACTACCATATTTCACCATAGGTATGTCCCTTTCAGCATAGGATTCTTATATTGAACTCAAGGCCTTAAGTTCACTATTTGTAGCTTAGCCTATCTTTAGTCACATCCATCCAGATCCATTAAGGGCAATGAAATTAAGGCATGGGGATCCAATTAAAATGTCAACTAATGGACTGCAATATAATGAATGCACTCAACTGCAGTACCCACTGTAACCACTAGTGCTTGTATCGCCAGTGCCATGTTGTTACTACAGAACACAAAATGGGTTTGAGGCCACCCAAGCCTGTGTGACCAAGCAAGCAAGCAAGCTGAGAGGCAGGCAGTAAACAACACATCGCTAATAGTCGGTACTGGCTAGCTAGCTTTGTTGCAGTTTTAAATCAATTTAGCTGAAGACAGCAATGACATCTTCCTCTCGGACTCAAGCTGACGATGCAGATTTAGCTCTGAATAGGACCAACACCTTATTAAGACTTTATGTTGGTGCTTCTTTTATTTTGGCTGTTGCCTGTAAGTAGCACATATGAAAAAGTATTTAAGTTATTGCCACTTTAACATATGGTATATATTTTTATAGACAATTTATGCATATATTAAAATATATTTTTGATCAAATTCAATTGTGTAACACAGTTTATACTGTAACATATGCATACAGTTAAATGTAAGATTGTGACAGTAAATGATATGTCTTCCGAGTGTATTTAAACACATGTAACTTCCAGGTCCACTGATTGATCTTGTAGTGCTCACTGTCTGAGGATTACTCCATAAGTAGGGCCCCGCTTATCCTCTCAAACGAATGGAAGTTTGAAATAAGTTTGACAAATGTATGTACTGTGGGCTTCCTCTCCTTTCATTTAGCTGCTTTCAAAAAAAAAAAAAAAAATTCAGTATGGAACACTATGTTGGAAGCATGATCTTTAAAGATTAATTTGTTTTGTTATATTTGAAAGAGGACACTGATCCCCGAGAACAATAAACATGAAAAGCCAAGAAAATAGATCTTTTTAATGGAATTTAACAATGGGTCTCTGGTGAACTCATTACATTGACCAGTTTGACTTCTTTTACAGCCACTTATAATTAGTATCTGCAAGAGTTATGGCTGTAATCAAGCTAGTTTTTCTCTGACTTCTTTCCTTTGTTCGCCATTAACTTTGGTGTTGCGCTTGCTCCGTGAAGGGGGTCATATCAGTAACAGACAGTGGCAATAAAACTAATAAAACCGCAGGGTTCCTTCAGGAGATCTTTAATAATTCTGTGGATATGAGCTTTTTTTTTCACTACAAAGCAGCAATTAAGGGGAGAGCCCAATCCACTTGACGATAGTGGAGGTACTTGTTGTGAGTGGCTGCATGCGGGTGTATGTCCAAGGCTGATTGGCTTTAGTTCTTGGAGGCCACTTCATACCATCCAATAAACTGCACGAAAATATACCACCACCACAGTGACAGGTAAATAACCAATTTAATAACAGAGATTGAAATATAGCAATCTGGCTGCAATTAATAACAAAAACAAAAACAAGAACAGTAATACATTTCTTAAAGTTAAGAGCAACGTGCAGGGTTATTAAACTTTATAGTGATTTACAATTAAATCATTTTGATTGTGCACTACTGTGTTTTCATGAGTACCAAAGATTTATGGTTCTGTGTGGCTCAGTACATAGGGCACAGCAACGCTTAGGTTGTGGGTTCAATTCCCCTTGGGACCATATATACTGTAAATATATGGCCTCTTGTTCTGCTAACCGAACTTATCTTTAAAAAAATGTGGTAGTTCACTTTGTTAATCCCTTATAAGAATTAAAAAACCTCAATCAAATCCCCCCAAATACAATGTCTTTCAAGGAACTCAAAGTGCTTTATGGTGAAGGGGGGGAAAGTTACCTCACCCACCATCAATCTATACCACTCACCTGGGCGATGCACGGCAGCCATTTTGCACCAGAGCGTGTACCAGCTTAGGTGGAGAGGGAGGGAATTGTTGAGGGTAATTGACCATAGCGTCTCCCCGCAGAGAGAGGATGGACGACGGCCATGCCTGTTTGCACGCTCCCAGATCGAGAAAGGATGTTGCAGCAACACGCCGTTCCAAATTGGGGCATAAAAGTTGGGGATGAAAAGTTGTCTGAAAACAATTCGCGAAAATATTTATTTTCATGACAGTTGGGGGTCAAAGCACAATTGCGGGTAGCCAATGTCTTTTTTGTCTCTATGACTTTTTACATAGGAGGAGTCTCGCGATAGGTTTCCGTGACAGGAACGTATTTAGTTTGATGTGAAAAAGAAGCTCTCTGCTTGAAGAAACTCCCTTCTGATGGCAAACATCCAGGGAGTATTTCAATTTATTATAACATTGCTTAACATTGCTTAACATTTATTATTTTTTAAAGTAATATACAACGTAATCACCTTGCGATGTACGCGAAAAGTAGGTGTTCCTGTTCCCTCCCATTATACATTTAATCCAGCCATGGTCCTGGGTACAATGTTTTGCCACCTAAACCACTTGTATTTGTATCCATTGGCATTACTAACAGAATGCTTACTATTAATAGAAAATAAAACTGCAGAAAGGTGGCAGGCTGCATGTTGCACTGTCACGGCAAAGACAAGATCTCAAGTAGTCATACACAGACAGCAATGGTCAAGGTAGAAAGAAATCTGGGTCAATAACATTTGCAATAATTAATCTCATGGCAACCATGTCAGAACATATCGCTGGATTCAGGTCTCTGCTTTCCAGAGGAGACAAAAAAAAACACAAAAATACACAGTTCCACTATCCAGAGCACAGACCCCCATTGTCCACAGGAACTGTGGACCACAGTATCGATGAGCTAACGTGACTGGAACCTCACTTCTGCAGGCACCTGGCTCATGAATGTGAAAGTGAAAAGGGTTATTTAGAGTTCAGTCAGGAGCATTTCAGAGGAATTGAGTCCAGCTCCTCTCCCTAGTACTTATGGGCCGTGCATTACCCATCATGCAACAGCATTCGCAAAGGTCTGTCCAATCCCCTTTATTGCTGTGTTGCCTTTTTTATTTCCTGTGCCTTTACTGCCCAGCTAATGGCTTATTTATTACATCCATACTTCATAATGATGTTCCTGTGTGGCCTAATTACCCACCGCTCTTCTTTGGAACTCTAAAATAATTATGGTCCTTGTTGTTTTAATACAAGTCCTCGTCAGACTGAAACTCAAGAGGCTGGAACTCAGTGCATCTTCAGTGTTCCCAGAGGGGATTATTTTAGCGTGGCACCAAGGGTGGATCTTTGGCAGACCCATGGTAAATATTTATACAATGGCAGGGAAAGGAGAAGCTTGAGTTTCCATTGCAAAACCGAGTCAATTATCTCACGCCAACACACAACACGTCTCTGCGTGGCTTCCCCCGTGGTGATAGTCTACACAGCCCTTCTCCACATTCCCCATAAACAAACATTCCCACAAGTTTGTCAATTAAGAATGTGAAGAGATGATATAACATTTCATATTTAAACATGTGTACCTTAGCTGGAGACCTTTGTGGTTTAGTTTCAGATATGGTTGTTGATTTGTTATTTGTGATCGGTTTTTAATATGTACACTAAAACTTGTAATGCAATTAAGAGTGCCTGAGGGAATTTAGTAGGGGCACTTGCTAAATCTTTCAGAGCAACATGACTATCTAGTCCATCATAACTCCGTTAATGTATATTATTTATTAAATAATAGTCACTTAATGGAAAATGCACAGAAATTAAATAATGAAATGTAGTGAAAGACAGATGTGTCTGTGTGAATGCAACCAGCACACATTTCGGTAGTTTTTAATTTATGAAACTGCAATCTGTTCATAATCTAGCAGGTGAAATTAAATAGCTCATGCAAATGTTTGGTATATTGCTCCTGTAGGTTTGGTCATAACTAAAGATATTCAACTTTGTTGTGCTTTGTTTTTGTTTTTTTCCAAATGTGCCATATTGTGAATTTTTTCAATCAATTTTCCCCTTTCTTCTCTCTAATTTCAAATCTACAATTTTGCCCCTCAAATGACAGCTGTGCCACACACACACACACAGAAGAGCACTGCAGCTGAAACGCATACTGTACATTCCTCTGATGCATTCGCCTGTGAGCCAGTGACTTTGCCACACTACAGCAAGCACAGTGCTACAAGAGAGCTAGTGTCAATCTCATGAGATGCATGTCTCGGATGAGATGTGTGATGACAACTGGTAGCCTGTGGATGCCTGGTCCTGTGAGTGCCCTTCTAGATGCCCACCCTGCCCCTAGTGGACTCATTCTGTCCTGCCACTGCAGACACCCAGTTTTATTTTGATCAATTAAAGGCTTGCTCTTGCGGTGAGCACCTTTACTGACTAAATTACTCTAGAGCTCATTTTGATCACCTTTTTTCATGATACCAGATTGTTATAAGGGTGTTTTAGGTTGTTATTGTTTTATATATTGTTGTAACTATAATACAAAGATTGTTGATATCACTGCGGAGAGCAGAATGTCTGTAGATCGCATTCAGTAACTTGAAGGCACTGTTGCGTTTGTCACAGGATTGAGAGGAATTCCAGTTTCCATGGGTGCACTTCCTGTACCAACTCATCAACTTCCTGTTTGACCCAGCAGAGCAATTTGAATGAAACAGTATTCTAACCACATAGCAATGCCCAGGTACAGAGAGCATCTCTCTTTTAGTTGGTAATTTCACAGTTATGAAATTCATAACAAATGTGCTGGTCCTCCATGACCAAATAAATGTTGAACAGTGGTCAGAGTATTGTGAGATTATTGCTTCTGATTGTTGGCAAGGCACAGTCACATCCCCCTTAAGCACAATACCTGCACAATGAATTGCATGACTCATTTTCCCCGATTTACAGTGTATAACTTACATTTGACACATGCATTCATACAGCGGGGTATTCGCAAAATAAGTTTAGATTAAGTTCCTCACTCAAGTGTGCCACTGCAATGGCCCTCCCATGTTTCCACGGCTCCCTCAACCTAGTCTAGTTCTGACCCAGATCTACAGTATGTCCAGAATATGTAAAACGATGTGAAGGTCACATGAGTGGAAGCTAACATGCATGCACTGTACTGATGTCTTTACGTCGTTCAGCACAGGAATGTAACACAGGAATATTTGCATATGATTGCTGCATGGTTGGGGGGTTCCTTTCGCAAGTTCTTAACAAACATAGGTCCTTCTCCTGGTAAGAGCGAAAGACTCAAAGGCTTCAAAAGTAAGAACGTGCAAGCCAGCCACATCCACCTCCACGCGTTTAATCATTGGAATTTCACACAGCAAGACACAGAGGGAGGGTGAGGCTGAAGTGGATAATAGCCGGCTTTGTTGCATCTTTTATTTAAATGGCTTCCCAGTCGCTTCTCCAGGAAACCGCTCCTTTTGGCGCACCCGCGCCATACTGTTGGTTTGCATTCTATAGATAATTGGCACCCGTTCTCCCGAGACTCCGGATGGAACAATGATGATTCCTCTAATGTTGCTGCCGCCATACAAGTGGTCCCAGTCCAATCACTCCTACACACCGCCTACTGCTTCCCACATTCACTTAACGGCTTCAAAAACAATCACTTTCCATCCAAAAGGCAACTGGATCGGTTTCAAATGGAGCAGGAAAAAAAGACAATCTCCATTCCTAATACAATGATAAATATTCATGTTTGGGTAATATACATCATTACCTGAAACATTAAGTAAATTGATTGAAAGTCATTTTGTGCACGCTTTGCTCGTGATCGCAGTGGTCATTCTTGTGTGAGACACCTGCGATGTTTGCTGTTATCGTTTCTGTTCTGATTCAGGAATTCATCTTCTCCACTCCGTATGACAAATGCCTCGAATCAGCACAACAGTATCAGCTTGACTGTGCCAAAAACGGCACCTCATTATTATCTCTTGTTCATTCATAAAATTCTCTTGAGGCTTGAAAGTGTTTCTTTTCCAGTGAAAATAGGAATACCAGGAACTCGATCCAATGTTTCTAGATATTTACAAATATATGCAAAAGCCAGCCCTACAAGGTTTGTGTAAATGTGCTATTCTATGGACTAAAACTACTCATTGCTTAATGCTACTGTAAACTGTTGACACAGATTGCAGGCAATCTTTCACAAAAGAAAATATACATGCTACATGTTTAGCTTTACAGAAAGGAAACTGCACAAAAGGAAACATCGCAAAAATGGGCCCATTCTTGCCTAATGGATGAAGCCATTAAATAAAATCTACATTGGACCGCACCAAATGATTGGCTTAAAACTGTTGTCAAATGATTCAGTGGCATGGCCTTGTTGTTTCTGTCCCATGTTATTGATCTCTAGTTTTGGATCAGACAATGAACGAGGAGCATTACATTACATTACATTACAGGCATTTGGCAGACGCTCTTATCCAGAGCGACGTACAACAAAGTGTTAACCGTAGTCAAGAACAGTTTAGCTGAAAGCCACCCTAGTGGGAAGTACAGTTCCTAGGTGCTAAGAGCAACCACATAGTTAAACTAGGACCCTGTAGGTAAATCTGTAGCCACAATTCAAAGGTAGCAATAAAGCAATCAGACTTTCGATGGTACGAGACCGAAGTAGCATACTTGAAGTGGAGAGCATGAATGCGACGTAAAGATATATTACGCAGATGTCTCGGTGCCGATTGCTGGTCTTCTGCACTTTTCATCGCCTTTTAATAACAGGTTGCACTCAACACTCTCCTCCCTGGAAAGGCAGCCATTTTGCAGCTTTTCCAAGGCGATGTCCTCTTTTCGCTTTTCAACACGTGTTTGAGAGAGATCTCGGTAATTTGTTTCCCCGCCTGGCCGCAGAAACAGGTCAATGGTAAAGCTGCCATGACACACAGCATGCTCCATCTGCAGCTTGGGAGCACCAGATCTCCAGCTTTGGCTGTCGATATTCGCACTTTGGCAGGTGGCAGGCGCTCTCTCCTGCCGAATACATTAGAGGCGTTTCTTCCTTTAGCCCCGCTCCTCCCTGAATCCATTTGTTTAGCAAACAGCCAGGGGAGTAGATGAGAGTACACTCAAGGTGGTGATTGATTTATTAGCACTCTTTTTTTTGGGTCTCTGTGATTCCTGTATTATCCACGCTTGTTGCATTTCAGTGGCTAAGCCTTGTATGCCTAGTTAAAGGCAAATTCCACATGGATATTAGGATGTTTTTTCTTAACACAGATAGTTGCCTGTTATGCCTGGAATAGTGTGCCAGGTCAGGTAGCAGAAGCAGAAACACTTGGGCTATTCAAGTCCTGGCTAGATGCAGTACTAGACACCCTTTACATTAGGACATGACGAGCCTGGATGGGCTGAACGGCCCATTCTTGGCATTATGTATTCTTATGTTCTTATGTATTACCCCAAGCTTCCAGAGAGCTCTTGAGTTTGTCATGCATGCCTTTACTTAAGCACTCATTTAATTGAGTGGCCTCAGATTCAACGCCTGCAAAGAACACTGGGATAAGCGAAACCAAAAAGGTTGAAAACTGTTGACATAGCGTTATGTTATACAGACAACACCCTTGACTGATGGACTTTTTAGGATGATGACGGAAAATCATTCACAGAGATATAATCAGGACATCTGTACCTATATGTGCATGTACAGATGTTTGTACCATGATGTCTATCGTTGGTTTTAAGTGGACCTGACGTCTACGCTGATTTCATTCTTAATTATAAGACTTCTTCTCCGATACAATATGTGATGGATCTGCATATTTCCATACCCCCCGGGGGAGCACTGAGAAGCACTTTCTCTCTCCCTCAACTTCCTGTCTGGCTTAATGGTTTCCAGGTGATTGGTGTTCCTTGGCCTTCTACAGGGAACGCTTATTAAAACTGTTTTGCTATTGATACGGTGGGTTTGATACTTACCAGATTTGACAAAGTAAAGATCTCATGTTTGGCATAATATTACAAGGGAAACATAAGTGAATTATTTGGCCACAGCGGCTGGAAATATTACATTGTTAAAGCGTAGGCTGAAACTCAATACCAAACCTCGACCACATTTGGTTTTCATTATTTTCTCGAAAATTTAACAATAGCACCCAGGGATTAAGTCATGGGGGCAGGTCGCAGCCAAGCCAAACATCCTGCCTCCCCCCGGAAAAAAAAGACAAATGAAAAAAGGAAACAGGTGTAAAGTTGTACTGTTTTTGGTTTTTTTCTTAGCGATCTGCGGCGGCATTCGTCTTCGGGAAAACATCTCGTCGGGGTCCAAGAAAAGCAAGACAACACAATACAAAAAAAGAAAGGAAAAGAGGGGGTTTATTCTTTCTGTCCATGCTGAGGAGGGGGTGTTGCTGTGAATGGTGAGGACGTGGCCGTAGCTTGCGGGTGGGAGTTGTTGAAACTGAACGCTCTTGGCTGCTTTACATATTTATGAGATTGTGTTTTAGGTCCTGGGGTGGGATGGGGGGTGGTATCGGAGGTGGTTCTTTGCTGTAGCTTAGAGCTGTTATGGGGCACTGAAAAGAGGGGCTACACTCATGATTATGCCCCCATCCCCAAAAAAACCATTCAGAGAGGTGGTAGCTCTTGCTACCAAAAGCCTTGCAAAAACATACTCTCAAATAGTGTTTTAAAAAAGGTGGCGATTTCTTCTTCTTGCTGGCAATGAGCAAAGCTAATTTTCCGTTTGTTACCAAATGGTTTTAGGATTGTGAAAATGAAATCAAAGGCAGACGTGTTCAAATCAAATTGCCTGGAAAAACCATAAAAATCTGAAATAATTAATTTCAGGTTGGGTAACACTTCATATATTACTACTTGGAGACCCATTGGGCTTTGATGATTGGTGTTTCAAGTGTGTGAGAAAATACAGTGAATGCTCACATTCACTTCAAAAGGCTTTCTCTGAATGAGCTTCCTGTAAAGTTGTTAAATGTTGGAGAGTGACAGAGGGATGTAGAACATGTCACTGCATGAAGAAAAAAACTCCTTAGGTTGTGCATTATGTTCAGTGTATCACTATGAAAATATTGTTTGAAAATATGCCATACAAATCAACCACAACTAAATGGTTTACATGCAGTACACCAAGGCCTCCAATATTTCTGTCCATTACTTTTGACAGGAATTGCAAAATATGACACATATGTTTCGCACCCACAGTTGCCATGGTGCCTGACAGTCACTTTAGCTGACAACGGATAATTACAAGAAACGTCCAGGGTCTTGGTATAACAGCATGGAATTATCCATGAAAGGGAATTTGATTTGATTTGATTTGGATGTGATGAGTGTGTGTGTGTGTGTGTGTGTGTGTGTGTGTGTGTGTGTAGGGAGAGAGAGAGAGAGAGAGAGAGAGAGAGAGAGAGAAAGAGATCCTTGACACCTAAGCTGTGAAAGTATCAGTTTAAAACTGTGGGACAAACTGGGCATGATCCAGTAACGCTTGTCTCTTAACTGGTGACATATGTGTGTGTGCGTGTGCTGCGGATGTCAGCTCAGCCTTCTTTTGCACAATCTGACAGCGAGATTTAGTACATGAATAAAATATAATGATCTCAATGACAAGGACAGCAATGGATTACTCGCACTGAGTACAGTCATAGGGATTCAAGGATATTTTCCTCGAACACAAACAGGAAGTATATTACTTCCTACATGTCTCCTTCAAATGTAAGAAATATTAAGGTGTACTGAAGTCGATGCTCTTTGCGCCACTAGTTTGGTGGACCGCAGAGGTTTTTTTTGGTCCAATAGTTCCCAGGGTCCATTCTGGATCCGTCGTCCTGGGCGACGGGACCATGGCGGAACTATTCGAGAAGGTGAGTCATACCATCCGAATTGCACTGCGCGGGGCCAAGGGCTATGACGTCATGGCGAGAGGGAGGTTCAGGCACTTCCTGCGCAAGATGACTTATAGACCTGTGTACTGCCTGGACCCTATGACCAAGCTTTAAGGCTACAGAGGCACCATGACATCATAATGTCAAAGTAAATGGCTGGATTCCATCCACGCCACAGATGTGAAAATGGAATGACATAATGAATTATTTCCCCCACACCCAAAAGAATTATGAGATAAAAAGGACCAGCAGTGAAATTGATTTACCTCAGCACACTGCGTGAGAGCTGCCAAGGATAGATTGAGAGTAAAGGGCTAGTTTTTGCTCTGGCTTTCTTGTTGTTGTTGGTGTCCCTACAGGATGCATTAGTGGGCTCTGTGTGGCTGGCTGAACCATTCGTAAACACTACCATATCTTCCATTTTTAGTTTTTTTGCAGGATCACCGCAAGGCCTTTTAGTACAGGCTGCCATTATTTTTAGCAGGGCTGTTCTTCGTGCAAAATGTGTCCACTGATATTATTGACTTATTTCTTTAAATGTTTCAGTTCTGCTAATAGCTTCGCTTTCCTATTAACAGATGCATCTTTTTTCATGGAGCAGGCATGTTCAGGCTCCTTTCTCCTAATTTAGCAGGATAGACTCTGTCAGGCAGTCTTTAAGAGGCTACAGGTCTTTTTGGAACTTTTAGGCCAGTGTAGTTCGGAATGCCAGTCATAGAAAATACATATATAAACATAAGGTATGTTTTACTAGGATAGTGGCAGTGCAAAGACGGTCGCTATTTTGTTATGGCTATGGCAATCACAAATAGCGACACATTAATGACCAATTTGCTGGTTCTAATTACTATCTAACGCCCCGAAATCCCCAAATCTCCACCCTGTTTTGGTGCGTTCACCCCATGTATAGATACGCATGAACAGATTTAACTATTCATCTAAAGGAAAGTTGCAAAGTGACTTAACCCCCACAAATTACATCCTAATAGTGATTTTACCCCTGTATGTAACTATAAACTGTTGAAACAGCCTTGTGATTAATCAACTTTCAGTAATGAACGTGATGAAACACACAACATTCTTTATGATAGGGAGGAATGGGATGACGTTACAGAAATCAGCGAACACGCTGGCATTTTCAGCCAAGAACTGAAGCGGGTAACAGAATCATCATGACTATTTGATCAATTGAATAATCTGCCTGTTCTAACTTTCGTTTCCTGGAGCGAAGTTGAAGAGGACAATTTCTTTCAGTCAGGAGTAAGGAGTTTCTTGACACAAAATTATGCACTGATAATGGCTGTGACACACACACACACACATGCGCACACACACACACGCATGCACACTGTGATTACAGAGTTATTGATTGTTATATTGATTGTATGTTATCATTATGATAGATCCATGGCTATTAGGAGTGTAATGGTACACAGAAATCACGGTTTGGTACGTACATTGGTTTTGAAGTTGGTATGTTTTCGGTACCGCGAAGAAAAAATAAATTCAAAACATAAAATAGCTTTTCATTTTTTATTAACTTTGTAAACAGTGGCTAATTGGCAATAATTTACTGAACAAAGTAAGGCACATATCTTTCTTTCTTGAATAAAAAAAATGTCCGTCAATACTGCTGCAATCTCACACAAAAAAAAGTTCTGCACATTAGTGGTTAAAGCAAGATTGCATTCGTTCGGTTCACAGCACGTACCGAACCGAAAGTCCTCTACCGAACAGTTCGATACGAATACGTGTACCGTTACACCCCTAATGGCTATATATACTGTACATGCAGTTTGTAAAGAAACCTTGTGTGATAGAGCACATTTGTTTATCCTTGATCATAATGCTTAGCCTTATCCGTGTAAGTAAATAACTGTACAATTCTTTTTTAAATACATAAAATTCAAGCAAGGCAAGTCACCATGGATAAAGTGCTAATTAAACTTAATAATATATTTTAATGAATACACTGTGATTCAGACATCTGAGATTTTCTAAGATTATTTGAAAGGATATGAATGCCACTGACACAATTATTTCAATTTCAATTTATGTATAAAATATGCGCACGAAAAAGTCCAACTGTGGCTATAGTGCTACTACACCTGTTATTACACCTGAAATGTCAGTAACTCTGTCTCAACCTCGGTTTACTACTGCTGCTGCTTCTATAACTCATATTACAGATACAGATATTTCAAATGCTTAAGTGTTCTCCTTGTCCAGAGATTAGCCAATCTTGACCTTTAAGGTGCAGTGAAAATATGTAAAAAATGTTGCTTATCAAGTTTTTCTCAATCCACAAAAGTGCTGTATGCAGTCCTGAGTTTGTCTCTGCAGCTGCCGCTGTTTACAGCCATGTGTCCCTGGCCCCCTCTGCTCGCGCTGAACCGCTGAGATATCCGTCGTGTCAGATCATCCCACGTGAGTCGCAGACATGAACCAGACGTCCCGCGAGCTGTGCTGCCATCTCAGCGGGGACCTGCGCTGATCGAGTGGCGTCAAAGCCGGGGAGGCAGGGGGGGGGGGAGGGGGCTCTCCCGGGACAGTGGCCTTCAAACACCATCGCACCGCCGCTGCCCTCTCCGGACCCAAGCGCCCACTCGTTTCAAAGCCGCTGTGGCGATAAGAGCTGTTCTCTGGTTGTGCACCAGGGCCTTTGTCAGAGGGCTCTGCTTGTAAAGGAGAATGAAAAAGAACGTAACATGCTCCCTTAGTTTTATTTAAAAAACTAAACGGGTTCACGAGCGTCGCCAAACTACTTATTTTTTCCCTCACCTTTTCCTTATTTAAGAGCTGTTTACGAATCGTTATGCTTTTCCCCTCTTCCTCTTTTCCCCAAATTTTACTTCCCCCATTTCGACCCCCCCTCCCCCCACCATAAGGCACAATGCATGCTGGGAAGGCGCTAGTTGAGGATTCCCCAGTAGGATCACTCCCTGATGCGCTAACTCTGCCTCCGTTCTGTCACCTCTCTCCACCCCTCTCTGTTATGCGTGTCTTTTTAAGGCGTCCCAGATCCATTGACAAGCTGAGCCTACTGTTCATTTCCATGTATTTGCTGTCGAGTGTCACCTCCCTAACCCTAATCACAATCCGACTCCCAGGTGGTCCGCGTAACCCAGAGTGTAACCCTGGAGCCGCGGCCCGAGGGGCGTACTCACCCACAGCCTCCGGATTTGATTACAGAACAGAGGGGTGTTTGAACAAAAGCCTTGGTTATTAACAAAGGTTACAGGAGGGGGGATGACTTAAGTGCGGGTGACTACCCCACAACTTGAGTTGAAGTGCTGGAAGAAGGACCCAATGGTCGCGCGCGGCAGGGATGCCATATCCGCCGGACCTGAGGTTGAGCGGATTGAGCTGCTTCCCATGTGCGACTGTGAAACAATGAGCCCTGTGATAGAGTAACGCACCTCTTCCCACTGAAAGACTGCGCTGCGTTTTGGCCACAGTCGAATGGCAAACCGCGCTTCAGCCGATAATGATCTAGTATGTTGTTGGAAAGTGTCTAAAACCTCCCTCCCCCGATCTTACATGTGAAAATATTATATTAAGTACAAAAACAATGTTTTATTCCCTCTACAGTAAGTCACAAAGTGTCGTATGTTACAAATGATCAATTGTTGGGACTAAATGACTCAAAGGTATGCATACAAGGAGATACACACAAACACACACTCGACATTCAATGATGTGCTTTTAATATGTGACAAATGTTACAAATATACTCTTTACCTTGTTTCTAACCAGTTTAGGTGTATCATATTTTCACAAGGGTTCACCAAAGATCTAGATGAACTGAGGGCATTGCCTCCATATTCAGATCCAGTGATATTGATATATTCCTCCTGGCATTGAACCAATGGTGCTACAGCAGTGAAAGAATAAAAATGAACATTTATCAGCACTGGAATCATGTGCCTGTAGTCATCTGGTCAAATTGAATGACCTAGTTCATTTTCACATACACATTGTAAAACAAAATCTGTTCCATACTGTGCAAAAAACACTGATTCTCGGTAGATATACGCATGATTAGGATATCAAATTCCATGATATCCCTTCTCGAATGTGGATTAACCACATTTCAGAACTGTTGACACAAGCCTAACAAAAACTTTGTATGATAGATTCAGACTTGAGCGGGGGTTCAACCCATTTTCCAAGCGGGTTCGGTCTTGCGTCCAAAGCATTTTGAATTTGAATGTGATCTTTGGAAACCACTTCCAAAATAAATCTCAACAAGTGGACATAGCAAGGACTCAGGCCAACACTGAGGTCAGAGCGCTGAAAGGATGAATCTTTCTTCAAACATTTCTTGCAAAATGTCCAAGATATAAAAACCATCAAACTCGGATCCATGTTCCACTGGACAAGGAGAAGAAACAGCAACGAATGAGTTATTATGACTGTAAATGATTTCCATTTCTGAGTTGACCTCTGGGAAAGGCAAGCCTTGCCAACAGTCTAAAAAAAGATGAATTTCAAGCCAAATGTAATCTTTAGTAGTCTGGTTCCATACAAAAAGCACTAAATTACAGAAAAGCGTCATCTATTTACAATATAGTCATAGAAGGGAAAACAATCTAAATAGGAATACATTATTTCTCCCCATGTCTTTTCTCAGAAGAATGGAAACGTTTGCGCTTTGATATATATTTTAATATAGAATATTTTCAATTGTATAAAAAATGAATTCTCATTTTGATGAAAGGTTAAAAAGTAGACTCCACTGCCTATGAACCTCAACTGAAAACAGTGGGTGGTGAAAGCCAAGGAGCTACAGCAGAGGCAATATAATCCTTCCCAAGCAATTTGCAAACTCAGTAGGTTGATGGAATGGATACCAGGAATAGGGGGTGAATGGGAGAAAAGCAAAGTCAGCCAAGATCTGACTTGGAGAAATATTCCTGTTTTCTTTGTAAATGGGTTTAGAGAACCGTAATATTGAATACAGCTGTTTTTGGTGGGAAGTTGAAAAAAATACTGGACCAAAAGAAGGGTTTCTAGAAACGATCATTCCTTTTGATAATATTTTTGTTTGCAGCGTGGTGTATGACAAGCTTACTGGCTTTTTGTGAAAAAGAAAGCCACTGGGTACAACACTTACACATCCTGATTAAGACACCGTGTGATTGTTAAACACTTGATATCCTTGCGATTACATGCATTTACAAACCTGCTACTGCAAAGCAATTTGAGAAAATTCTATTCAAGATTGCAAACATGAAAGCAGAATATTATATCACTCTTGGCAACAGATGTTGTTTAAGCTGTCATTAGTCTTAGGTGATTGGTCTAGGCTTAGTTTTGATTGAAAAAAAAAATCTGCTTCCTTCCAAGTTTGTTTTTAAGTGTCCAGCTGGTCTAGGTTTGGTTCCAGTAAAAACGAACTCCACAATTTGTTTCTAAAAACCAAATGCTAAAAGAAACCATGACAAAATAAATGTCAATAATAACTGATGTAACTTTTTTTTTTTAAGAAAGGACCAAAAGAGATTAATGATATTGATTTAAGATCATACCAAAAGTTGACAAAAATGCTTTGTCTGTCTTCTCCTGTCTTTATTCGTTTGATTTGACGTGGACACTACGACTTTGTCTCAATCACAAGACAGCCGGGTATCTCAAAAAGGAAACGTGTATGGGAGGATTACACTAGAGAGAGTTTGAACACTGTACCCAAGTTCAGTGTTCACAGCAGTGACAGCTGAGGGCTTACAATCTGAGAGTTAACTACAAAAATATACATTTTTCCACAGTCTCTTTATCTAGCTAGCTAGTTACTTTGTTTAGTAAAACCAAATCATTACAATAACTTCACAGTTGGCATGGCAATTACTAGCTAGTTGGCTAGCTAGCTTATGGAAAGTTCAGTGGGACCGAAAACAATCGCATTATACAAATGTATTACACAATTAAAAGGTATTATTTTATTATATATTATTATTATTATTATATATTATTATCAAATGGTTGATCCACTTGTGATCCACCTCCATTGTCACTACCTGATCACAGCAGATGCACTGGCTGCCATTGTTTTAACGGAAGTAACGGTTTTGGAGCTCGTTGGAAAGACTTACGGGATATCCTACCCGACGAAGGATGCGTTGGATGCTACCTTCAAATTTGGCCAAAAAAAGGCACCATAAAACCACGTTTTGACTTCCGATTGAGACAGCCTTGACAGGACAAGCGTGCAAAAGTGGGCAAATGCTGCTTTAGAATGCAGCTGCCTTATGATTGAGACAGAGCCATTATGCCGGATGTCTTGCTCTGTTTTTTTTATTTTATTTCATGAAAAAGTAAAATAATATGAAAGAGTACCCTCAGTTGTTGAACTTATTTAGTGCAGAAAAAATACATTGACATTATGTAAGATGTCCATGTAAACACCTGTAGGGCAAGAAGTGAAGAAGTGTAGTATAATGGTTAGGGAACTGGACTTGTAACTCAGAAGTCGCTGGTTCAATTCCCAGGTGGGGGCACTGCCATTGTACCCTTGAGCAAGGTACTTAACCTGAATTGCTTCAGTAAAATATCCAGCTGTATAAATGGATTGTATGTAAAGAAACGTAAACTGTAAGTCGCTCTGGATAAGAGCGTCTGCTAAATGCCTAAAATGTAAATGTAAGTGAAACTCCTAAAGAGCTAAGCTGACAGCTAGCTACAATTGCTGATGCTATCAGTGAATTTACCGTTTTGCTTGTTTAAAAAAATCTGTTTACCTAAAGAATTCACGTGTTCTTGCGCATAAACTTTTTTTCATGTTATATGTTAGACACCAGCACAAAGAAGCAAACATGTATCACTGAATTGAACGGGCAGACATTAACTTGGCTTTAAATGTAAATGTAACTTTAGATTATGTTGTAGCTGTTAACACCTAATAAATAATTAATAAATCAATTATGATTCTTAAAAAGAACCTATTTCTGCTCCAATATTTATAAATATTAGTAAATATGATGTTTACGGGGAGGCCATGGTTTCCAGATCATGACAAGGCACACGATCACAATACTCACTGTTGCTATATCATCGATTTGTCACTTTGGCCACCCTGATCCCCTTCTTAACAATGCATTTGCTGACAATAAACAACAATGTATTGATAAACCATCAGCATTTTTAAATGGTGGTTAATGTAATTATTCCTTATTAATTATTTATTACACATTTATAACTGCACTGTGAAGTTGTTATCATTCATTTCTCAACATGATTAATCCACACTCACTGATCTAAGTCATTCTCCTTTGATAAACTACTACCAGCATAGTGCGCGCACACATACACACACATTCACGTATGTACATACCGTACGTACCATGTGCACATGTTTTTTACACTATTAATTAAACTTCATATATTTGTTGAAAAACATGAATATAACTTTGGCTTCCCTTTTTATGAACATTTTTGGCTTTTTGCTGAAATGGACACTCTGATTGCACATTGTGTACATTGATTTCTCAGCCAGTTGTGGATTAGGACTCCTCCAAAGAAGTTCAAATTAACATTTGCAGTATCAAACACTTCAAATATTCCTTATTTAAGTTTGAGTAACAACTATTTTTCAACTTTCAAACCACTGGTATTCAGTGTCTTGGATTGCTTGGTGTTTGGTTTTGATGAGCATGACAGAAGAATAACAATTACAATGTGTGTGAACATTCGTGTATCGTAAGGCATCCATTTATATATATTTTGTTCTTTTATTTCGTTTTACAACTATTCCACAGAAATAATGTGGAGTGACAGTTGCTTGCATTACAGTAATACAAATTGCATAAGTAAATGATACAGAATTGTGTGCAACGACAATAACGACATCAACAACAACGATAACATCAATGGAAAGTTCCGCTTTGAAGGGACACTCAACTTTTGCCATCTTTTTCCCCCGTGAGTACCCCGGTTTGAGATGGAGGCGTGCCCGGGGTTGAAGTTGAACCAATCATGTTCAAGCTATGTTCAATATAAGCGTGACATTTATCTTCGCCAAACACAGCATGTAGATTTGAGCGCAGGTTACAGCAAAAATGGCAAAAACAAGTTCATCCGTCAGCACTGAGCATTTAATTAAGTGACATGGTTGATATGAAAATAACCTCTGATGATGGAACCTTACGTGGAGGAATGCAATATGATAATTTTAGAATTATAAAATGCCCATGATAAAAGCTGAGTCTCCCTTAAAAATGACCAAAAATAAAGGAAAAGTACTTCCAAAAAGGGTAGAAAACATATTGGTGCATATTTGTACTACACATTTTTTCTTTTTTTTGTCTTTTTTTTTTGCTTGCTAAGATGCATTGCTCTCATAAGTGCTCCAACTAAAACAGTGCATTAAGTAATAACTATGATTATACACTCTTCACAATAATACACAGAGGACAAGAAGAGGAGCAAGGGGAAAAAACACAACCGCTGTAGACAAAAAAAGTTCAATATAGTATCGGAAAGCATTTTTATACAAAAGAGATGGAGCTTACTTCCTGTTTTAAAAAATCAGGGGTGATCAGATCATGTTTAGGACAGAATTTTGTTTGTTTTTACAAAAGTGTCGTTTTTTATGTCTTTTCATGTTTTTTTTGTGATTGTTATGTATGTGTTTTGTTTGTACAATATCTAAAAGGTATTAAGACATCAAATGTGTTTTACATTATACTTCCTGCTATTATTCAGACCTAAATCACCAAAGGAATCCCAAAACATACTTTATAAATACATACAAAAAAGCACAATAAGAAGGTGAAGGATAAATCCAGTACCTAAACGTGATTCGAATCGCAGCAAGCATTCTTGGATTTAATTCTACGGATGCGCAAACCTGGAAACAAACCTATTTGGACCGTGTAGTTCGTTTTTGAAAAAGTTTCACCTCCCAAATCTATTGGTCCCAAATGCTTGGGGCTTTCCCTGCCATCTTTCAGATGTGATCCATTTTTTGAAGAACAGGAACTAAAGCCAAAAGACAAACATTTTATCAATAAACCATTTTTTAAAAAGTGGAACCCTAATCCTACCCTTACAAAATAGTACCATACATCAAAATATGCAATCCAAAATAAGGAATATACTTCTATTCATTTCAAAGTGTACAGCATATATCACAGAATATAATAATTATAGTCACATATGCAAATTTAGTACAATACTATAGAACATATTTTACAAGTTATGTAAATGTACAGTATATAATATTATAGTTGCATAAATTTACACAGATTAAACTGGCAATTATTCATGATCTATGTATATATGTATATGCAGCCATGTGGTTGAATATTTAAAATATATTCCTTATATTGTGGATTTTATATTGTAACATACATTACTTTTTAATAAGGGTAAGTACAGAGGGTTAACTACAGCATATACCAATCCCACCCACAGCCTCTCAAAGCACTACATTACCCTCTGAATATGATAAACACACACTTTTCATATAAAAACAAACTCAGAGGTGATCATGCGGTTTGCTGGTTTTAATCTGCAATGTATCTCAATCACGGAAATGGAATGGAGTCAGAAACTCTGTAGCTACGATACAAAAAAGAACATCAGACCATCAGAGTACAGGGGGGGAAAGAGTCTATTCAATCACTCAGCTTTTCAGTTTGTCCTTAAATTCCGGAAAGTGTAGTTCACACTCTTCATTAATCTCAGTGTCAGCTGATGTCTTATTGTTCTGAAAATAATGGGGAAAAAGTAACTTGTCTAAATTTGTTAAGAGTTGCAAACTGAAAAGCTGAAATGACTGAAGAGAGAGAGATAGAGAGAGAGAGAGAGAGAGAGAGAGAGAGAGAGAGAGAGAGAGAGAGAGAGAGAGAGAGAGAGAGAGAGAGAGAGAGAGAGAGAGAGAGAGAGAGAGAGGGAGAGAGAGAGGTGGAGGGAAAACCATTGAGAGGAAATCTCCCCATCAGTTGTGTGGAAATTGTCAGGTAAAGAGGGGTGAACGCTGCATTTCCAAGGAACTTGTCTCTACTTCCTCAACCAGCAGCGGCAAGCTTTTGAGAAAACCTTTCCTTTGCTCACAGTGACTGAAGGACTATACACGCCATGATGTATTCCACCTACAGAGCATCGATGGTGTGGATGAAGGCCACAGCCCACACACCACCGTGGAGAGAGCGATCTTTATATCGTAATGACAACCAGCAAAACATTTTTCAATATTTTTCCACAGTGTGCTTCATAAGCTCATAAGCTTGAGGGGTTGCCTTTGAAAAGGTCTGATATGTATGGCTGATCCAAGGAAGTGATTTGATTACATGTGAAAATGAATTCTCGTACTTTTATTCAATTTAATTTCCCTTTCATTTAAATTTTAGACAGAGCTAGTTCCTTCTCCCCTTTTGGTGTTAATGAATAAATAGGTTGTTCTATTAATTGTGTGAGATTTTGTGTGAATTTTTCCCCACAATGCCCTGTGGAAATAACGCCTGGGAGTCTCCCCGTTTCCGTCCTATGGAGGTGCAGGGTTGGGCCATCCAAGGTTCTCCCGTGCCAAGTCCCAACAGCAAACAGGAGGCGTTCCAGGGAGGACGTGAGAGCCAAATCAGCGGCGTCGCATGTCCCTGGTCAACCTCGGTCCTTTGGTCTTTCAGGAGCACCGGGACTCTGCGGGTCTGACGTTCCTCTGTGGGATGGGGCGTGTTTGGTTTATTTTTTTCATTTTGGAAAGTGGCGATCTGGCAGAGATTTCGGGAGGCCGGTGAATCCAAAGTCCATCCTCTGGGACGAAAAGCCCTGGGGGCCACCGTCCGTCCTCACATGGGTGGGACTATGAGACCGGCCATGGCTGAAAGACAACAAGGAAACCAAAACTCAGCTCACAGAGAAAAGTATGCATTTCAATTGAAAACACATTTGAGATTTCTCATTCTGGAATGAGCTCTTGAGCAGCATGTGCTGAAAATGACAGGATAGGCCTTCCTCGCTGAGCCGTGACCTTCCCCTCTGGGCTGTGACCTTCCTCTCAGGTCCACAGAACGGGGGTGGAGGAGGCTCCATATCACTGACCTCAAGATAGTTGCAATGAGGCCATAAACATGTTACAACAATTATTGAATTATTGTTCAATTATTGTTGGATGAAAATAACCTGAAGGAAATAAATGAAGTAAAACATTTTACATTAACTATATACTATTATAACTATTATAATATTAACTAAAGAAATATTGTGAATTCCTTGATTGGCGGAACATTACAGCTGTCCTTTTTTGTGTGGGCAAAATTATAAATCACTACACCATCACTAACAAATACAATTTGCAATTTGCCTCTTAGAAATGACAAAATAAATAATCTTGGAATTTGGACTACTGTCTTGTAAAAAAGAAGTCATTTTCTTATTTGAAATTTGAATGATTTCAGTAGACAGTTCAGTCTTATTTCTCTCAAAATTTCTCTCTCTTATTTTGCTCTCCGAATGGCTGGTGAGGTAGTCTGAAATATTGAGTAGCCGCTGTACGCACACAAATGGCTAATGTATACTTCAAAAGTTCCTCACACTGGAGCGTCGTGCAGGTACCAGTAGCCCAATCCTGTGAAGTGAACAGTCATATATGAAAAAGACATGATGGTGGTCATTGTACAGCCATGGGTATTGACAGTGTCCCACTAAATGCGCATAACTGAGTATGTGGAATATTCATGAGCTCTCACTCATACTGTGAACATATTGACACAAGAAATACAAAAACAAGAGAGGTGTTACATTGAATTATTTAAGAGATATTTCCTACCTAAATGTCGCTGAGACGTTTAACATTTCAAATGTTAAGCGGTACAATTCGAAAGGAATATACCTTTTTCTAAACCCAAGGTGAATGTTTTACTAATATATTTGTAATATAAATTGGCCGCTTTTGATGTTGTAAAATGCCAGCTGGTTTGGTCTTGGAGTGCTCTACGGCAGAACTAATCCCCATGATTTTTAGTGCCCCAGTCTTATTGAGTAAATGTTGAGTGTATAATGTCTTTTGATTTACTACCTACATTAGAGCTTTCTTGTAGGAGAGCAACGAACAGAAGCAACTGAGTACGTTTTGAACCATTTTAAGCCGTGTTGTTCTTTTTAAGAAATAAATTAGTTATTTTATGCTGTTCAGTTTTTTGTGTCTCGGACAATAAAGAAATTGTTTTTAAGACATGGTGTTGGTCAGGAGTTTTAAGTTTAAGTTTAAGTTTAAGGTAAATATACAGGAACTGAAACATGCCCATGCTTTGTCCTCAACTTTCACAAATTTAAGGAAGTTAACTCAACAAAACCACACTGCCGTTATGACAGAGCCTTAGACCAGTAAACACTGTCATGGTCCACTTTCATTTTAATGTGGGGACATAGAATATTTATAGTCTAGAATTCTTTTCACATTCATGTCACAGCCATTAAACACAAGGCAGCTTTTTGTGGCGTCACGAACCGTGAATTTGTTCCTGTTGGTACAAAAGAAGACCACGACATTGGTGATGATCAGCTGAATTTCAGTGGAAGTTATGGATCACCTTCGACACGTGGGGCCCGGCTGAGTTTTTGGGTGGCGTTATGTGAGTTTTGAAAGGGACCGCCCGCAAAGTTGCCTCATGTTTTGTGACCTGGACTGAACAAGTTGGAATAGAGTGGGGTGGGCGGTCTTCAGAAAAACTGTTCAGAGCCAAAGCCTGACCATCAGTTTTAGGACCTGCCCCTGTCCCAACACCTCAGGTCGGTGCTGGTTTCAACTGATTTTTGTGGAACAATCGTGGTGGCTGGGGCCAGGAGGTGGGCAAAAGGGGCGGGGTGCTCACCCTGTAGGCTGCTCCCATTGGTGCTGGTGCAGGTGGGGGCCGGGGAGGTCTGTGCCCGCACGACAGGGGCGAAGGCGCTCTTCTGTTTGACTGCAGAGATCATATGGACAGGAGAAAATGAGAAAAGGCCAGCGGGCATGACGGAGGCGGAGGAGGAGGAGGAGGAGGAGTTAGAAATGGAGGATGACCCCAGCGGAGAGCTGGATGGGATGACTGAAACAGACAGACAGACAGACAGACAGACAGACAGACAGACAGAGATGGCTTCTGAGATGGAGAGGGGCAGAGCTGCCATGCGCGACGCACAGTATGTTAGATCGCCCTACGAAGACGCGGTGCTGTCATCACCTCAAAGTTGATCCATAACTTCCCCCACTAAAGAAGCAGCATAAGTTCAACGCTTCCTTCAAGCGATCACATTTTTCAAAGCAGCAAACTCCCATCCTGTTCAGAGCGGACCTTCGTTCCCATAAAGGCAATGTTTACTCTTTTGCTCGGAGTCAAGCTGATTGCCGGGTGCTTCATCCTTAACTTTCAATAACAAAATTCAAGTAACCATTTCTTACACAACATTGCGAGTTCAGTGGTCGCAGAGTTCAAGGAAAAGTGTAAGTGCCAGTTGGGTAAGATTTGAAAATGTAAAATCAATACATATCTATCTTGTAAATATGACTTAACATTGGATTAATGAATAGGAAAAACAATTTTTTAATGGGAAATGTTCAAAACTGTGTTTTGGTGTAAAATAAGAATAGAAAATTGAAGGCAGAAAGTGAGAATGGATGATGTTTCAGCTGTTCTCCATGTGACCATGCAGCAAGTGCTAAGAAGAGCACCTAAATAAAATAAGGTGATAACCTATCAGCAGTTCCACATTCACTGTACATTTCCAGCCACTATCGTAAAATTACTGGAAATGTTTTCAGCAGCCTCATACTTAGATTAAATACATATCGATTCTTTCAAATGTAATATCAACCAATTTGAATATTGCTTTTTCTCAACGGGGAGTGTTATTACGAATGTACGAAGAGGAAACATTTAAATTATTATTTCAACAGCAGCATGATGATTAAAATAGCTATTGTTATTATTATTATTTTTGTTATTATTGCTATAGAAATGATGATGATGATGATGATGATTATTATTATTATTATTGTTATTATAGAAATTATTATTATTATTATTATTATTGCTCTTGAAATTATTATTATTGAAATTATTATTATTATTATTATTGCTCTTGAAATTATTATTATTGAAATTATTATTATTATTATTATTATTATTTCCTTCATAATAGTGTTTGAACAACAATGTTTGTAACTCATTAATCAGGGCACTGGCCTTGGCCCACAGTGTGAATTTCAATGAAGATGTTTTAATTGGATGTTAATTGGTTAGTGAGAGTGAAGAGAAAGGGGATGAGGAGAAAGGGACATGCAGCAGTCTGAGCTGACTTTCACAATGCATGGAACAGACTTACTGTGACACACAGGCAACACACTGTAACATCTTTGATCTTTTCATTATTTTGGATTTATGTTGGTAGAACACATGTACCTGTCATCTTTGCGCATCCTGGCTTTGCGTGTACACCATACCAGAGCAATGATGGAGCAGACATGTTCGCTTTTAATTGTACCGCTGTCAATATTTTGTATAGATGTGCAAAAAAAACAAAGACCCATCGCTTCGTTTGTCATTGAACAACTCTGCTGAGCAGCTATTCAAGCCCACTTCCCTCCCTCCCTAATGCTGGCAGCCACCTTTCAGTAGCTGTCAAGCTCATAATATTGTGTGAATAAATACAAAGAGATTTAGTTTGTTAGTAAGTTAAGGAAGACCCACAAAGCTGGGATGCTTGAATAGCCATGTTTCATTTGTAACTCAAATGACCACCTTGAATCCACAGGCGTCATTGTCCAGCTTATAGAGTGTGCATACAGTACGGTTACCATACTCCTTCAGCCAAAACCCAGAACGCGTGTGAATGGGCCAACTGGTTCTATCAAAGGAGCGCAAAAGCCTGCATTTCCAATGGACCTCCCAGGTCCAGGGCCCAGAAACGCCTCAAGGCCAACCACTTCCCACAACAATGTCTGCTCTTCCTGTGCCCATTCTGACAGGCAAGGAATCTGCCCCCACACCTGAGCCGGTCCTGGGACTTACTTGCGTAGGGGGAGCCCGCGGAGGAGCCGTTGAGGAAGCTGGGCGACCCGGGCACCCCGAGGTTGGTCATGCCAGCCCCGTAGCCGTTCATGGTGGAGGTGATGGTGTTGTAGTTGGATTGCTGGGGGGTGGAGCTGGGGACGTAGCCGCGGGGCGACACGCTGTTGGAGTTGCGGGAGTAGCCTGGGGGGTAAGAGGACACGCGCCGAGTGAGGGCAGCCGATTACACACAGATCGTTCTCCCAGAGCGCAGCCATCGCATCTGTGTGGCGGTTTCGAGCCGCCACAGGGCCTTTTCCGGCTGATGAGGACATTTACACAAACGTTGTTACTGTTCTTTTTTTCCGTGATTTTATTCAATTTCCATACATTTCCGAATGCAGAATCAAGGTCTAACTACAAGATTATTTGCTAATACTTTAGCATTCATAGTGCCTTAATAAATGCAGCCTCATAACCATTGTCAGAGGCATACATGAATATTATAACCAGCTTATAGGAAATGGTATTCATAGGGTGCCACATATGATGCTGTGTCATTTATGTCGTAATGCTTTTAATATACGCTTCAGAATCGTGCCAGTTGGTGGTCACAATGTTTATATCTTCTTATGGGGATGACTAGGGGTTGTGATTACTTAGAGTTCATAAAGGTGTTATGAACATGCCCTTCAAATAAAGTGTTACTGATTATTACAAATTATTATTAAAGAGGAGATTTGTTTGTATATTAGCAGACAGTACGACACTGGAGATCTGTAAACACAGAGTGCATTTCTGGAATGTACTACACTCCGTGCTAATTGCAGAGCATCAGAAGTAAAATGTAGGCAATGCGAATATTTTAAACGATGATTTCATTAGTGGGCCTAATTGCCAAAGGCTCAAAGAACCGCTTAATGAATTCCGTAACGGTGTGGGAAAGAGAACACACTGGCGCTGTGTTCCAACGTATAAGGATATAAAACAAGAGACTATGTCTTTTTATGATTGCTGTAGCCCTGTTCCCATGACCTCATGGATTCCTGTAGGTGTTCCATCCCCTGCCAGTTAATGTGGAAAGCAGACGAAGGGGAGAGAAGAGAGCTGAGAGCAATGAGGTGCCAGAGGAGAGGCCAGGGCACGCTCCCGCGTCCAGCCACAGCGCCGGCAGCTCAGGAGCCCCGCCGGTCTGATCCTCACAGACGGACGGCTCCCTGGTGCCTCCTGTCCATAAACAACACTGGTGCTTCTGGAGAGCACGGCTTCTGTGATGCGCAGCTCTCTGGTGTAAGTCTGTGAACAGCACTGCTCGATTCTTCATGCTGTACTCTGCAACTGTGCAACTCTTATCTACAGTACTGTGCAGCTGTAGTTGCTTCTGACTGCAGCGACTTTCAAACCAAGGATCCCAACGCCACAAAAGACATGATTAGCCCACTGAGCTAAAGACCCGAGTCCCCAGCCAAGGGAACTAATCATACTCTTATCGACGTCACTTTCCACAGCGGACGTTCACGTACACAACTCTATCGTACCTTGCAACTATCTCTCCTGCACTCTATTGGGTATGTACTGAGGTTCATGGGTGTAACAGAACAGGCTCTGAACCTGCCATCTCATGGTCTCGAGTCCAGTTCTTTAACCACTGCGCCACAGCCCCCACCTCTGCAGCTTAACAGGACCCTGGTGGGCACTGTGGTGTTCTTGGTGATGTTGGAGACACACCAGCCCTGCGGCAGATCCATTCTCTCCATCCGGTCAGCGCAGGTCCTTAGCCAAAGCAGGCTACAGGTGAGGTATGCTGCTGATTGTAGCGGCCCACATTCACACAGTAAAGCGGACCTCAGTGGGGGGTACACCTGGTGATGCTGTTAGACTCTCGTAGGTCACACCTGTAGGCCTCGAATTCTGAGCTTCTGTGTTTCGAAGACTTTAACCGGATGATGTGTCCATTTTGTTGTGGATTTACATAAGTCTCGTGTGTATATGGTGAACTGGTTATGTAAGGACGGTTTCCATGTCATAAGAGGTTTGTTTGCAGGCCATAGTGTAGCCCAAATCATTCAGTTTAAGGGACTTTTGCATGTTTGTTGTTCTTTTCTACAAGGATGTGCCCGGTAGAAAAGAATGGAGTTAAGGGGTGTGTGGGCTGGTTCGTGTGGAGTTAGGGGGCGGGTGTTGGCCAGTCAGTGTGAGGTTAGGGTGTGTGTGTGTGTTGGCCGGTCAGTGTAGAGTTAGAGGGTGCGTGGGCCGGTCAGTGTGAGGTTAGGGAGTGTGTGGCATGTGAACTCACTCACCCTGGTCTTGAGAAGCCTCTGAGATGTTGACGGCCAGCTGGCTGCTGAAGGAGTTGACCCCCATCATGCCAGAGTGGGCAGCAGAGCCGGTCAGGGAGGGCAGCTGGTTGTGGCTGCGGGGGACGCTGTACAGGGCCTCCGTCAGGTCTGCTGCGCGCTTCAGGATGATCTCCTGAGCACAGGTAGCGGGGGAGGAGGAGGAGAGGAAGGAGACGGAGAGAGAAAGAGAGAGGGAGAAGGAAGGAGGGAGGAAGGGAGGGAGATGGGAGAGAGAGAAATGAAGGGAGGGAGGGAGGGAGATGGGAGAGAGAGATGGGGAAAAAGGGGTTGATACAGGGAGAGATGTTTAGGGAGGGGGAGATGGGGTGAGGATGGGAGGGAGAGAAAGATGGGGAAAATGAGGGAGATGGAGAGAGATAGAGAGGGTGGGAGGGAGGAACAGGGAGAGAACAGAAGGAATGCAAGAGCAGTGAGGATCATCATTCACATTGTTTCTGTAATTACCGATCATCTTTCACTCTTTTCCTTTTTGTGTGTAGTCCAATCTCATTTCTATCACCATCTGCTGTGTGTTATGGCTGCATATTGTCACTGGAGCCCTATAAGACTTACCAATAATATCCGAGAAAGAAAGAGAGGCAGAGAGAAAAACAGACCCAAATACTTCCAAATCTATGTGTCCTTCCGCTCCAGAACATCCACCACCTTCAATCGAACCTCATTCTCCTCTATCTGACTTTTAGAAACCCCCACCACCCACACACACACACACACACACACACACACACACACACACATGTTCTTCCCTGGGAGCCTCTGATGTCTCTGTGACCTGGCTGTTCTCCTGAGACTGACAGTTTGCAGAGCGAGGAACATTTATCTAAAACCAAATCTTAATGGACTTCGTTGGGACTGAGAGTGGGACAGGGGCGCGCTACGTGCCGTGCCTGAGCCCCTGCCGTAAACGGCATGGCAGCGAATCGAGTGTGCGGCGTTAATGATCTCGACACCGTCGCCTAACGCTGCTGCGGCAGATCTTAACACCGCGCCATCAGTGCAATTTCCACTCTGGTCCTGGAGAGGTGCAATCCAGCTCTCTTTAAACCTCGAACACTCCCAGAGCTGGAGAGGGGAGCCAAATTGGCTCGATAAAGACAACGATTGGTCGAATCATGCGGTTAAGTGGCTGTTTTAAATGACGGGCTACAGACACTGCAGCTCTACCGGACTAGGGCTGAGTAGCCCTGCAGGCACCGCAGCCCTGCAGTACCAGGGTTTGGGCTGTGATGCAGGTGGAAGTGGAGGTCGTTTTTGATTCAAATGCTCGTTAATAACATTTAAAACTTATCCCCTACACCTGTGTTGACATCTGGGCCATTGTGAGTCCTTGTCGAGAGATCGCGGGTGTGTTTTTACGATCACATACCTGGTTGTTGTGGGGCATTCCATACAAGGCCTCAACCAAATCCGCCGCCCTCTTCAGCAGCACCTCCTGAAAAACAGCACCCGCCAAAAGAATTCCATCAGTGACCTGCTCCAACCATCCAGCACATACTATGTACGACTAATGTGTGCCATGATACCAGGGTGGTGGGGGGGCTGGAGGGTTGCTGTTCACATCCAAAGCCAGAAAAAATAAATGGAAAAGAAAATCTGTTGCAGTCTAGCATCACGTTCATTCTGCATTGTCCAAAATGTCAACACCCTCACACATGTTTTGTGCACAAGGAAACACATCTGTTTAACAGTCCATATAGCTATACATAATGCATACACTTGTGTGACAGTGGCTTTTTTTAGACGGATTGACAGAGAAACAACGTCACGTTTGTAAGAGGAGATTAATGCAGACAAAAATGTTGTGACGCGGCTTTCATACGCAGAGCGGGTGAAAGACAGATATTAAAGCCATGCACACACGCCTCAGGAAACAGCTTGTCTTTTGTTTTACTGCGCCTCCCCCACCTCACACCTGACTGCTGCAAAAGAGCATTTTGACACACAAAATAAAAATACATGACTGCCACAAAATCCATAAATGTAGCGTCATTTTTTTTCACATGCACTGCCTGTCGAAAGATTGTGAAAGGCTACGGGTGCTGATTTTGAAAATTACAGAGTAAAACTTCATTTGATATTTTCTGAACCTGTCAGTGGAGATGTTCACATACCTAGTACAGTAAACCACAGGTGCCTGGAGAGGAGACATTGAATTTGTTGAAGAATGCTCCTGCACACTGCATCGCAACAACAGCAACAACAGTTGTCTTTAAGAAGCTACACGTGTCCAAGTCCTAGAACTTTCTGGCGAAGGTCTGCTTACCAAAACTTTTTTCATTCAAAGAAAGTTTGGTGAATTTTGCACAGAGACACAGTGTACGGGAGTACTCTTCAACATATTTTCTGAAGCGTGTTTAGTCACACGTACTTCCCATAGTTTCTCAAACGCTCGCTAAAACGAAGCGGGGAGTGTCAAAGTTGAGTGTGGCCAAAACAGACTTCATCGTTGTGCTCGTGGCCTTCTGGCGTGATCAAATTGAGACGTGTCAATTTTTTTACGCCATTTATGGATTGGTTCGATCGGTGCCGAAGGCAGACCGGGCTGCCAGAAACGTTGATTGCCTTTCTGCCTTCAAACAGTACTCGGTCGATCGGGGGCGCGCGCGCGCCAGGAGACGGACCGCGTTGGACGCGACTGCCTCTGCTGCTTCCTGCTATCGGGAAAGGGCCGCGTGATGCGTCTGTCCAAAATGGCCATGGAAACAGCTTGAAGACGCGGGGCCCTATTAGCGCTTTCCGACCGCCTTCGGTGTTTCTGATTCGGATGCTCAGCTGGCTGCTTATTATAGACGCGGCCCATGTGTTTATTGAGTTTCCCCCGCCGAAGCCGTCGCCCCTCAGCTAAGTGCGCCGTCGCCCCGGGCTGTTTTCTCATCACACGGAGGAGGAGGAAGCGTCCAATCTGGCCCTCCGCAGCCCGGCGGGGGAGGGGGCACAGTGCTGCTGCTTAATAACCATAACAATCCTGATAAATAGATAAATAACCTTTCACCACTAAACTGCCTGCAACTGGAGAGTGGGCCAATAGGAGGAGGGGGGGGGTGTGCAGGAGGGAAAGTGTGAAAGGGGAGCAGGAGTGAGAGAGGAGGGGGGTAACGAGACGATGAGGGAAAGGGAGGAAGAGAGGAGAGGAGAGGAAAGGATCGAAAGGGAGGACGAGGAAGAGAGAAGAGTGAGAGGGGGAGTGAGGGGGAGGGAGAGTGAGGACAGGTTGTTTTATAGAGGGTCTGAGTGCGACTGCAGGAGGTCTCTGGGGCATTGCAGTGTCACTGGGGCTCCAGTAGGTGGAGCAGAGAGCTGAGAGAGGGAGAGACTGTGGGAGTGAGAGGGTGGGAGACAGAAAAGAAAGAGAGGAACAGGGAATGGGAAAGGGAGAAGGGAGGAAAAGAAAGCGATGAGAGATGACAAGAGGGAGGAGAGGAGCTGGAGAGAGAGAGGGATAGAAGGTGTGTGACAGTCAGTCCAGGAGAAAGGCAGAAACAGGCCAGAAGGGAGATATGGGGAAGAGATAGAAAGAACAGAAACGGAGAAGAGCAAAGGAGAGAGAGAGAGAGAACAAGTGCTTGCTTGTTCCTGAAGCGCTGCGCTCAGGAGCCTTGCCGTTCTGTTTTTCCACACAACACCACACCACACTGCCCTACACCTCACCACAGCACCCAAACCCACTCCACTCCACTGCAGCTCACAGCATGGCCCACCACGTCACACCTTCACCACACCACCTAACTGCTCGGTCTGGCAGGGCCCGTCCATACGGTGGGGACAGAGGCTACAGGTATGGGTTCCCATGAGCCACAGAGAGTGTAGTGAGAAGAGTAGGACCAAAGCGCTCTGTTTAATGGGTGTATGTTGGATCATTTCAAAACAAGACAAATAAGCCACATGGTTATGGCCCCAAAACACTTTTTGACATCAGGGAATGTGCTTTCCAATAAATAGGCTTTTTCATTAATTGTACATTTCACATCAGAGGATTAGCACTTATCTGCAACTGGAGAGTGGGATAAATATACACAACAGATGCTGACAAGGATGGTGTAAAGACAAAACTATATATATAGTATATACTGTGTGTGTGTGTGTGTGTGTGTGTGTTGTGTGTGTGTGTGTGTGTGTGTGTGTATGTGTGTTTGAGAGAGTGTGTGTGTATTTGAGAGAGAATGTGTGTATGTGTGTGTGTGTGTGTGTGTGTGTATGTGTGTGTGTGTATATTTACACACACAGAGACATGCACTTCGGCCTAACTAACCCATCCCTCTGTTGCTTTCAGTAATTGGCAGTGTGTCGTATTTGTGTGGGGATGATGCCAGTCCCACATGGCACCCATACCTGTGTGTCTAGGGTTCAACACGCCTCGCTGCCCCTTCACTGCTGACGCCCCTGGAGCTGCACCTCCCCCTACCCAAAACCTGCCATTGGGATCACCCCCTCTGCTGGGGCTGCCATGGCCCAGGTGTGGGGGACATGTTCCAGCACACACCAACCTCGTAACCCCCCCCCCGCAGCCCCCTGCCCGTTCCGTTATTGAGCGCTCTGCCATACGTGGCGGGCAGGCAATCTGTCACAGCCTGGCACTGCCAATGCGCCGCCCCCAGCGCTGAGCGCACTTGGCAACAACGCCCCCCCGCCCCTTCCTCTCCGCTGGCGCGAGCGGATTTCATTAATCTCCATTATAAAACAGAAGTTAGTTAATGCCTCTGACACCTAGCGGCTGCAGCGCCCTGCCTCAGGGCCCTCTGGTGGACACCAGCCACCACCCCCCCCCCCTTTCCCACCCCCCCACTCCTCCATGAATGTGCCCTCCTGCACTGATGGCATGTTCGCACCCACCTGCCTCTTGAGTCTACGCCTCTTAGCCTGTGTTCATTGGACAGTGACCTACCTCTTAGCCTGTGTTCATTGGACAGTGACCTACCTCTTAGCCTGTGTTCATTGGACAGTGACCTACCTCTTAGCCTGTGTTCATTGGACAGTGGCCTACCTCTTAGCCTGTGTTCATTGGACAGTGACCTACCCCTTAGCCTGTGTTCATTGGACAATAACAGAGGCAGTAGGGTAAAAACACTTCAGCTTCAATATCTGATACATTTTTCAACCTGAAATGCTCACATTAGTATTCACCTCGGGGGCTGGGGGGTGGGGGTGGGGGGTTAGGACCCCACCATCGGGCGGCGCCAGCGTGCCCCGCCCCCACTCCATTGCCCTCCTGCCGGCTGAGAGACAGCGCCATCGGATTCCTGTCAGGGTAAGTGCCAGCAATCAAAGTGCTGGTGCTTTACCGCCTCAGAAAGCTGCGCCGATCAATAGCCTAATGCACCGACTCCCCGTTATGGTCATAATCTCTTATCACATCCCCGCCGCTGCCTCTCTGCCTTCCTCCGAGGGACCGCAGCGGGCCTGCCGGGTGGGACCGTCGCGTCTGCCCCATCCAATAACCGCCTCGGCCCGCGATTTGGACCCCTCCCCTCATTTTTGCACATCCGGCTGATGTCAGCTATGCAACCAGCGAATCAGGGTCCGTGAAGGACACCGGACCGTGTTCACAGATACAGATGAATCACTTCATAAAATCCACTGTATTGCCGTTCACGGTGTTTTCCACACCTCCTCGGCTTCCACTACTTCATCCCGGCTACGCTGTCGCCCAGCTTGGTTTGATCTCTCTTTCTTTGCACTTATGTGCAACCTTTGCATTTTACATTTACATTTTAGCCATTTAGCAGACGCTCTTATCCAGAGCGACTTACACAGTTTACATTTCTTTACATACAATCCATTTATACAGCTGGATATTTTACTGAAGCAATTCAGGTTAAGAACCTTGCTCAAGGGTACAACGGCAGATGTGTCCTACCTGGGAATTGAACCAGCAACCTCTGAGTTACAAGTCAGTTCCCTAACCTCTCAGATAAATCCTTTGTTATAAGTCATTCAGTTCCCTCAAAGCCCCTTGAGCTACGCGATTCAGGCATGCACAGAGTGACAAAATCGTGGCTATCAGATTGATTATCATAGGTGCACTTTTGCCTGGGTGCCACAATAGGACGGAAAACAAAAAAGTTCAGGTTTGAGTATCCCATTTCTGATTTTATGAATAAGAGAGAAAATATGCAGGTGACAGATAGGCACAATGTCTGACTAAGGCTAAAGCAATGCTCTTTTGTATAACTTCCCAAATTTCAGCATTTACAGCTTTCAATTTCATACACATCATTTATTGTTACTTGCAGTCCACTCTAACCCAACAGGTGGCGTAAAAACCGAGAGGTGGCAAGTTACAAGCATATTGCTGTAAAACTGAATGGCATGACAGGCGAACGATTATACAGTCGCAAAGCCTACAGCCGTGTCTGTGGTCTAGACTGCTACCTGCATCAATGCAATGCTCTGGCAGAGCGGTGAGCCACAAGCCCACACTGCCACAAGAAGATGAATTCATCGGACATCCCTGAGTAAAATATTGATGCGCGCAGTCTACACAATCACAGCTGTCCAGTTTAAAATCTTGTCAGCAGTCTGACGTTGCTCGACACTGCATGAAAAAAAGGAGCATTTCAAATTACAGGAAAATGCTGCCATTTTTTTAAAGCTTTTTGTATTTCCTATGTTACCATTTTAAATGAAACTGGTCCGGAAAATCTGTTTTCAGCGTATGAACTGGGGAAATAGCTTTTGCCAATCAAAACAGCATAGACAGCGAGATATTAATTCCATTCTTTTTTTTTAAGCTGAATCCCTTACTCGACACAGCTCTGACGTCATTCAAGACATGGAAAGTCTATGGTCATAAAACGGCTTATTAAAAACCCCAGAGATCTAATGAAAGGATGAATAATTTAAAAAGTAAGTGCCCTGCCCTGTGTCGGGTGAAAGCGCACGACGCAGTGTGTTTGAGTATGGTGAGAGAGCACAACTGGAAAGTGATTCACACACAAATGAGAAAAAGTGAGCTACACTTATTGGTAACGTGGACAGTGCTCAAAGTCACCTGGCCATAACATGGCCGACGCGTGCATCGTTCAAAGAGAACGCAGATGTTAACAGCTATATGAAAAGGTCATAAAGAATCGCCCACGGTTGACCCAAACTGCTGGCCCACGCTGTGTAGCAGCAGACTGACCTACCAGTCAAATGTCAGGCAAACCATCACTGGAGGACTGAAAGACAGGGGACACTGTGTTCCAGTGAA